>LNAS01000044.1:0-20854 GCA_001630605.1 Pseudogymnoascus pannorum
TACAATTATCGAAGGTGGGTGGGGTAAATCCACCGCGTTACGCCATCCCCCGCGTTACGCCACGACTCACGTTATGCAAGTACGTTAACCCTAACGAGAAGTTATCTGAATGTAAGTAGCTAAAATGTGAGGCAGGGTCTTTTTTTACTGTGAGTTGACTCGTAAAACAACAGTTCTCCGATTCCAAGACTGGCTGAAACTTCTTTTCCTACCCACTCAGCTCCGTAGGCTCGGCACGAGATTTCGGGTCATGTCGCATTGGAGCTACAAATAGTGGGTCTTTAAAGATTCGGCAGACAACTCATCACACAGTTTATAGAGTCAATATTATTCACAATCTCACGGATCTATTATGTAGGACCACCGGACAACTATGAATTAGCTGCTCCTCATTGAAAAGTCTGAAAGCAATCTAAAAATTTCTATCCTTGAATGACATTCAATATTTACATGACTTACCTTCGCTCTGGTTACACATTGGGGATTAGGACTGTAGTGCTCGATCGAGAAGTAACTTACCATTTCCGTTACTGTTTTTCATTATCAATTCGTGCTAGGGACCAAAACTAACTTATATTTGTAACCTTAACTAAATAAATACCGCTCTGTTTGGGAAAGAGCAGCATATCTGCAGCGACTTTGACCTTATAGACCGTGCCTCCTTTCTCAATGACAATCTCATTGCTCGTGTCATTGCTCGTGTTCAAGGACAAGTACAAAAACAAAGGTAGTAGAAAAAGCAAGTCTCGATACAGCTCCCACAGCGCAAGACCACCTCACCCAGTGTTTAAAGGTAAACAATGTGCCAGGCTTAGCGGATTAGGGTTTCCATCGTCAGTTCACAACTTAAAAGATTTATTGCTGATAGCTCAATCTTATACTTTTTCTGTCGAACCATGGCGTCTGGCCATCCATAAACCTCGGTAACTAAATCTTTTCCTTCTCCTTCTCGTAGCGAAAAGTGCTTCAAAGCTCGAAAAACTTCAGCGTAAAATAGGTAATTCTGAAGAAGTCAATAAAGCCCATCTAGTCGTCTAGACAACTTACAGGCCTAAAATCTACAGCTGGTCTCCATTTGTCATATGCGTTTATATAGATTGTGCACCAATTTAGAACGTTTGGGTCTCGATGATCTTCAATATGTAAACTAGAAACAACTGTACTTAGCACTGTCGTAAACTCTTGATGCTAAGAAATGTTAAAAGGCTTCAGTAACTGTATCGGCAGACTGACTGTTTTACGATCCCCCGCATCGTATCCTTTACTTCTGCACCACCTGTTATATGATTCCGGGTACTCCATAATCGGTAGGAGAAGATCAGCATCATTTGCTGCCAACCTCATTGTTATGGCCATGCTTGTAATCATATATGCACAGATGTCTGAAAGTGTATATCCAATACATAAATTTAAAGCACAAGAAGTGTGCAGTGCAGGGATAGCTCTTTCAAGGAGAATGATTTATTCCCATACGATTGTATAGATAATGCGAATAGCTTACTTATTTCAAGTGAAGCCCTCCACCGTCAACCTATGTGCAGCAAACTTTTCCCGAGCCTTCATCATCATATATGTTTTGGTCGTCACTCGCCAACGTCAGTCATCATTGCTAAGTATTTGTCTAAGGATGGAAAACTGGCTGCAGACACATTGTGGCTCTCTTGACCTGTGTATAGTATAAATTGTGCTATTCTTAGATACTGTAAGCTCACTTAAATTATCATTGCTTAGAGTCAAGCTTGAAATTTGCAATGAGGATGCAGATGATATTGGTGGTCAGCAAGTTGAAATCCGAAAAGGTTGTCATCCGCGCCCATCGAAACATTTGATTATGACCTCGAATTTTATGACAAAAACGTACGAGCACGGAATCTAACATCAACTGTGTCTACTTTGTTAATCATCACACTTACAGTAAAGCGCAGGAAACGTTATTTTGTACTTCAATGGCGAACTAATTCCTGCAAGAATCGTTGTAGCACCACGTTGCTTGCAGAACACCAATTATTAGGCGTTTACTTTTTAAGTAGCTGCTTAAAATCTTAATATGGAACCAATCACTATGAAAGTTCTTATGATTCATGGTACTTGTTCCAATCAGAAATTTATGGGCAAGGCAGAGAATAACCCGACGTCTAGGCTATGGGCAATCTGGACCGCATTTAGACATAAAGACGTCTCGACTCCAACGTGCGCTAAGGGAAGCACTCACGGGTCGTACCGAAATATGTGATGTTGGGTTCTGTTTTCCTACTGCTCCGTGCAGAATTTTAATACCGGAGTTACCTGAGCCTAATAAATCACAAAGTGGAGAAGAACTTGAAAGCCTAGATATGTGGACATGGTGTATGGACTATACCCCCGGGGGAAAAAAATTCTTCGATGAAAGCAGAAAAATTTCTGACTTAAGTAATGCCTTGGATTCAATTGCAGAGATAATAAGACAACATGGGCCGTTCGATGGAGTCATAGGCTTTAGCTCAGGTGCCTGCATTGCTGCATTAATCGCCTCGCTCCTCGAAGAGGGAAGAAAGCAATCGTTTGAAAAAAGGGTATCTAAAAATGGAATGCCTTATCCCAGTAGCTTTCTACGAAAAGACAGGTCTGATGGAAAATATGAGATTCTCCAGCTTCCATTAAAATTTGTAGTATGCTACTCCGGGTTCAGCCTCGACCACCCCATGTATTCAGCATTCTACCGACCTCAGATCCAAACACCGATACTACATGTTCTAGGTAAATGGGACACCGTTGTTGAGGAGCGGCAGTCATTGAGCCTAGCTAGGAAATGTGGAAGGAAGTCGAAGCTTTTCTATCATCTTGGCTCCCATTTCGTCCCACAACAGAGTTGTTATATTTCCATGACCAGAGATTTTATATTAGATGCCTGTGTAACTAGATTGAACTGAAAATAGAGGTCTGCGTTTGCGTTACTACCGCTTTGAGGCAAAATCTTAGCAAAGGAGTCTAACGCATAATGAGTAGCGTTTGAGGAAGTGCACCTTAAGTAACGTCCCTCCCTTGGTGGAGCGAAACCCAGTGTTGAGACGAATCCATTGTTTAGGGGTCTCAAATTTTTCCCTCACGAGGATATGAAATCTCTGTCAGTGCGCCGTTGTTCCTCAGCAGTTTCTCCGATCTGGTTTGCAGTGAAGAATCGGTTGTGGCCATGCTGTCGGTCGTCCCGTCGAAGGCGTCGAAATCCACTCCGTATGCGTACCATATGCGTATACGTACTCCTTTCACTGCCAACTCCCCATGTCTCCGGTGTCTCTCCTTGCCGCAGTGCAACTGAACGGTACCCGAGTTACTTTATTGTCCACCACTAGTCCCATACTAATGAAAGTACCGTTACTCCACCCACCCCTCAAATTTCATCTAGCCCATGAAAAAAGATCAACAGTCCGTCTGGTTTGTGAAAGCCACTAAGCCACTAAAATTAAACTTGCGGCTGTTGTGATACAGTAGTATTCATAACCACCTTCCCAGCCAAACTCTCCGTGATTTAAATTTTGCTCTATTTTCGGGTAATTTAACCATGGTATACGGCTCAATAAGTATCCGTACGTCTTAGTTGAAGCTGTTTTATGATCTGAGGCATCACATAATATTGGCTGAGGTTGCTGACAACGTGTGACATTGGCCGACATCAATATTGATGTTGCCCATTCGCTTTCGTAATCCTAAGGGCCACGTGTAAAGAATATGTTGGCAACGAAGGCGGTTGACAAATCAATCCGGACACTTGTCGGAAGACGCAACAACAGCGAATTCAATCAATCCAATGGCTCTACATCACCACTAGAAGAATGAGAAAAAAATATAATCAGAAACGACTAATACACTAGTCTTTCAAATGCCTAATTAATTAATTAATTATAAATGAAGAAACGGGCTCAATACTCTGCACTGAACTTTGTTTCTCGCTTGCGACTTTTGACAGTGTCCGGATTGTTTTGTCAACCGCCTTCGCAAGCAGGTCACGTTATTGGGCTAAATCCTCTGTATTGACTACAAAGACTGTACGCTGGCTCTCGCCGGGGGCCCGCGTTCAATATTTCGGCAGGAAGATCCTCCGTCTTGGCATCGCGGCTCACGTGTTTCACATTCGCACGTGATCCGCTTGTGACACGACGCTAATAATTTTGCTCGCAAGAAGAATACGGCAGCTGAACATAGCGGACGAACAACAATGATAGATTGTCGCAGCGCATGTCATCAAAATCAGATCCAATATGAATAGGTAAAACCAACTAATCCCCGAGTCAAGCCGAATTGGGCCTATCAAAATCAATAAGCAGGAGAGTGAGAAAGGAACGGCAAGAGGATAACATGTAGGCATTCCCACACCATATATACCAGTCGTCACCTGCTCGAGCAGCTACGAGAGGATAACCTTCGATATGATCGGTCGCTTGAATGGCAGTCGAACAATAGGATATTCCATGTTCAGAGAATGATTAACATGAAATTAACGTCACCACACCTGACCAATGGTTTGTGAAGATGAAACATGGTACAATGCCAGCTCCATCGAGCAAGGTACTTAACACGTCGAAGCTACCAAGCGATGCCTCCTTACAAACTACGTCTTTACACTATCTAGCGCTCGAAGGCGGGCCTGATTTGATGCGCGCGATATAAATGAAATAGTCAGTTTCGCATTTGCAATAGTATATCATCGTACCGTAGCGTAAGTACCTACTAACATAAACCACAATGGCCTGGCCTCGAAGCTGCACTGGAAGATTGGATATTCGCTCACCTCCACACATATTCCTGGAGTTGCGGGCTTATTGCTTTATCGCCATTCATCTTGACCTACTGATTTCAAAGCATTTATAATTCAATGGTACGTATAAGCTGCGGCACTGTAAGGTGTATAAAAGGAGGCCAGCTATGACAGAGGTGGGGTAATTTGGCCCTTATTTCATTTGCGCTCAAGCAGCTTGATAACAGCCTCACGCACGTTTTCCGCAGCCAAGAATAGCGGCGTCCGACCAACTTTGTTCTTCGAGTCGGCATCGGCCCCGCCCGTATCGAGCAGCAGCTTGACGACAGCCTCGTGCCCGTTCACCGCAGCGCCTGATAGAGGCGTCGCCCCAAATCTGTCCTTGCAGTCGACATCGACCTTGCCCGTATCGAGCAGCAGCTTGACGACAGCCTCATGCCCGTTTTCCGCAGCCAAGAATAGCGGCGTCCGACCATCTTTGTCCTTGCAGCCGACATCGACCTTGCCCGTATCGAGCAGTAGCTTGACGACAGCCTCGTGCCCATATTTAGCACCGCGTGATAGCGACGTCGCCCCAAATCCGTACTTGCAGTCGACATCGACCTGGCCCATATCGAGCAGCAGCTTGACGACAGCCTCGTGCCCCTTCTCTGCCGCCCAGCACAGTGGCGTCCGATTGTTCGGGGTGTCTTTGCATCCACATCGGCGTGTTCTTCTAGAAACTTTTGAACTGTCACCTCTTGTCCATTTTGTGCAGCCCACCGTAACCCCGAGATCCCACGTCGTTGTACATTGCGGCGATAGAGATAAGGATTGAGGGCATCGCGAAGGCGGCCATCTGTCTGGATAAAAGCATTGATGTCTCTCTCTGATTGTACATTTCCCACAATGCACAGTAATAATTCGTTCGCTAAATCTTGTAGTGACATTTCTCAAGGGTTACCGGACGACGAGCGCCGCCTCCTCAGAGTTCAAACGTATTAGTGGACTGTGTGATGGGTTAGGGGGGGTACAATCCCTTTATAGAATAATGGTGGAGCTATGGTAACGTGCATCCCAGTGTCAAGAGACGCACCCCGTGACGAAGACAAACCATTGGTACTTCCAATTCAATTGGTTCTAAATTTGTGAATCCATTGAAAATTCATGTATCTTTGTGTCAGTCATACTGTACAACCACTCCTGAGCAGAAAAATCACGATCGCGTCGTCTCTGCCCTATCTGCTTGCGGAGGGCGTCAATTGGTAATATAATAGGACCCCTCGACCTACAGCGCCACCACGAGCTCCTTGCGCCTTTCAGAGTAGTTGGACTTGGATTTCCGAATCCCGCCACGATGCTGGGAAGTTGTTGTCAGCCTTGTGGTGGCCCTGTGGCATGCAACGTCGCCACTCGGGTTCGTACCTCAAATCAAGCGACATTTAACAGCCGCGTGTGTTTGCCTCAGGCTATATAACTATTCCAACGTGACATTTTTACTTGGCATGTCACAGAATTTAACTAACCATAATAGTACTAGTGCAAACTAAATAAAATCGAATTAAAGAGTTTTGCTGGGAAGATAGTTTCGAATTCTACTGTAGTCAAAAGGGTGGACGAGGGTAGAGTCACAAAGCCTAGCGACTTCTGTCACTAGATTTCGTCCATAGGCACTTTCGAGGCTTCTCGTGTAAGCTAAGCTTGTTATTGGTTTGATTGACTGACGTAATGCGGCATGAGACCGATGCACATGAAAACTAAGCCGTTGAGACGTACCCTGCTCCGCTTCCCCCTGGGGCCACTCACTGCCACTCGACTGTCGATTGATGACTGTGAGACGAGAAGTGTGGCTTAAAGCGTTAGTGTCATTTGATGACGACGAGAAGTGGGGCTTAAAGTGGTAGAGCTATTTGACGACTGGAGGACCAGAGGACGAGAAGTGGGGCTTAAAGTATTAGTGTCAATTGATGACGGGATGACGAGACGAAACAGGACTCTCGACCGCCACTCCGACTGCCACTGCGACAGCCACTCCGGCTGCCACTCCGGCTGCTACGTGCCTACCACCTCGACCTTGTGTCATCTCGGCTGCTACTTCGGCTGCTACTTCGACTGCTACTTCGACTGCTACTTCGACTGCTACTTCGACTGCTACTTCGACTGCTACTTCGACTGCTACTTCGCCTGTCATCACGACTGCCACTTCAACTGTCATCTCGACTGCCACTCGGGCTGTCACTCTGGCTGCCACTTCGACCGCCGCTCCGACTGCCACTGCGACAGCCAGTCCCAGTCCAACTGCCACCTCGACTTCCACTTCGCACACGAAAAAATTATGTCTAACAAAGCTACTCTATACTGGCATACTGGTCCGAGCCATGTCGCAGCTACCGGCGACCAGTACTTTTTGTTAACGATGGACGACATCGTGGACCGTAAAAATCAAGTTGAAAACGAGAGAGCTAAACTTGCGGACTCAGAATGGCTCTTAGACCTACTCGATGTTCTTAAAGGTCGTCGCAAACGCTACCCTGAGAGGCAACAAATCGCAAATAACGCAACCAAGAAGTCTAACTTCAAAAATCATTTTATGAAGTACTTCACTGGTGACGAAAAGGAACGCGAATTTCTGACGGCTTTGCGTCTGGACATTGTCATTATCTTGTGTATCACAGTCACTCCAACTCAATTCAAAAGGATCCTCCACAAAGGTCTTGAAGGTGCATTCGCCGAAGTAGCCAACAGTTGGCATGCTTTGATGGTTCCCCGCTGGGCTGCAGAAATGGCCAGCTCTACAATCAAGTCTGAGTCTACAATCAAGCCTCAGGAAGCGAAACAGCTACAAGAAGGTATTACTTCGCGTATTCAGACCCAATCTACGTGTTGACATACTCAGGTCTTGAATTATATCTCTCGCGGGACACTCAACAAGCCACGAATTATACTGCGAAGAAATCTCTTCCTACAACTCCATCCATTGATACACATAACATTGATGCCAATGAGTCGCATGAGAGGTTAAATAAAGAGCACACGCAGACTCGCGAATCATATTCATCTCAACCGCCATCTGCAGCTTGGCAAATCCTCCCCCTCCCAACACCAAATAAGACAAACGCGGAAGTAGGTGCTCTACCACCGCTGAGTTCACATTTATCACAGCCAGCATCCACAATAGGGTACTGCCAGAACTGGCCTATTCATGAACAGTTCCCCCCAGGCCCCAACCGAGCATCGGATTCAACATCATCCATACCGTCCTCCCTTTTGATCAATAGTTTCGAAAATTATATGCAAGAGACACACCTACGCGCATCGAAAGGGCAGAGAGATGGCGACGGGTGGCCAATTGCGAATACATCTCTTCCTACAACTCCATCCGTTGATACACATAATACTGGCGCCGATGAGTCGTTTGGAGGGTCGAATAAAGAGCACACGCAGACTCGCGAATCATATTCATCTCAACCGCCATCTCCAGCTTGGCGAACCCTTCCCCCCCCAACACCAAATGAGACAAGTACGGAAACAGGCGCTCTACCACCGCCGAGTTCACATTTATCACAGCCAGCATCCACAACAGTGTACAACAGTGGACATAGCCAGAACTGGCCTAGTCATAAACAGTTCCCCCAAGGCCCCAACCAAGCACCGGATTCATTGTTCAATAGTTCGGGAAGCTATATACAGGTACACGCATCGAAAAGGCGGAGAGTTGGCGACGAGTCGCCAACTGCGCGGGATGCAATCTGAGCGAGAGCGATATGTCTGCCTGGAATGGCAGATCTGTTGGAAATCAAACTGGCATAAAATACCCAGACGTTAGAGGGAGAAGATTGTAGGTTGCCCTCGGATGTCGGATAACATGTGCGGTTGTTGCTGTAGGGCGAAATTTCATGGCGGCGTTTGCCAAAGAAAAGTAGCGAATGATGGGCAACATGAGCCAGGGGTAGCGGAACAGTAGCTTTGTGTCGTTGGAGTGACACGACCAGCTGTGCGTCATGCGTGTGGATGAGCGGAATGGGCAGGGAGAGGTCAGCGAAGAAAGTTAGCGCACTTATTGTGCTGTCTATTTGGGGGAATATGCCCGAAAATTATTGGAATTCGAACAAGTTGAAGGACCAGGCCCGCATCGAGGCCGCTTCTTCTTGGTTGTCGCACAGTCGTTTTATTTGGCGGCCAGATTGAGGAGCTCTTGTAGCCACTAATCTTCGTAAAGTAAATGGCATTAGGTTCGGGTCAAAACCATGCTTAATTGATTGAGCATAATTTCAGTTTACTTGTTGGATTAAGAGGCTAGTTTTCTCTGCGGCTTCAGTAGACGTCTTCCCTCCGATAGGGAGATTAAATTGTCATCATGCCACCCTAGAGTTTGGGTAGATGACAAGATTTGGAAATGATAAAGGTAACTTAGACTTGGGAGTTGATGACCGTTTCTATGGGCCTGACTGCATAACATCTGTTCCGTCGTAGCATTCACCACATATTGCGGCGAGTCGCCTATCGAACACCCTCGACTTTCTGTGTATCCCGTTCCATTGAGTGGTAGGCAAGAATTGCTGCCATAGATGGGGTAGCCGATGCTTTCTGGCAACGCAGCCTGCCACGCAGCAAATCTCCAATCGTATCCTACAGGCTCGCAAGATTTTATAGGGTTGAAAGGGTTTCCGGCATCCCAGGGAGAAGCTGGAGGGAGAGTTTGATGAGGGTTTCCTTGATGGAGGCATTTAGTACTGTTCATGTGGACTCTGTAGGCCAGTCGATGACGGAGGGTGTTGTTTTACATGTTGACATTGAGGCAGCGGTGGCTATTGTAACACAAAAAATAAGAGACCCTAAGGGAATCAGACACGGTGATTTGCAAGACATGAGTGGAGAATTTCAACACGCTGTATGAACCGGCAAGTCTGGCAGTCGATGATGCTTGAGGTGTTTCTGGCCAAAACGAGGGCTAGAGGAACAGAACAGAGTTAACTACACACATATATTTGAACTAAACTTAAACCTCTGTGCCGAGGAGGTTGCCGCGAGCAGCAAACCTTTGAGGTAGACCTTGTTTGCAAAACTTTCATCTTCAATCAATGTACCTTGAGCTGTCTCGAAAATAATGGTCGGTTGGTCTTTTAACCAACGATAAGTACTGCTGCTTTTCAATCTTGTCTCCCCACTGCAGCCCATAAAATCTGCCAATTCTGACTGTAACATCCTGTAACGCTGGCTATCTAAACCGCAGATAGTCACAGAGGTTTCGTTGCGTTGGGTTACTTATCAGAGGAGGCAGGGGATCACACACAAAGGCTTTCGTAAAACACGTTACAGTATATAAAGAATACTATGTTGAGTTGAGCACGAAGCTCCTATCTAAGAAATAACTATCTACTTATATAGTGGCGTTGTGCCTAATGCCAAGAGGGACCACCGTGGTCCACCATGGTCCTTCTCACCCAGGACCACCGTGGTCCTGGGTGGTCCATCACGTGATACCTAAACCCTTTGACCAATGTCATAACTTCCCATATGCAGCTCCTCGACCAATCCCTTCCCTGACACTAATAGTGGGGTTAGCCGTAACACATCCCCCCAATTTTTGGCTTTCAGTTCCCTAGGAGAACATTGACTTGTTGCCTTAGTTGCCTGTTTCTTTTCTGGTATTAGTGGGTTTGTCTAGGCGGCCAAACCGACTATTCTAATAGTAACCGGAACTTCAAAACTGACTTGATGGCCGTGGCAAGCGCAGCTACCTTGAAACCCTCACCATGTCTCCTCGCTAAGTGATTTTGGTCTCGTTTGGATGTGACTTAAGTCAAGGCTCTTTCGACTTAACTGAGCCCCAAGATTTGTCAATTCTGAATAACCTAGCAGTCTTCTTGTAGACTCCATGCTGGTAACGTCCGTCCCTGAGTGGCGTAAAAACCACCGTGCTGAAAAAATGATAGGTACTTTGACATCTCAAATTCTACACACTTATCAATATCTTACATTTTTGCATGAATCATATTCTATAGCTACTCGTGAGTACCCCAGACTACTTCTTCAAGAAAATTATGTTTGCGTTGTCACCCTTATGCCTGATTTGTAGAGGGCATGCTTGTGGTGGTAGTGCGGGGCAAATTCATCCGTGGTTGCCATGGAAAATAATACCTTAAGTCTAGTAGTTTTCGCTCAGAGTAAATTCACGTCTTGCGCTATTTACTCGCTTATGTCATCATGTGGCAAGGCTGCGTGACTGCGTCTTTACCCACGTGATAAATCACTCCAGATGAGAACAAGGTTACCATAAATAATGCAACACAACAACACACATCACTGGCCGAGCAATGGATGATGTGAAGCCTACTGTCTCCTCGTAAAGAGTGTCCAAAAACCCTAAAGGCAACCGTTGCTGGGTCCATCTGCATGATTTCAGTTGTTCGTCATATTGCCTCAGTTTTAGATTCAGCCGCTGGGTTTGGTGCGAGGTTTGGCGAAATTGACGATTTGTATCACATGAACAGTTGAAAGTAAAACATGTTGAACGGAACAAACTGCTAGATACGATAGACTATATACTTGGGCCATCATTGCAAAGACGAAAAGACATAGAATTCCTCTCCTGACCTCCTCCTCAACTACAAGCTACCGTACCATCAAGCCTTTCGTCCACAAATAATAAGAAGTACAGAATCTTCCTTCCTTTAACCCTGTGCTCATTACAACCCATCGCCGTCTTCCAAGTCCTTCGCAGACCAGAGCTCAGCATATGGTTTTTTCCTTGCCATGTTCCACTCACCCCTCTCCAGTACAAAGTCCTGGACTTTAATCGACTTGATCCCGTCATTAATTTGATCGAGGCCTTTCCCTCTCAAAGATTTGAATGTGTTTAATATGTCGATACGTGAGAAGACTTCTCTCGATCGCAAGCTGTGTTTGCCATATCCTAAACGGCTGCTCCTGTTTGTTGTATTGGAGTGCATCTCCAATACAACAAACATCTTTCGCAGACGCTGGCGAGCGTTGCTTGAAGTGCATTCTTCGGTGCTGGATCATTGAACACGGGCATCTTGAACCGTGTCCATTCAATGTTGTGGACCTGTCCGTTGCAGGTGACTTTTGTCGTAGTCAATGGAATGGAAGCAGCACCTTGTTTGTCTCCACTGTATGCCGCTGCGCAACAGAGGATCTCGCAACAAATATACAAGAAAGTTAAGGGCTCTAGATTGGATTCGGAGATCCTACCCCACTCAAAGACATGTTCTTCGCCACATTTCCCGTAACAGGGTGGATTTCTAAAGGCCAAAGGGTTAACGTTTTCTTGGAAATCAGATATCTGCTGAGAAAGCGAAGACATTGTAGAAAGGATAATGGAGAGTCGAGTCAAGTCAATGATGGTATCGTCAAAAGTTTCGAAGGGAGGGGCCTTTGACGAAGAACATAAAGAGGGCTGGTTGCTCAACCTTAATTAGATTTCAGGCAACACACCTGGCTGCGGGTGAAAATGGTGGACCTCGCAATGGTTAGTACTACTTGGCACGTATCACAGCACTGCCAATTTGTAGGCGATGACATTTCAGCTTTTGAACTAATCCGTTTAAAAGTTTAGTGCATGTTGCTCATCACCATCTACGTCTTTGACCACGCCACCACGATGACAGTGAAACGACATATTTTCCACGCAACGGAAGGAAATACCAATGAAGCAACTCCTACAGGTTACAGTAGCACCCAAAGCGGCTTTTAAAAGCGCAGCACAAAGGTATATGCTGAACTACTTCCATAGCCGATGCTTCGCCTTTCTCCAAAATTCGCCTGTTCTTTAGTTTGGGCATCGAACACACGCGTGAGCCACTCCTAGCTAATCTTGGAGTCGGTGTACCCAGATTCGGACCATGCGTAGTGCCATCCAGGGGTGGGAAACGTGGTCCAGTTGCTTCGATAGGTAGTGGCTGGCCAAATACTCAATGGTAACAAAGACCTACCGTTTGCACCTATACACTCGATGGAGTTGGATCCGAAGACGGATGACAAATTAATCCGGACACTTGTCACAAGTCGCAAGACCACGGAATCAATCAATACCATGGATTAATGCCACTCTGCAAGAAATAATAGAAGTGTAGACTATGTTATTCGCGCAAAGGGTCATTGTTTTTGTAGCGACTGCATACAAATACGACGAAAGCAAACAAAACGTTGAATTCTCAATTTAGGCAGTAATTGGATGGAATTTTAAAAGTCCATTAATATTTTATAAGAAGACAGGTCTAAATGGAGGGTTTACAGGAGAAGATTATCAACGAGATATACTAGAAGGGTATATTAAAGGCGAATTCTCAAAAATTCATTCTCGACATCGAATAATTCAAGAGGATAATGACGGAGCACATGGGACAAAAACAGGAAATAATCCAAATGCAAGATGGAAGTAGAAATCCGGCATAGAATTTCTATTATGGCCTCCGCAATCTCCTGATTTGAGTCCAATTGACTTTTGACAAGTGTCCGGATTGTTTTGTCGTCCGTCTTCGATCTCCATGTCACGTGATATAAAGTCCAAACGCTGGGGTGACTCTATTCACACACGATGGTGCGACGGCACACCAGGCAACTATATATGTAGAGCTATACGCATAGGTAGAAGTATCACTTGTATCCTCGGTTCAGAGCTTCAACTGATGGCAGTCACCATCGTTCGCTTGACGCCCGCGCATCTGTAGCTCCGCGGATCGTCCTTACTTACGACAGGAACAGCTCAGTAGAGTGAACGCAGGCACTTGGTCGTTCATGGAAAGTTCCAGAAAATAAGACCTACAGTTCAGCCTTGCCCCCTCATCAGCCACACTAGCGTGTATTAGCTATACTCAAGGAGGTGTGGCTGATAAGACATGGGGATTAATACGAAAACCACTAGTTAGTCGCATTGACTGGAGGTATTAATCTCCATGGCAACCATGCATGAATTTGCCTGGTGCCACCACATGGCTGATGACGATCTCCCGCTTGGTTGGGAGGGTTTAAGAGCTCAGGCACAATTCCTTAATATGTTTTAGGAATAGCAAGAGCTCAATAGTAGAGCTATGGTAGGGGACGTCTGTTTCGCAACAAATGCAGACCCTCTGCAAATCAGGCGTGACAGTGGCAACGCAACATTGGAGGAGCGGTCTGGGGTGCTTAGCTGTAGAATACGACTTATGCAAAATGCAAAGGATATTGATCAGTGCGTAGAATTTGATAAGCCCAAACTCGAAGTACCTATCGTTTTTTTCGGCACGCTGGTTTTTTTCGCCACTCAGGGACGGACGTTACATAAGCCACGGATATTCCTAGTGATCGCCTGCTACGTCTCAAGCTCGCTCGATTCCCGTACTCCATAGATTCATCAACTGAGCAGGAGTCAAAATCAGACTCTATATTGTATAGTGCCGTGAAGAGGACAAACTTGCACTGTCATAAATTTATGCAATAATATCTCTATTCTCCACCAAGTCGATATTTTGACGTTTTAGGTTACCGCTCTTCCGAGTGGTGACCGCTCGCTATTGTCACTTTTCGTCCTTCCCAATAATTGACGTGATCGCTTTTATAAAACCTTCAATAGTGACCTGCTGACGTTCTTTTACAGGGTGACAAGCATTACTTTCCAGCTGCTACGATTTTGTCACACCGTATGTTCGGAGATCAAAACTTCTGACATACGAGTTCACGGACCGTAGCAAAATTATAAAGCTGTGACTGCCGCGCTTGAAATATTTGCATAATCATACATGGACCGTTGAGAACATCTACACCAGCTTTAGAGAAACTTAATTGCAACCACCGGCAAAAGAAAGGGGCAGTTGACATTGAGAAGCTCACGCCTTCCTTATACATCCACGTGACGCCATCGCTTCGCCGACCTCGTTGTCTTTCTTTCCTACCCCTCGCAGGAGTTATCTTTAACAACCTTCTCAACCTCATCCAAGCGAGCGAAAAATATGCTTAAAAGGCCGTTCATCCACCATGTTCTCCTCCTCCAATTCGTTTCTCTCGTTCTTGGAGTAACCAAATCCTACAGGAAGAAGTCAAAACCATCAAGCGGCGGTATTGCTGGTATTGTTATCGGGGTTTGCTTAGTGATCGTTGTCATCTGGCTCATCTTGTGGTGGAAGCGGAGGCAGAATCACAATCGCAAGAACATTGCAAAAACAGTACCTAGCTCCGAGCAGATGGGGCGAGAGTTGGAGGCGAGGTAGTATGATCTGGTGTCGTGGTGTCAGTAGCAGAGAGAGGTAATAGCCAAATGAGTAGTAGCAGAATACATTCAATTTATATACGAGAGCAGCGATAGTAAGATGGTTGTATACCAAGCCGTTGGCCAATGCCAAGCAACCTAAATATCCGCGTTTGAAGTATTCCATTATATTCCCATCCTACAATATGAGCAGGAACACTTAGAGTAGAAGCAGTTTTGAACACCGACAAATACGTCGAATCTACTCACAGCAACCTTTGCCTTGTAAAAAAGCAGGCTACTTTCACCCCCATCCAGCTCCAGAAGGCGATCGATATCATTGAGAGTCGTTCCCTCGTGATATCTTTAATCCTCGCAATAACTCAGCGGGCAGGGTCTCAACGGACATTAACTTGAAGAGCCTTGAAATGGTTTTCAATTCTCTCTGCGCTAAAAGGTTATCACTTATTGTCTGAACTCCTCTCAGGGTTTTGTAAGTTCGTCGTAGAGGGTTGGCTGCTACAGGCTAAAGTATTGAAAGAGCTGTGGCAGTGAATTGCGGTGGCCATGAGCCGCTAGTCCAGCTAAACTAACCGGTGCACCAACTCGGATTCCGGTTATATTACACAAAACATACTGGCCAGCGTTTTACATAGTGGCCACGGCAAAATAACTTAGCCAGCTTTTCATCCTAGAGGCTGGAGGCTGGAGAACGGTGCAGCGACGCTCTTCATACCTATTAAAGCCCTTCATAGTTGAAAGAGTAGCTTAGTACATAAAAGGTATGATGCAAGAGTTCTGACTGAATTTAAAGGTCAAGGACTTGGGAGTATACACAAACGGTAAGTTAATCTTGGATTTTTTTGACGCACGTTCACTTGAAAAGGCCTTATTACATTTCCAGCCCAAGTTTTGCTCTAAGAAAAGGTCAAGACGTAAGTTAGTGGCTTTATTTAACTACACATTTTACACTCAAATCAATCATGGCTAAAGACGCATTACATGGATGCTGGAATTTATGGCTTTTATATGCCTGGAACGACACTTTGCTAACCTAGTCCCGAATCTCGGCCTTCCCGAGCGCGTTCCACACTATTTGCGCCCAGTAGAACCCGTCGATGTCTCTCATATCAGCAAACTTCATGTTATTCAAGGCATCCCCATCTCCATAGCGATAAAGATTGGCCAATTTTAGCGCAGCCGCAAGATCATCTATGTGCAACGCAGCATAAAAGTGTTCAGTGAGCCAATGTCGTGTCTGACTGTTGCTCATTTGTGGTTTCCACTCGCGAGGTGGTCCGCATTGACAACAATTTGCATAAGGAGGAGGTGAGCTTTTAGCATTTGCTCCGGATGCAGACCTGTCTTGTTGAGAGATACTGCGTAATATTAGTGGTTGATCCGAATACGAAAGAGGGTTGTCTTCAAGGTGTGCACGAGATAACGCGCGCTCGCTCGCACCGCAACGCGGGTTTACAAGGCAGTGCCTTGGAAAGACATGCACGGGTTCTCTGCTGCAGCCCGGATATTCAAGAATCCAGCCTGTTGAAACTGCTTTCCAAAGTCTTTTAATACAAATCTTCGCGCTTACGGTCATCGCTAAGGATACGTACGTATCAGAGTTGGAACGCTGTCCACAACTATAACTACAGTACATTTACAGTAGAAAGTACTACAATTATACGTTTTCGCAAAGCTGTCTTTATAGCAAGTGAAGCTAAATCGGGCTAGTGGGGCTTATCGGTGGTCCTCGAAAATGCATCTTTGCTAATTATAGCAGAGTAAAATAGACAAAACTGCCATAAGCTATTGACTAGCATTTTCGCTAGATTGTCACTCTATGCCAAATACCTTTTCTCTCCCCGCCGTCTATCTTTGTCCCCTACCTATTAAAATAGACTTTGATAAGATAGGTACTAGAATACGCCCTCCAGCGTATTTGATATTCCACAGCAGAACACAATAGGCCGAAGACTATATCGCGTCAGCAGCTCATTGATAGCTCTACCCTAGTAGACAGCTTAGGTTTTTATAGGCACGGGTAAAGTATAAGCGGAAGCATACCACCGAAACAACTGTTACTACTGTGACCAGGCTGTTCCCAAAATCTAATGGTATACGCTATGTTCTAGCACAGAAATGCCAATATAGCATTGTATCCTGGTTCACAGCCCTGACCCAAACGCACGGAATTCAGCCGTAAGTGTTCACTCCAAAATAAAACTTATACTCGAAATGCCGTATGCAGACGATGCTCTCCCACGTCCAGGCACCCTGTAGGTTCAAATCGCTCATATTGAATTTACGTCAAATTAATGAAGTATAAGTGGCGTAGCAGTGTTTACCGTTACAAACACAATGAACTCAATGTTTTTATTCCAAATTCAAGGCATTAATCACAACTCTATGCTTTCAGGCATACTTTGGTGGGCTTGTATTTGCTGTTGGCTAATTGCCATATTAGATCTGCTCGTGAGTTTACTATCTTAGAAACCAACACATAGCTCACTACTCAAGGCTAAACGAAATTTTGCGTTTATAATTTATGCGGGACTGGCTGGATACTACCAATCGTTTGGATTTCTTGTAACCCCAGTTATTGGGGTCACTCTATCATACAGTCATCCGAACGAGCTGAATACCGCCACCGGGGCTATGTTCCTTACATGGTCGATTTGGTTCACCTTCATTACGTATTTAATAGCTTTGAGGAGAGAATATACCGTATATTTAGCGCTGATCTTTGCGTCAGTTGCAATCGCGACCGGCCTTGTCGGGGCATCGCATCTTGTGGCAGCTACTTCTAAACAGGTGCTTGCTTTCAGGCTTCAAAGGGTATAGGTGATTCCTTGGTGCGAGATGATACCATACTAAGCGGAGATGTAGGCAGGGGCAACTTTTCTCCTCGCAGGCTCACTCGTTGGCTGGTCTCTTCTATTTCAGGCGATGAAACCTAATACTCTACAAGAGACACAGAGCGGGCATGTTGAGGTCTGATTGACCAGGAATGATCTCTAAAAAATATGCTGATAGCTTTGCAGGGTAGACCAAACGCAGTTGCCAAGGAACGTTGCCGCACTGTTATGCCGTTGGATCACAAAGCATATAAACTAATTAGTTTGGAACAAGCACAGAAAGAACGACTTCGGATGTTTTGTTAGATTTGAGCCAAGATGAGCTTACCTCACGCAATTAGAAGATAACTTACCAACGGTAAAGTTGAGCATCTATTTACCGGGTCCGGCAAACTAGTAGAGCATAGATGATGGGGAGGAAATAATGGTTGGCAATCGACAGGGCTACTCCGCGTTTGTTGGGAGGCGATACAGATAAATATCGAAGTTACCCGACTTTGCGGCCGGATTAATCCCCCATGTTAGTCTGGCCACGTTTCTCTCTGTACGCCTCCAGTACCAACAACGCAATATTCGAAAAACCAAAAAAATATTATGGTGTTGAAGATTCGTGAGATATAGGAAGCAAGGTCAGCAGGCTTAACGACAACCAAAGCACGACTAACGAACCCCAAAAAAAGCCCCTCCGGCTTTTCTATAAGTAAGATTAGAAAATGTCAAACTAAAGTATTAGGGCGTTAGAAGCTGAATAATGCTGATTTTCGTTGCGATTTCGTGATGTACAAATTCACCACTGACTCTACTTTGTATGGAAGCCAGCGTTAACCCATTTAAAGCTCGGGCAGTAGGACGATCGTGTTTGCGCTCAGCTTTTCAATCACCACACCCTTCGCGCCCAAACGCCAGCAGCAACGCTGTCCTGTTCTTATCGTTGTGAGTTGGACGTAGTTTTAATTGTAGGACCCTGAGCCTTGCCAAAATCATTTACCCAAACAGCGCCTGATGCCTTTGGCAGGTTACAGCCCCTTAGCGAGTTTTAGGGTGTTCACTCCACAGCACATATATTTGACATGGGTGGGGAGTAAATTAGCGTGTGAAACTTGTCGCAGCCCGCTACCAACCTTTATCTCCCCACTAGCGTCATGGTCACTTCCAACTCCATAACACCCCACCGCCCCCATCACGTGAAAACCATAATCCGGAAGTCAGCGGCGATATTTAAAAGCGGGATGTGCATTATCAAAGTACGAAGACTGACTAAAGATGAAGCGTTGAGATTGCATGGTTTCATGTAGAGTTATGCTCTTTAATCAAGCGTGTGGGCCAGACAACAACGACAGCTATTGGCTGTTATTCCCCTAACAATCCTCCACAACCACCACCACGACCGCATTACCACCAACAAATCCGTAATGCTCTTCATCAACAAACATACTGGCTGTACTTGCTTTCGCGCGGTCCTTCATACTCCGTAATCTTTCCCAGCTCACGGCTTTTTGTCCTCATGTGTGACGTTCGTCATCTGAACTTCTGGACTCCGCTGTCTTTGCCATCATTTGAGCACACCTCTGTACATGGTATCGCAGCTGTGCATATGTATTACTATCACAAGCGGCGCACAAGACAATCAGAGGCACAAGCGTTAGCGACAGACAGGCAAACAGCAGGCCGCTCGTCGCACTGCACTTCCGTCCCCATCGTCCCTTCCTATTCCCTTCTCTCCGTCGCCTCTTCCCTCCATCCCTCTCTCACTACCCAAATCGCAGTGCTTCAATGAGTAGGGCATATCCGTCCTTAGTCTCAGTATTTGTGTTTATTAATATACAGGTGGAACGCTACTGTACAGTATAAACGTCAACTCTATACCTAATTCTAGTTGTAGAATTAGTCACTACCTTCGTGGAGGATAGCGACTTGATTTTAGCCGGGAGTTAGGACCAGGTTAGCGAGATCTCTTTTTACACTCCTATTGGCCGTGAGATTCTCCAGATAAGGGACGTGAGGATAATATAAGACCTTTAAAGGCGTGAAGTAGTAGGATGAGTTGATTTTGGTACACCTCAATGCATTCGGTTCTGGCTCAACTAAGTAGAGATGAGTTCTGTTCTAAGTTGCAGGAAGGCTCAGTAGAAATATATTACGTCAAATGCGTGAAGATCAAGAAATTTGAGGTGTCAATGTGTATGCCTAGTCCTTGTTGCGTAATCTTGAAAACATCGCAAGATTACCGGACATTTCCTCTTCTCAGCTTTCGACTGCCGAAGGCGTTCAATTAGCTAGACTGTGACACATTGATTAGATGTCCAGAAACCCCTGACACATTTGTGTCATCCATCGGATTTGTTCCCTTACAAAACTGCCGTACCTTTTTTTTCACAACGACCCGTCCATGCATAACAAATCGCTGACCACTTTCTATACGGCAGAAGATATCAGGCTAAAACCTGCACCATTCCAACAGGTGTGCAAGACCAAGTTAAAAAAAACTGTGGAAGCGTTCCTGCCCAGGTTCTTATGATGGCCGCTCAAATGAGCAATAAAGTGGATTCACAGCCTAAGAATAACATGCTGCCGTTACATCAAGCAATCCAGAAGAGTGACAGGTCAGAAATCGTTCGACTGCTAGCTAAAAACACTTTCCTTGAAGCTAAAGATGGGCAAGGAAGAACAGCGTTACATCTAGCAGCCTTGCTAGGGATTGAGGAACTCGTGCAGCTATTACTCAGGGCAGGCGCGAACACTGAAGCAAAAGACTATGAAGATATGACACCATTAAATTATGCATCTTGGTATCTACACCAGGGGATTGTCGAGCTTTTAGAGATAAAAGTGGAGGAATATCGAACTAGTAGTATAACAGCGCTAGAAAGTTTCTACTTCTTTTGGTTGTAGCTGGATACTGCCCAAGATGCGTGCAATTCTTTTTCCCATTTCAACCTAGGATTGTGGTATTTTGAGAAATTAGTGGCACGTCGTTTGAAAATGATGACAAGATTCTAATATAGTACATTTGCTCTATAACGTGCGCAATGGCGTAATTAACCCAATTGACCCCACCCTCCTCCATTCCAACCATCACAACACAGCAATGCCACGTCGAAG
>LNAS01000045.1:0-83514 GCA_001630605.1 Pseudogymnoascus pannorum
GAAATTCGTGATTTAAGGTGTAAAATGGATTGGCACATTCGTTTGTTTGGCACATTCGTTATACATGTACGTTAGTAGTAAAAATTACCTCCCCCCTTTAACTTTAGAAATCAAGCCTAAAATTGATTTCTGTAGTAATATCGAGGGGTTTTATCCCCTCACCATCTATCTCAGCGATAAATTCTGCAAAATCGAACCTCTACTCCTCCTCGTTCTCTATAATCCTATACCCGGTATCTGTGAAGCCAGTGTTACTTTTCAGAGCTCAATATATGCGCGAGAAGCATTTCTGGTTGTCCCTCATTCCCACGTACAGACTTATTCAATCTCCCAATGTTCACTGTTTGCTAAGCTGTAGTTGGTGTAAGATTGAATAAGTAGTAAGCTTAGCGAGGAACTCCCCTGAACACATATTACAATAAGAGAAAGTTGTGCAGTTACGCGTCTGAAATATGGTTGAATCACGATTAAAACGTGAAGATATATATATATAGAAGACACAACATTTCATCAAGGATCTAAGTGCATCATTATATGGACTTTAGAACAATGAATGGTCATCGACGTTCCATCTCGAATTATTTTTGTAGCAACGTAAATTAATTGATTTTTGGTATAATCGTATAATCTACGTGCTGTATACTGTGGTGGTAGTGATGCACTTAGACCGGAATGCTAAAGTGAGAACTACCGTGCGCCTCCCTAGCACATAATCGTCGCCCACTCCACCGCCGCCTCCCCCAAGCAAATGATGACAATGCGACTGCCAATCGACTATCCCTCTCATACAGGGTCAAATCCAGGTGCGGCGGGGAGATTTCTCAGAGACTTGCCGACATCCCCCCCGGGTCCAGAGTAAAGGGCGGGCCATTCGGTAGTTATTGCGCACAGCTGCTCGTCCGGCTCCAACAAGCTCGATCGGGGCATCTTCACGGCCCTCTTCCGTCCGTATGGAATGTCGAAGATAACAGTAAACCATTTGCGCGGCGTAGAATACGTAGATCTTTTCGCAGTTTTTCTTCTGTGGGGTCCTGGCGTTTGGCGTTGTGAAAAATAAAGTGGAATGACACGGCCTTGAATTGGTCTCTGAATAGAAAAAAAAGTTGTGATGTAGTTCGATGAGCTTGTTGATAGTTGAAACACGATTCATCTCGTTCTTGTCTTGCATTTGATGATAAAACTCGTTATTTTTCATGGCCTTTTCGATGATTGTGCAAGCAAGCTGAAACCCACGATCGAGAGTGGCACGAATGATAGACGAGACGTGTTGCTTTATCTTCCTCCGGAAGAAGATATGCTTGTGCCCGTACTGACCGTATTTCACCATATCTTTTGTAAAGCAGTTGCGAATCTCGTAGGCCGGCATGTCATGATAGAGCAGTCTGTAGCCTTTGCGATCTTTAAGCATGCTGGGGGAACTGCGATCACTGATTCAGGTCCATTACGCGGTACGATCTCCTCGCCAGGCTGGAGCCAGTTCCTATCGACGTAAATGCTCATACATATGAACTCGGGCGTCGGGCTCGGGTTGGTTTTCTGGACCCGTTGGGGGCGTGGAGCTGGACTCGCTAGTCATCGCTATCAACATTAGTATGTGAATTATAATAAATCCAATAGATTTGAACTTACTATCAGGTGCGTGGTGATGTCGATGTTAGTTGGTTTCGTTGTTGTTCTTGTGATGGAAAGTCAGTGGCGGTAAAGTTATGCTGAGTGATTATAAGTGGGCAAATTTATCACTTCAGTGAATTTATCTCCAGATGAGAATGAAGGGGGGTCGGGATTCACCAAGTAGCACATCTTTGCATAATGTCTTGCTCTATCATCAACAAGTATGCATGTCAATCAGAAAATTCATAATTCATTTGTACAAATGTACCTACAGCTCTGCACCCCCCTTCCGTGAACCCTCCTCCTCCCCTCCAACTCCAACTCCAAAGCTCCAGACGCTATTACAATTAAGACTTATGAACACGTCTGGCATTATCCTGCCCGTCTTGAATATGCCTCTCCTCAGTCATATGGAACTCCGTATTGACCACAATATCGCGTGGTCGTTGAAGTTCAGACGTCGGCGACGAATTAATACTTATATTCTGCATCTTGACGTTCTGGAAAATCTGTTCCTCGCTCTCAGTGACTGATAGGCGACTATTCGCGTACGGATTCGAGTCACCACGCACACCACGGCTACCACCAGTCCTGTTGGAGCCGTAGCCGCCCCCACCGATGGTTCGGAAGCCAACCGGATGCTTGGATGGCGAGTGGGATGAGAATATCGCGCTGCCGAGTAGTGGTTTGAGCCAGGTCCGAATGAGGGGGAATATCATGGGAAGATTGGTGGTGATGACTGAGACGAAGGCTTCGCGTGTGCCCCATCTACCAGCAAGCTCTGCGCCGTGAACGTCATCCACTATGACGAAGACAGTTTTGAGAAGAGAGCAAATGAGGACAAACACGCCTGCACCAAGCACAATGGTCGCAGCGATCTTCTTTGCGAGTTTTAGTTTCGTGCCCCAAAGCATCGGAATGGGTATCATAATGAGATAGATATCGGTAAGCACGCTGGATATGAATGTGACCCAGACAATCGGCCTTGCCACGGCGCCCTGACAGACGTCTACGACAGTATTAGCAGTACGTCGGAGCATAATCAAAGGGAAACTTACTGCCAGGATCCGGATTGATTTGCCAGTATTTGTAGACTGGCCGACATGCGGCATATATTGTTATTACTGATGCGAGAAAAGTTGCGCCAACGAGCCCAAATCCAGCCCAGATGCGAATTCGGAATTTCTTGCTTAGTCCTTCCTGTTGAGTCCATAAATTAACAACGTCCTAATGCGTGCAGACGTAGTAGACATACCATGAGTCGCACGTAGAATACAAGCACCGCCATCTTAAGCGTGAAAATCAAGCAGCAGTAACAGGTCCAGCCTACTACCTGGATTTTGGAACCAAACACCCTTGAGAAATGTCAGTAACCAATGGCTGTCCTGTCTTCACCTCAGACTGCGTACCTGAGTTCAAATTCCACAGAGTCAACACTCAATGCATCTCGCTGAGCATCTGTCATTGCATTATTCGCAAGACCTTGGCCATGATTGACGGCAAAGAACGCTAGAGTCGACTGGGCGGTGTAAAGTAACTGCGGAATTGGTTAGCATCGTAGACAAAAAGAATAGCATCTAGACGCACAATAGCGAGCCATATGATAAAGTCGTCACCTTGAAGGTTTCCAAAGCCAACGGCCTTCACTCGCGCATATGTCCTCAGAATAGTTATGGCGACGCCGAACGCATAGAGTGTCCATAACTCGGTATTGAAGTCGCGAACAGCCGCAGCCATCGCCGCTGCCGCTGCCGCTTCGGGGTCGGCCATCGGGGTCGTAGAGGCGTCAATCCAGTTGACCGTGGAGAAGACCACAAAACGAGACGAGACTTTGGTATGGCCAACTCGAGGAGCGCGATGCGTCCATACTTGTACGTACTTGTGTCAGGATAATCACAAGGATAGGGCAGCGTCTCGGGGCTTGCCGCAAATCGAGACAATTTACCAGAGTTGGAAGGTCCAGAACGATGTCATTGCGCCCACTTTACTTCACTAAGCGACAAGGCAGTAGATCTTCACTCCCAATTACTAAAAAGCTCGATCGATCAACACGCACATGTTGCTAAATGGGGTAGCTGGACGATCTCGGATCCTCAAAAATCCTTTGCACCCCCCTTGCAGGAAGCCCTTGCTGGGACGCCAGCGTGCCGTCCCAAAAGAAATGAGCTGGAAGGGTAAAGTTGTGATGCGAGATGCACTGTAAACGGTAGTTGGGCCGGCAAATAGCAACTGCGCTACTTTGAATTCCATACGCTCGGTCGTGAACTATCTCCCTGTGGCTGGATTAGCACGTACGGTCAAATCAGGGGAGTCGCAAATGTGGTTTTCCTCGTGAGCTGAATCGTTGAAGCGATGTGGGTGGTGTTGCAGAGCTAGCACATGGTAAGAAGTCTAACCCCGATAAGGTCTTTCGCCGATCTTATGCCAGGCTCAAACTCATTGGTTTCATACCTTGTAGATCCCGTGCCGTGTTAAAAGTAGCTTAGAGGACGTTGCTGCAGAATTGGCAAAAAAAACCCACCCACCTTTCTACCTTTGGAATAGTGAACGGGGTAGATTTCAGCAAACCCTGAATTTACCAACTTTTCCACGAGTCAGGGACGTCCCAGTGAAAAGACCCTTTAAGACAAGGAGAAGCTTGCATGCTATCGTAGTGGAGTTGGAAGGTGAATCGAACGAAATAAAGAAGAGAGCTCCGTCACGTTCGATTGCCAGAGGTCTACTCAACGTTGCCATGCTAATGAAGCTTTTATGGTGCCTTCTTAGAAGGAAAGTAGGGAGTAGAGGAGATGATAGTGCTCGGTAGCATAGATTAGCGCACAGACCCTGCTAATTTACCCTGTACAGAGTAGTAATCGGTTTGAGTAGTTTAGCACCAGGCGCTGCAATTCCGTTTATTGACCAACAGTGGGGAGTCCTCCCGCGTCGCCACTTGCAGTTTATTGGGGAGGTAAAGGGAGATGCACATAATATATAACTCAATTGTTCCTTCTCCTTACTGCGAGTATTCGTTGTAATCAGCACACGTCACATAGGTATCAATTGTCAGTTTACTGATTCCTACTGTACTCATGTTCCAACTTAGGCTATGCCTTGCGGCGCTTGCCGCTTGCGCAGGAGTTGTTGCTGGGCGGGACATCTCCTACTCCGGCCACCACGCACATGGCCGCGGCTCAAGAAACGTGGACTTCACCCAGCTTGCGCGCAACCTCTCCCCCAACGCCCATATCTATTTGCCAGGGTCGGATGAATTCAACTCCTTGGCAGCGCGATGGTCCAATCTCAGCATGCCTGTGGCAAATGTTGTGGTTGTCCCCAGCACCGAGAATGATGTTGTTCAAACCGTAAGCCACCCCGTCTTCACCCCTTACCCTCCGGTGAAGCTTACTCACCTTTCGCCGGTTTAGATAAAGTTTGCAAACAACAAATCTCTGCCCTTCCTTGCGACAAATGGTGTCCATGGATCAGTCACCACTCTTGGGCAAATGACCTTTGGCATTGAGATTTCTCTGAAGCAGCTGAACAGCATTGATATTGCCAGCGATGGGCAAACGGTCACCATTGGCGGTGGAGTCATGTCGAAGAATGTCACCGACACTCTGTGGGCGGCAGGAAAACAAACTGGTTAGTAGGAAATTGCTTATCAGACAGTCGCCATAGCTAATCCCGACAGTGACTGGAACTTGCGAATGTGTCAGTTACCTAGGCCCCGCACTTGGAGGTGGCCACGGTTGGCTTCAGGGCCACCATGGACTCGTTTCGGATCAATTCGTTTCCATGAGGGTTGTCAAAGCCGACGGCAGCATAATCAAAGTCGACAAGAACTCTGATGTCTTCTGGGCTATGAAGGGCGCGGGCCACAACTTTGGCATTGTTACTTCTGTCGTTTCCAAGATCTACGACATTCAACACCGCAACTATGCCTTGCAGACTATCATCTTCAGTGGCGATAAGGTCGAGGCCGTTTATGAGCTTGCAAACCAGATGTGGTTAACGGGCGGCACTATCCCTGAGGACCTAAACAACTGGTCCTACTGGTTTTTCGATCCTACTATGGACACAAAGGTGAGTGCAGCGTCAAATCAACCCGCATATTCGTTACATTCTAATAATACCATAGCCCGTCATCGCCATGTATCTCATCCAAGAAGGAGTCGATACCGTCGATGCCGCTTACACTAAGCCTTTCGAGGACCTTGGACCAATTGTCTCAGCACCCACTTCGGGAACCTATCTTGACTTGGCCAAGTGGACTGGCATCTCGCTCTCCGACACACCCTGCCAGATCACTGGAAACGCCAACCCACGTTTCCCCATCTACCTCAAAGCATACAACACCACCGCCCAGCGACAGGTGTACGATCTTTTCACCGAAGCCACCACTAGCGCATCAACTCCCTTCAGCAACTCGCTCTTCATGTTTGAGGGTTACGCTACACAGGGCGTAAAGGCAATCAGCGATGATGCCACCGCTTATGCCTATCGCTCCGACAACCTCCTCGTTGCCCCGCTCCTCACCTATACGCCCAACGGAAAGGAACTCGATGCCCAAGCTCTCAAGGTTGGAAACCAGATGCGCCAAGCTCTCTACGAGGGCAGTGGACAGACGAGTCTGAACACGTATGTTAACTATGCGTATGGTGACGAGACACAGAAGGCGTGGTATGGAGCAGATCAATGGAGGCAAGACCGCCTGCGGTCGCTGAAGAAGAGTTATGACCCGAAGGGCAAGTTTAGCTTTTATGCGCCAATTGCATAGATGTGAGATAATTTTTAATATATATGTAAATACATACATAGAATATATAATTCGGTTGTCCACTATATAAGCCCACTATATAATTTGATGGGTACTTGGAGGACGACTCAATCTAATCTAGGACGCATCAAGAAGACTATGTGGAGAGTACCGGCGATCAAAGATCTGCTCGAGCCTTGCAAATTCGGCGTACAACGTAATTTGTGGTTACACCGCCGAAGGATACAAGGTAATATACCAATGGTTGAGTTACTTCGCTCTCTACCGATCTGGGGTATTAACAACATAACTAAGATCAGGTTCAAATGCAACCATATTCCGCGGCGACCAGTGTCGAAAGAAAGGCGAAGAATCTCATCGGCTTAAATATCGCTCATATTAGCCTACCTACAACCCCAACGCACTTTCTACATGGCACAAATATATGCCGAGGATAATTGTCAGATGCCAAATTATTTAGAGAACTGCCAGCCGAACCAAGCTTTGGCGACGGGGCGTAAACCCGAAGCCGTCAGCATGTAGAGACGAACCATAATATATGCACGAAGCTGCATCGACCCGATTCTTTAATCTCCAGGTTTCTCCAAGATATCAGCAACATCCAAACAAAATGTGGTGGGTGTTGGAAATCGCCGATTGGCCCCTGGCTAATTCACATCCCTGGAAGCGTTAGGTGCAGCTCTATACCTTAATTAGGCTGGTAATCCCCGCTACCGAGCTCTTGCCCGTCTTGCGAACAGGGGCTATCAAGCCACACTCCACAACAGGTTGGCTCGGCAAAGGTTGCCAATTATGTGGTACTGTCAGACTTTCGAGTCAGACAGCTTCATGTCAGTCAACGACAAACATAGACGGATCATAGGGACTTGATCATCTGAACTCTGGTCGTAGCTGCCGGGGTATGCAGTAAAGAGGGGAAATGGACAAAGATCATCGTTGATAATCTTGTTGTTTTCTACTACGTACCACCGAGTCAGCTTTTGCTATTTCAGTTTTAATATTGCCTGGCTTGAGAGCATATCAAGCAGCAGCTCTTACGTAGTAGCTTCAATATTCAAGCATAACAGGTTGGATCAAGCAGTGCTGAGCAAAACCTGGGGAGCTGAGAATATAAAAACCAATTCCATTCCCCGCTTTAGTCCCTCCTCGAAACTTCAGCAAATCATTCGACATGCAGTTCCATAACCTTGCGCTCTTCAGCGCGCTCTGCGCCACGACCATTCTGGCCGCGGAGACTATCGTCTACCCTAACGTCATAAAGACTGGCCCTAGCACTGCCCAGTATATATCCGGGGAATCTGGTCTCGATGGACCAAAGATGGCCCCTGGCATCAATGCCACCACGTTTGACTGGTGGTATTTTGATGCTGTTGCGAACGACGGCTCTGCTGCCGTCGTCATGGTCTTTTACCTGTCTACTGACTTCGGATTTCCATTCGTGCCTCCGCTTTCTACTCTCTCTGTTGATATCTTCGCTACCTTCGACGATGGAAGCCTCGTGTTCTTGCCATTGAACAATTTGCCTTACAAGGCTGGACAAGCTACCGTTGTCACTGACGGTGATGGAGCATCTGGTAACTGGCAAGGAACCGGATTCTCTTTTGAGGGATCCCCCGACTTGTCCACCTACAAGGTCACCGTTGACAGCCCCGTTCTCGCCATCAAGGGTACGCTTGAGCTGAAGTCTGTATGTATAAATTCCAGCGGCATGCCTTGAGCATTACAACACAAACTAACACATCCCTTCTTAGAATGCGCCTGCCCATTACCCATGTGGACCCAACGAGCCTGGACAGCGACTTGATGTCTCACCCAACGTGGGGTGGGCTAATGCTATGCCTGATGCGGATGCTGTTGCAGACTTCACCGTTCTTGGCAGACCCCTCAAGTTCACCGGTATTGGTTACCATGATAAGGCAAGTATCCCGAGACGTCTGTACAGTCTTATACTGATATTTTAGAACTGGGGGGACAAACCATTCACCACCCACGTGTCCAGCTGGTATTGGGGACACGGCAGACTCGGCCCGTACTCCATCGTCTGGTTTGATGTCCTTGGAAAGGATGGAACCGAATATTTCAGCAGCTACGCGGCCAAGGACGGCATGATCATTGCCTCCCAGTGCGGTGACGGTTCCATCAAGGTTCGCCCAACCGGCCACAACTCCGAGTACCCCCCAAAGATCACCTCCGGAAACCCGGAGGGCCTCCACATCGACCTCGACCTCGGAGGGGGCGGAATGCTCCGCGTTGATGTGAAGAGCAAAACCGTTCTTGCTGATGCCTTCCTCTATTACCGCGCCTCTGGTATGCTCACTGGTGGTGTTGATGGTGGACCTACATACACTGGTGTCTCTGTATACGAGGAGTTCAAGTTCCAGTTCTAAGCAAATAGAACTTGTACATACCATAGTTTAAATACATACTGTACAAACTTACATTATCATATTATTGTTTTCTTGTCCACAAACTCGAATAATTGTATTGGCATAAACTGCACATAGTAATTTTATGGCAATATAGATCCAGGATAGGTCTATCCCCAAAAGCTATAACCGCGGCAAGTATGAGTCCTTCCCATTTCGGCAATGTATTGTAGGCTAGTGTATATTTAAGCTCGAAATATGCAATAGTGGGGAATGGGGAGCCGATGTGCCCCGGAAAATGTATCACGATGTCATCCTGCCAGTGTCATATAGGTCGCTTGGCATCGATAAGCTCGGTATAAGCATTTTGGGATAGATCAGAATGACTCGATTACCTGCGGCGAAAGCCTTAGTCCTCCAGTTTAATATCTGGGGAAGGGTCTTCTTCCACAGCTCTTTCTGTTCATACACAGGACACCTTGTTTTTGATCTGAGCCTCCGAAGATGATATACAAGAATGCAAAGACCATCGAGGTGCCAAATGTAGACATCTTGACGCTTCTTTTTGGTAATTCATGTGCTTTCAATTTTAGATCATGGATCTCGACGACTGACATGTGCGATGTTGTGATAGATCATGAGAGGTGCAGCGCCAAGGAGGATAGCCTCCTCCAATCCGAAGCGGCGAACCCTGAGCGAAGCATAAATAAATCTCAGGCACGGATCTTGACAAAGCAGATTGCTCATGGTCTACGCAATGGATTTGGAATTGGAGCCAACGGGCCCGGAAGGGATGTTGTAATGGTGATTTGTTCTGGACAGTCGTTGCTTCCCATGTTATTCTACGGGGTGATTGCCGCAGAGGGTGTCTACTCTGCGGTCAGTACTTCCGCCACCGTGACAGAATTGACAAAGCAGATGAATCAGTGTTCGGTTAGCCTTCTCGTGTGCACCCCCGATACGGAGGAGGTGGCATCCAAGGCTGCCCAGAAGTGTGGGTTGTTGGATGTTAAGATCTTGGTACTGGAATCAAGTCCGGAGTGGAGTCTCAGATCGCTGTCGATGGGTACCAATTATATTTCGGAGAAGCAGCTAGACTGGAGAAGGATCACGGACGCCACAGAGCTTGAGAACTCTTTAATATGCCTGCTGTTTTCGTCTGGAACGACTGGTCCGCCGAAAGGTACGTTGGTTATCAGAGGAACATGGCCAGTAGCTAACTTGGCAGGTGTATGTCTCTCCCACACAAACCTCGTGTCGCAGACAGTCCTCCCTGGTGATTTGTCAAAGGAGAATTTGAGGAAAGCTGAAGCACCCCAATTTGAGTACCGAACCCTCGCCCATCTCCCTGTCGCCCATATTGCAGGGTTGCAGGGATACCTCGTGAACCCATTCTACGCAGGAGGACTCGTATACTGGATGCCCAAATTTGATTTCGAGCAGTTCATTAATAACATGAAGAAGTTCCGCATCACGATGCTCTTTAGCGTGCCGGCAATCTACCTCTTGATCGCGAAGTCACTGGCGGTCACAGATCACTTTGACACGTTAATGCTCGCTCAAAGTGGTGCCGCTCCATTGGGCCCGGAGATCCAACGCGCCGCGAGTATGAAACTTGGGAAAGGCAAGACATTCATTAGTCAGACTTGGGGACTGAGCGAAACGACGGGTAGTGCAAGCTCCAATCTCTGGGGACCAAAGGACGAGACTGGAAGTGTTGGCACATTACTCCCAAACATTTCGTTAAGGTGAGCATGCTGCTTTGCCATATTTCTCCGTATACTAAGGAAAGTACAGGCTCGTCGATGAATATTTCAAAGACGTTGAGGTTGGAAAGCCAGGTGAAATTCTTATAAAGGGGCCTGTAATCTCGAAGGGCTATTACAACAACTTAGAAGCTACCGCAGGATCTACTCATGGTGGCTGGTTTTGCACGGGTGATATTGGTATAATGCGCGAGGAGAAACTATATATTGTCGACAGGAAGAAGGTAAGGAGTAGATCCCTGGTTCTGCTTGAACAACAACTGACATTCTACAGGAACTCATCAAATACAACGCTCACCAAGTTGCACCGGCCGAGCTTGAAGCCATACTACTCTCGCATCCTCTCATCCTGGATGCTGCTGTAATCGGAGTGCAGGAAGACGGCACTGAATTGCCAAGGGCATATGTTGTCGCCGATGAGAGCAAGATCTCAAAAGACCAAATCCACACAGTTGTCAACAGTGTCGTTGCGAGTTGCAAGCGTCTCAGGGGTGGTGTTTTCTATATTGACGCGATTCCCAAGACTGCATCGGGAAAGATTCTCCGGAAGGACCTTCGACAATTAGCAGAGAGGGCTAGGTTGAAGATGTAGAGCGACTTTGTAGATAGCAACCATATATTCCAAAAAAATTACCGTATGAAAGGACATTTCTGACCCTCAATATTCATCATAGGGCATGATTGCGTAGCTGACAGGCTCTCCTTGCAAAACTGACCAACTGCTGTTTGTCGATGCACAAATAACTCTCCGTTGATCCGAAGTTGCACAATAATCTTACCCCCCTTTCACAACTCGTAAATACACCAGACTACATTAGCATTGTTTTCCTATATGCTAAATGATGGGAAACCAATGGTCCGACCGGTTCGGCAATACTACGGTTTTCATCATAAAGATGGTTGCTTAGCAGGTGCCCTTCCTTCAACTGACGTACTTCGTGCCCGGCGATGATTAATTTAGCTTGTGGCGACCGTTATAACTGCCACAAACCACAAAGAGCTGTTGAAAGTCTGTTGATGACAGTTGATGGCTGATCTGATACCCCGGCAGTTCTTATCGTTGGCCCACTATTTCAGGGGTATCTACGATTGAGTGGCGGACGCGGGGTTGTGCATGGTGGCGCGTCTCCACACTTGCCTCGGATGCTGACTCGACCCAACTTACATCTCTACTTTCCATACGTACTTTTTGTTTTGCGCATGCAAAATGATGACGATGGGCGCTTGGTACCAACGTCTATGTCAGGCGCCGCGGTCTAAATCCAACTAACAGATGGGTAGGCAATCCCTTCGTCACCCAACCCACGCCTCGGGCCATATCTCTGTATTCAAATGTATATTTGTGTCGTGATCTATAGTCTCTGGTCTATATATGGTTCCTTCGAATTTCCGTGACAGTCGTATAGAAGCTTTCCATGGGCATTTATACAATCTCTCTAGATAGCCCTCCTCCAAATTCATCGATAAAGTTTGACACAATGGTTTCAGCCGACAAGGACATCCATGATGTCTGGGGTTACAAGTATGAATTTACAGACCTGCATATGACTGAAGAGCAGCAGATGCCCCTCAGGTACTCATATGATACCGTGGGAGAAGATGTGTTACTGCGTGTAAAGACTTTACAGATGAAAAAGGCGGCGGAGAATGGCGAGGCGGCTGGCAAAGGTACCCCTAGGAAAGTAGACTTATATGAAACACTCAAGTCCATCGCCTTGGGCAAGGAGGATCCAGTTGTCACCAAATTTTGGGAAGATGTACACACTGTGCCGGAGTGGGTCAACTGGGACCAGATCAAGCGCGGACAAGATGTGAGGCATATCACAAATTCTGACAATCACCTGCTGACGTGCTCCCGAAGGTGTTCTATAGATACGGCGAGGCTTCAATGACTGGCCTAGCCTTTTCGAGCCTGCTAGGAGGGATGGTAATGTTACTGACCAGTGCTGCTTCTGTACAATTCTGACTTCTAAAAGGCCGCAGCTCGAATTGTTGAAACGCTAGCGAGGACAGGAGGCTTCGCTCCAAGGGTTGCTAGGAACCGAATGTATGCATGGCCTCCAGAACATTTACCACCATGAGCAGCGCATTGATCTTTATTCTAGGTTAGAGACGACCCAATTTGTTTTGCAGGTTACCAACTCTCTAGAATCAGTCCAGCCTGGCGGTGATGGGCATATATCTGCCATCCGTGTGCGTCTTCTTCACGCCATGGTTCGCAATAAGATTCTCGCCATGGCTAAAGAAAGAGATGACTACTATGACGTTAAAGAGTTTGGAACGCCAATAAACGACCTAGATTCTATTGGTACTATATCGACATTCTCCGCTCAGCTTATATGGATCGCATTACCAGCACAGGGTATCTACATGAGAGAGCAAGAAATCGAGGACTATGTTGCATTGTGGCGTCTAGTAGCGTACTATATGGGCACTCCTACCGAAGTCCTGAGGACACCAGCGTCGACCAAGGCGATTATGGAAAGTATAATAGATGCAGACTTGAAGCCGAGCAACTCAAGCAAAGTGCTTGCGTGCAATATCATCGAAGCCCTCGCGGACAAGGCACCTACGTACCCTTCGGCTGATTACCTGCGAGCCCAAGCTCGCTGGCTCAATGGCTCTAGGTTGTCCGATGCGCTAGGAATCCCCAAATCCTCGTATCTCAGCGTAGCACTGGTTATGGTTCAGTGCATCGTTATTAGCACATCGAGCTATATCTACCGATCGATTCCAATTCTGGACAGATGGAAGATAGAGTACATGCGAAGGCGTCTCTTTCATGTTCTCATGGAAGGCAAGCATGGCATGAAGGGGAAGAAGACAAAGTTTGAATTGCAGTACATCCCTGGATTCAACACCGTTACGGAACAAGGCGAGGTTACCAGAGGCTTGTCGATTGGGAAATCAGGCAGCCGAGACACCAGGAATCTCTTCATATTAGCAGTGCTTTTGGTTATTCTTGGTGGTGCGATATACTTCTGGTGCAAGGTGGCCATAATGACTGTACATTGGAAACTATAGGAATCGAAAATTGTATCGATAGTTAGATGGCCGCTAGAATATTACACTAGAATTATAATTATAAAGATCGAACTAATCCCGATAATCACACAGCGAATAATGGGATTGAGGACCTTGGATGGCAGGGTATATCCATTCGTTGGCTAGTATAATATTGAATTAGGTGTATAGTTTCCTAACGATGAGATCGATGAACATACTCACGCACACAATGGGGCCAAAGACGTTGACCTGTCGGGGTTCGGTCGGGTTTCTTGATATTACGATAAACTCAGGTTTGCCCATACTTGTCCAAGCCGCTAAATAATAACAAGCACATGTCACACCGATATCTTGGAAATCCCTGCCAAAACTCTGCCAACCCCCACGAACTTCCAGTTGAGCACTGTGATCTGAAGAACCTAGCTGTGGGGTCCCCATGAACCATTGAGGGGATTATGCGGGGAAGGCAGATTCCCCAATGATAGCGAGCCTGACTCAATTTGGACGATGTCAAGTTCCCTGCCACCGGGCAGAGTGGCCTACATGTATACAAATCCTTGTATTGTCGTCTTATTCCCGATTAATATGATCTGCCCTTAAATTAATTGCAATCTCCCCCCAAACCCAAGCACTTGACTCTTTCATGCTTGACTCTCTGTTTTCTTCTGTGACTTGTTTGAATTATTTGACGACTCTATCCGCATATTCTTGGTTGTCAGTCTTTACACTCTTCATTAAATTTCATTGTTTCAGTCACAGAATGATATCCACTCCCAGGGGTGATGAATCGCCCAGCGAGCGGAAAGGAGGTGAGGTAGAGCAAATTGAACACTGCAAAGCAGAACCTACTACTTTTGGGGGAAAGGTCAAAAATCATTACAAGAGGTTTTGGTGGGCACATCTTATCGCATTCTGCGCTGGATTTCTCATAATAGCATTATGTCTGTAAGTTAGGCTTGGCATCTTTCGAACCATCCCCGAAACTTATACAATCTTGCCAGGGTATACGTGGCGATGCCCAAGATTGCTCAGAAGGGTATTGACGATGCAACTCTCAGCTACACGAGCTTGAAGTTCATGAAGCCATCGTTAGAATCCCTCACTCTGTCTGTCGATGCCTTGCAGCACAGCGAGAGCCAGTTCACGCCGACACTGGACGCGTTCAACGTCAGCATGCACCTCGTGACTGATGGGATCATGTCGGAGAAGGTGATCACAGAGATCGGGATGCCCCAGATCCATGCTCACCACCCAGATACCAGCATTGTCATCAAAGATCAGGAAGCAATGATTGTAGATATGGACCAGGTCACTGCCTTCGCCAAGCAGGTCTTGGTACAGGAGAACATCGAAGTTAGGATGGAGGGCAGTACAAAGTTGCATCTAGGCGCTTTGCCCGTTAACAGTGTCAACTACAACTCTTCGATTACATTCAAAGGTTTTTTGGGCGCTGCTTTGCAACTTTTGGACCCGAGCTGATTTGTTTAGCACTGAATGGTCTGAAAGGCTTCAACATTACCGAGCCGAAAGTAAACTTGATGGCCGAGCCTGGTGAGCCTAATTTGACAGGTATGGCACTTATTCCAAACCCATCTGTTCTGACGGTTGAGCTGGTACATGCCTCCATTATCCCATTATTATTGCAGCTGCTTATTTAGATTCAGGGGCAAGTAACGATGCACATCTCTACCAAGGAGAAGGGCCTCATTGGCAACAGCACCATCGACAACTTTGTATTGAAGCCAGGACAGAACTTGCTTCCTATGAAAGCAATTGTCGATACTACACTAGCGCTTGGCAGCGTGGATAAGAAGGGCATGGTCAACATGATTATCGTCGGGCAGACGGCGGTCTACAATGGCGTTCACTTGACCTACTATGTAAGTCCACCAAGCCGAACCGGGTTATATCTTCACAGGGTAGCAATATGCTAACCAGATTCAATTTTAGGAAGCTGCACTTAAGAGCCATATTCTCATACTTGCCGTGAACCTTCAATCACTTCTTGGCAGCGTATGAGGATGATACCATGAGAGGAGCGTTGAGAACGACCATGTTGTTATGCATTGGCCAAATTTAGGGTTTCCTGTTTTGTATCTAGATTGAATAACGACAATTTTGAAACTAATATACCAGACGATGCTAAGTTGTGACTGTAAATATGGGCTGTGACAAGTTACCCCTAGGTTCCTGGCTTTATACAGGGTCTGTTCAACTCTTGGCATGTTTGCGGGGAAGCTGGGGAAGACCCACGCTGTACTGGGGCCCTAGGCTCTAATCCATCCTATTTAAGATTCCTGCAGATTGTGGCGGCCTAGATTTAGGCTATGTTAGGCAAACCCCGAGGCTCTAGGTTTTAAGTTGGTTTCTACCCTAATATTGCTTGTTTGCGAGGAAACTTACAACTCACGAGATACAGACTACAGATTGCAATCTCGATGTGCCAGATATTAGCCACAGGATTTGTCGGTGATAGCTGCACTGTATTGGCCATGTTGAAAGGCCATAGTAACAACTTATTCGATACAGATAGATGGTGGACGGTTCCACAGGACACCATTCTCTACGGGCGATGGGATCCGATACATTGCAATGCCTGACTCGTTAGAGCAACATCATTGCCTTCGGTGTTGTTCGTATATAGAAACTTAATCATGTGCTCCCGTAATTATATACGAAGGCACATTATTCAAGGCTGAAATGAAAAACTAGGTGGTGGTAATACTTCAGTGGAATTATACACAATATCCAATATATAAGTAAATACAGATAACAAAGGCAAAGTAAGTAGTGATATTTACATATAAATAATCTCCGTCACCATTTAAAACAGTTGGTATAAAGCCGACATGAAATGGAAAAAAATGGACGGCTTGCACTTAACGGGGTAACCACAGCAGAGCTCCTAACCTATCCTGTAACTTGAGTCCACAGACCTAAACACCGGACATGTTAAGACCCGGCACAGGGATGCTATTAAGAATCCCTCTGGCAATGTCTAAGACAATATTGAGGCCAGGAATCGTCTCGAGGGTGCTCATGACTTCAGTGAAGGCCTCGAGGAGAGGGTTGCTGAGTTCTTGCCAGAGCTTGGCTGTTTGGGGAACGAGAATAAGCAACTATCCCACGAGACGATTCGATTTTAAAAGATTGACTTACAGGCTGTGACTGTCCCCAAGAACGAGAGGAAGAGACCGAGAAGAGTGCCAGCAATGTTATTAATGACACCAGCAATCTCGGTGGCAATGGCAATTGGATCGGTTGGTAGCTGGCGGGTTGTAACTGGAGGAACACCAGTCTTGATGGCATCGGTGGCGTTCTTGAACGAAGTAGCAATCTCGATAAAAGCACTCTTGATGGCGGCGACGGGGGCCTTGATATCGGCAGGCTGGGATAGTGGCTTAATCTGCTCGACGTTGGTTTCTATCGAATGGAGTTAGAATGTGTCGCGGATCGCTTGTAGGCGTTTGAATTCTAACTGATAAGCGCAACGTTTGCGGTAATGTCGTCCTGGAGGCTCTTAAGAGCTACGACGGCAGCCTGCCCCTGGGCAAGAGAGACATCTCTGATGGTAGCTGCGAGTCCGACGCCTTATCTCGAATTAGCTTTGCGATTTCATAGTCCAATGGAGCCCAATCAAGCCCGATTGAAGGTTTGAAATTCGAGTAAACTTACCAACCCACAGGGCAGAGACAAAGAAGCGTCCGAAAAGCATAATTATGGATTAATGTAAAAGTCTTGTGAATGTTTTGAGATGGGAGACAGAAAATGACGATTACCAGCGAATTTAGATATTTATCATATCGGGGAGGTCCGCTTAAACCTGCCGCGTTCCTGTATTAACCTTGCCTCGGCTGGTCAATAGCTTATCCCCCCCCTTGACTCGTCGCCAATGACTCTGTGCTTCCAGGGTGATTACAAGCTAACGGGCACCGAACCCCTGGCGCTAAGTACCAGGGAAGCGAAGAAGGTTTACGTGATACTTTGGATGAGTTGGCTCGAAGTAATTCGCGCGCATAAGTTGCATTGGTATGCTAACTTTTTAAGGTGTAGGCAACGGCGATCGTTACGAGTAAGAAACATGGGACGAACCCCCATCCAATAGAGATCACCATGTTCCTCGATAGATTTTCTCTGACTGCATTATTCCCCCAAATCCTTTCCTCTCACTTGGCCACGTAATTATCTGGCCCTTCGCACAACTCCAAATTACCATCCAGGATAGGTAACAACGTATCTATTATTCAAAGAGGTCAGAATGGTAAGCAAAGATAGTCAATATGCTTCTGATACGAATAATGAGCCGTAATCATCCCTTGGTGGGGTTTCAAAGCCGCAGTTGAAACCTGAATATATTGTACAGCGATTACTACCTCAACCCATTCAACACTCCCCGAGATAAAAATCCTAAAGAGGCTTCTTGGTGGGTCGTCAAACTGCTTCAGAACCAAACCCTCGATAGAGAGTTCATATTTCCCCCAAATACTGCATCTCACAGAAACACCTCGGCGCCGAGGATGATATGGGTGCGACCGTGTATATCCGATGTTGGAGCAGAGCAGATATTTGTTGATGCCGTCCGTCCGCCTTAACTAGTCATGTTATAACTTTATTCCTGTCGTCATGGAACTGTTTCTCTTTGAAAGGATCGTTAATGGATATGCTGCTGCATGTGAGCAACTCCACCTCGCTATCCGACTTGGGGGAAGTTATCGAAAAGTTCCGCAATCTCCCCATCTGTAAATCCCGCGGAGAACAATATATCTGGTGTGGTTGCATCTTCAGGAGGACTTTCAACGTAACCCATCGGCTGAAGAGGTTGTCGGTTAAGTGCGCCTATTTCGGTATCAATTGGCGTGATATCACCTGCTAGTTCCGGGAATTTCTCGAGGAAGGGTCTTTCAACGCCCCAGTATTTGATATTGCTATGGTACCGTGCAAACATTGGGCTCAGTTGATAAGTATTTGACTCCCCGTCATAGACGTATGTATCTTGGAAAGAGAAGGGCCAGTTAAACTTGTAGTGCCGACGGAAATAGGCTGAGAAGTCGCTCGTAGCAAAGTAATTATGATTGCTATCAATAAGACGGTCGCGCAGGGCAGGCCTGATGATGATTAGTAATGATCATGGGTACAGGCCTTGATTTTGCACGTACCACACGAAGAAGTCGACAGCAATAGGGTGTTGCTTGGTACGTTGTGAATATCTGAGGATGGTCAGCCAAAACCTAAATCTTGGAGTCATTGTTGTCTCACGATGGTCGCTGCCATTCTGGCATATCCTCCCAGCTGCCCTTCTTGGGGTCTAAGTGATACTAAACCTGGTCAATGCATGCGTTTAAGTTGGCATACATCAGGCTTACCTTGAGGAGCATGTGGCTTTTGTACATAAACGCAGCCCTGCTCACCTGATCAAGTTGTGAGAATACCTGATCAATATCTTGGAGTGCCTTCATAATCGGATTACTACGCTCCCACGCATCTAAAGAAGCCCAACCATTAATAACTGCCTTAAATATCAAATTCGCGTAGTCCGAACGACTTAAGCGTAATGCAGCAGAAGCACTAGCCGGGCCAACTCTCGAAATCTGGGAGTAGATATTGTTTGATTTCTCCCAGATTTGGCATTGCATGCCACTCGTCGGTGGACAGGCTGGCGGCGGCATCATAGTTGAAATCGGGCTCAGCCAAGAAGCCCACTGGGTGAGGTCGAGAGTGAATTTTTCAGTTCTATCAACCGCCTTCTTATCCATCCAGGAGTCGGTAAAATTGAGGACGCTCCCTGAGTTACTATCAGCTGTGATCCCAGCAACGGTTTGGCGTATTTTTCGAGATTGTTCCTCACTTGGAACAAGGCTATTTGAAGCACTAGGCATAACATCATCTATGGCACGCTTTGCAGGCAGCACAGTAGTCTGGGAAGGTTCTTGATTCTTTCTAATAGTGCCCTGGACTGCAGCAACCTGGGAGTTATTGCCCGTAGGTGGCGCTGGGGCATTGGTCAAACCCAGATGTTGAGGGTTCGGTCTGCAATGTATGTTAGTTAGAACAGACGAGGCTACTAAAATGGGAATAATACAATGGAATCGGCTCGCACGACATAACGCTCAAGGCCGACTTTGCACTGTTGATAATCTTCCGGAGACGTTCGTTTTCCGACCGGAGCTGCCACACCAGATCCATCAGTTCGCTCGTAGCCGCATTCCCATTCTCCTTCCGGAGGATCGCAATCATGTTCTCCAGGTGATCAGTGTGCGATCTCTGCCTCTCGCGTGAGTTTCTCTGGGCCTTCCTGTCCGCCTCCCGCTTCCGCTGGCTCCGGAGGTCCGGGTCAACCCTCTGTCGCTTTGCGGGCCTCGCGGCCACGGACGCAGACGAAATGTCGCTCATGTTTGAGATAATTCAGCTGGTGTTTTCGATTTCCAACAACTTTTGATACGGTTTCTGCTCATGAGCGAAAAATCTGGAGATTCTAGAGAATAAATCGAGGGTATATGTGCGGGGAAACTGGATGTCTAAAGACGTCTTATGATGGATGGTATGGCTCAGGGCTAGTAGGAGTGGATTCCGGGATTTCTGTGGGGAAATGGGGAAATGGGGTAAGGTCTGTGGGGTAGGGAACCCGTGGAGTCAAAATTAGGCCTGCGTTTCGTCTGTGCTTGCATTGTGTTCCGGATTGTACGAATACGGTCGGCGAACAAGGATCTCATTACGACGTAGGCCTCGCTCGAATCCTGAGCGAGACCCAAACCCCCACATCAATCTGACATCTCTGACATCTGACAGCCCCTGAAAAGTCCGTTCCTGCTATACGCGTGAAGGAGTCTATTATTGAGAATTGTAGAGTTATCCCACCAGAACACTTATAATTCATTGGTAGGTCGCTTACTACAGAATACGTCGCTTTCTACGTCTGTTTAATCATCACCACTGATCCAGTTTGTCCGGCGACTCCGGGATCATCACATCCCCTCAGTGGGTCTGTGTCGGCGTCTGTGTGATACGAAAGTTACAGTACGGCGCCATAAGTCTCCATACGGGTCAGTGCTTTTTCCCATACAAAAAGACACTCGTTTACTGCAATTTGAGCACAGACCCGTATGGAGACTTCTGGCGCCGTATTGTACCTACTGGTTAGTGCAGCAGGGTGGTCAACGAGCCCCTCTCCCAACAAAGTTGATTCTGCTCATCGCCGATTATTTCCATACATCGGCATAATTACTCAGCGAGCTTTCGATATGGCCTCTAGAAGTTTTGACCCTCCCCGCAAATCTGCCATATGCCGTGGGTGGCAGTTCGGTTAGGGAAGCTCGAAACCAAGAGCTGGGCCTAGACTCTGTCCTCTTTAGTTTTCCAAAATCGGTGACAAATGCCATCGCTTCTGGAAAAACCATGCCATATGTCCAAAGCCACCTTGAGCTTTTAATATCTAGAACATCAGTAGTAGATGATTTTAACATTATCCGCAAACTAGTCTCAGAAACAATGAAACAGGGGGCACATTTCTTGACCGTGCCTGGTCGAGGGTTTACTAGAAAACACAACACCAATGCCACAGGACAGGAAAGATGACGGGTATCCACTGGTGACCCTGAGGATCGACACAGTGTTAGTTGGTGCCAATGCTGCCAGTAATAGTGGTTGTAAAGCTAGCCCTTCAGTAAACTCGGTCTATGAACCCGAGTGGGGTTGTACATAGTGGTTAGAGTAGTGAAATTCTTGTAAATCGCATCCTCATTTATCTGGTCCCGTAATTGTGACTTGGTAGTTCTCCCATGTTGGGTGATGCAGCAACACACGCAGGGGCGCATAACGTAGGAGGATGCATGGTACAACATTGCTACCTCCGTTGCACAGCTCGCGAGTGGGTTTGGTTTGAAGGTGGCATAGATGAGGTCCAGTGTTTAAAGAGTGCCTTACCAGGGGGCGAACGGTATGAGTTACAGGGTCAGTGGGTTCATCTGATATACCATAGACCCGCGCTCCTCCGTTGCCATGGATCAGCCAGTATTGATAGTTATATAGGTTTCAGTTATGTGGCGATTATAAGTATATTGCTGCTGAAATACTGCCAGCCAAGCCCGCATGGCAGCATCTAAATATCCAACCAAGTATATACAAGCCCTGAATCGTCCATCAATGCACCCGTGGCAAGTATCTTACCAACGCCACCTCTTTACGGCGAGTCCAACTTACAATCTTGGACCAGAGCTTGCATTCTCTGCCTTAACTTCAACGAGTAACTTTCCTATAAACACACAAAAGTTAGTGGCTTGAGCTTAAATTACCAATTTGGATTCACGTACCGGTGTTGATTCCATTGTACAGAGCAACTAGCGCCTGCTCAGCAGCGCGCAGTCCGCCTTTGACAATCGTCTCCTTGCGCTTCAACTTTCCATCCGAGAGCCACTGCACAAGTCCTTTCCGCGCTGCAGGGAACTGCTTGACATAGTCGAACACGATAAATCCTTCCATTCTAAGCGGAGTTGTCAGTTCCGAGACTTCATAACCTATCGCCACAGGTACTTACCTAATGCGCATAGCAATGACCATGGAAATGTTCTACGGGAGAGTTAGTTTTAAATGCAAGCTAAGAGGAAAGTCTAGGGAAACTACCTTTGGTCCTGTTGGCTTGGCGTCGTTGTACTGCGAGATAGCTGCCACGAAATCAGAAAAACGGCCCCTTGAGGAGCGACAGTAAACTTACCACCACACATGACAAATCTCGAATGGGCCTTGGCTCTCGACAGAGCCATCTCGAGGATCTCTCCTCCGACATTGTCAAAGAATACATCAATCAAGTCCTTTGTGGCCTCCTTGAACTGAGTACGGAAGTTCGGGTCCTTGTAGTTGAGGGCACTGTCGCAGCCAAGCTCCTTCAGCCACTTGACTTTGTCATCGCTCCCTGCAAGACCCAAGACCTTGGCTCCCTTCAGCTTCGCAATCTGGCACACAACACTTCCGGTCGCTCCAGCCGCGCCCGAGACAACAACAAAGTCGCCGGCCTTGACCTTTCCGACGTCAATCAGACCGAAATATGCCGTCAGACCGGTCATTCCCAAAACACCCAGCGCATCCGTAACCTGTCCGCCAGCCGGGACCTCAAGGAGCGTGAGCTCCTTCTCGTTGGCAATCGCTTGCTCTGTCCAGCCAGTGGAGCAGGTGACGTAGTTGCCTACCGCAAACTTTGCGGACTTAGATGCCAACACCTTTGCAATCACAGCGCCGCGCATTTTCTCACCGATTTGCACCGGAGGGACGTACGATCGCGTGTCTACGAGGAGTGTTAGAGTCATGGTCAAAAGTGGTGGCGTCACGTGAGGAGGGGGGTGGGTTGCTCACCGTTCAACCAGCCCCGCATCGCAGGATCAAGACTGAGGTACAGTGTGTCGACAAGGACTTCGCCATCCTTCAGATCTGCGGCCGTCAGGGCCTTGTGCTCCTTTACAGCGAACGTCTCCCCGGGGACAATGAGGGACTTTGGACGTTTTGCGAGAACGACGGATTGGTAGGTTGATTGGGCCATGGTGCTGTAATGATGATGAATCTCAAAGTGCAGTTGTATATGGAATGTGCAGTAGGCTGTATACTTATATACGGCGGCTTTATTCTCTTATATTAAGGCCGTCGATTAGCAATATCGCAACGATTATTAATCTTTTAATTGTATTCGAATCCACAAGTGCTCATTAGAAGTCCCCCAAGCCTCTTATTTCGAGGAGATATTAGGTTATTGCAAAACGTGCCTCGGCACCTAGGTTATTTTGGTGAGCCAATGAAAGGCTTGGGAACCATCGAGCTTCTGGACTCTGGACAAAAGGTCACGTGGGAAGCTAGCCGCATGTGGCCCCTTGAAAAACTTGCTGTAGTAATAACCTTAATTTTTTTGCAGAATTGCTCTTCCAATCATGTATATTTAATTAATTATAAGACAGGATAAAAAGGTGTAGATGACATAGTTTAGCTAGAAAATCCACGGTTTTGTCATTATCGTCATTCTTTGATACAATTTGGACCTAAACAAGAAAATCATCGCCACATTGCCACTTGGCCCCACCTTAGAGGTGGATATTTATCGCTCAACGACACACCTCACAAGTATCCAGGCCTGTGGCGAGTATTCGTGTTGACAAGGCCTTCCCAGTGCCTTGACCGACTCCCACTGAACGATTTCTCAGCAAGTCGGCCAGATGTCTTCCAAAAATGGCGGCGTACTGCCAGTGACCTCCAACTCCGATGTGGTTGGGGGAGCTCCGGCTGCTAAACCCCAAGGCGCTGCAACCAATGACCAACCAAGAAAAACAAATTATAGTCCCTCAGAAAGTCATATAACAGAAGCTGGATCTTTGCTTCTCAACGGCAGTGCTGGGGCATCTCATAAATCAACAAAATCCAAACAAATGCAGGTCATTGACATCGAAAAGGACTTGTCGGCACTGGTTGCCCAGCAGATGCTGGCTACTCCGGATGCCATTGCGCTAGAGGATGAGACAACGAAATTGACTTACAGCGAGTTGGACCAAAGAGTCACTGCCCTTGCCAATCGCCTCCGTAACCACGGGGTTGCCCGAGACAATCTTGTCGGGGTGCTTTTGGGACGCAGCGCAAATTATGTGATTGCGTGTCTTGCCGCCCTCCGTGCTGGGGGGGCGTTTTTGGTTCTCGAACTGGCCTACCCACCTAATCTCCTGGCGGATGTTATCGATGACGCCAAACCAACCGTCGTAATCACAAATTCGGCGCAGTCCAACCAGTTCAACGCAGATATTCCCCTCATTCTTGTGGATGAACTTGGAACGGATCCCTACAAGTCTACAGAACTTGTGAAGGGACTTTCCCCTTTACCTGCCGAAGATGACCTCGAACGTCTTGCTTTTGTGTCATACTCATCCGGAACCACCGGTCGACCCAAGGGGATTGCAAACCCCCACATGGCTCCAGTGCTCTCATATGACTTGAGGTTTCGCCTCAGTGATCTCTCCGTAGGAGATCGCGTGGCTTGCAATGTCTTCTTTGTTTGGGAAATCCTGCGACCTCTTTTGAGAGGAGCGACGGTGTTTTGCGTGCCAGATGAGGCTAGTTATGACCCCGTTGCGCTTGTGGATCTGCTTTCCCGCCAGCGCATCACAGAAACTCTCATGACGCCAACTCTTCTGGCCGCAGTCCTCTCCAGACACCCAGATATTGAGTCTGATCTACCAGGTCTTCGCACGTTATGGTTCAACGGTGAGGTTGTCACCACTGATCTTGCCCGTCGTGCCATGAAAGCGCTACCAAAAACACGCCTGCTTAACTGCTACAGCGCCAGTGAAACCCACGAAATTGCCTGTGGAGATATCCGTGAAATTATTGACGAGGAAGCTCCCTACTGTCCTGTGGGACATCCCATGGAGCCAGAATACACCTACATTCTTGATGCAAGCGGTAACAAGGTTGACGCTGGTGTCCCTGGAGAGTTGTTTGTCGGTGGATCTCTACTTGCCCGAGGCTATCTTAACCTCCCCGAAACCACCGCTGAGGCTTTTGTGGCAAACCCGTTTGACACAACGCCGGGTTCTCGCATGTACAGAACTGGAGATTTAGCAAGGATGCTCCCGTCAGGGATTCTCGAGATCACTGGCCGCGTAGGAGCTATGATCAAAGTCCGAGGCTATTCCGTCGTTCCTGGCAAGGTTGAGAATGCTATCATTGAGAAACTAGCCGTCAAGCAATGCGCAGTTATCGCTCATGGTGACGGTCTCGATCGCCAACTGGTGGCATATATTGTCCATGACAAGGAGGATCCAGGAGACCGCCCTGTCCCCATCGTGGACGAGGCTGGATACAGTTTGGTGGCTCGCCGAACGCTGTCGACATCGCTAGCGCAGTACATGATACCAGCTCTATGGGTCGAACTTGACGAGCTACCTACTAACAGAGTCTCCGGGAAAGCTGATATCAAGAAACTTCCTCCTCCAGTCGTCTCCATTTCAACCATTTTCAACCACACAAAGACTGAGCGTGATCCCAGAATCAACATTGAAGTCATCGCAGAGATTTGGGCTGCATCACTCAATGTCCCATTCAACTCGGTGACAAAGGAACACACCTTTTTCGATCTGGGTGGCCATTCTTTGACACTCGCTGACCTCGCTACGAGACTGTCAAGGGAATTTGGCTTCCTTGTCCCGGTTTCACGCCTTGTTGTAAATCCAACTCTCCAGGGCCATTTGGACGTTGTACTTGCTGTTCGTGATGGACATACCGCAGCAGTACAGGCAGATCTACCTGCTGTGCTGCGCGCGGATTGCACGCTTCCTGAGAGTATCCAGCCCGTTGGCCGCCCTGTGTGCTCGCTTGAAAATGCCAATACAGTTTTGCTGACCGGCGCCACGGGTTTTCTGGGTGCCTTCGTCCTCTGCGACCTCCTAGAAGCAACATCGGCCCGCATTTTGTGTCTCGTGCGCTTCACTGATCCCAAAGGAGAAGATGCCCCAGCAGGTGTCGCAAGAATACGTAAGAACTTGCTTGATCTGGGGCTATGGAAAGACTCGATCCTCGACCGTATCGAGGTTCTCCCAGGTAACCTTTCGCATAAGCGACTTGGCCTTGGTATTGGTGCCTATAAGGAGCTTGTGGACAATGTCCAAGTCATTATCCACGCCGCAGCTACCGTCAACCTGGTGTACCCTTACGCTGCTTTGCGGGATGCCAATGTGGGTGGCACAAGAAAGATACTGCGCCTGGCGGGCCAAAGCGGCGCGACACTACAGTATATATCTACAAACGGCGTCTTGCCGCCATCCGAGAAGGCATGGCCAGAGAGCTCTATGATTGAAGTGGATGCGGTTCCAGAGAGCCTGGTTGACGGCTATGGGCAGACCAAGTATGCTGCCGAGGAGCTCGTTCACGAGGCAGGTCGCCGTGGGATGCCGGTGAGGATACTACGATGTGGAACTATCAGCGGTCATAGCACTTCGGGATCGACCAATACTTACGATCTCTTCACGGCTTTGCTTGTGGAATCACTGCATCTGGGGTATTACCCAGATATTGCCGGATGGCGCGCTGAGATGACTCCAGTCGACCACGTTAGCAAGGCCATCACAACTATTTCCAATGATACTCAAACAAAGCAACGCGTGTTTCATCTCGGGGATTCCAACCCCGTGGAGACCAAGTCACTGTTTGATAACCTCGCAGAGCTCGGATATCCAGCAGAACCACTTGAGTGGGATAAGTGGGTTGCTCTCTGGACGCAAAAGCGAGGCTCTGGAAAGAGGGGCGCTGGCGCTTTCACCGCCGACATCCTTCGCGGCGGGATGCCAACCGTGGAATTCTTGAAGGATATCACGATTCTCGGCGACGAGGAATCGAAGCCCGTCCTCAGCGCTCTACAGCGCCCCAAGATTGACGTCAAGTTGCTTGAGACATATGCTCGCAATTGGTACGCGAGAGGTTGGCTGCCACGTCAACCTTTACGTCTGCAGACGAATGGGGTTGTAAGTCTGCCAAAGAAAGGCCCACTAAGCGGTCTCGTGGCTGTCATCACTGGCGCATCGTCTGGAATCGGCGCTGCGACTGCTGAGGCCCTAGCCAAGGAAGGTGCCCATGTCGCACTTGCCGCGCGCCGCACCGAGGCTCTCGAATCTCTTAAGAAAAAGATCACAAGCTACGGAGGTAAAGTTCTTGTCCACCAGACCGATGTCACGAAAAGGGAGCAGGTCGAATCGCTTATCAAAGCCGCCGAGGAGACCCTTGGCCCAGTCGATATCCTTGTTTCCTGCGCAGGTGTTATGTACTTTACTATGATGGCAAATGTGCAAACCGAGGACTGGGAACGTACAGTCGATGTGAACTGCAAGGGCCTGCTTAACTGTCTGTCCTCTACCGTTCCCTCTATGTTATCCCGAGGCAAGGGCCATATCGTGGCCATATCATCGGATGCAGGAAGGAAGGTTTTCCCTGGCCTGGGTGTGTACTCGGCAAGTAAATTCTTCGTCGAAGCAACACTTCAGGGCCTGCGTGTTGAGACAGCGGGTTCTGGTCTGCGTGTCACCAGTGTTCAGCCCGGAAATGTGGCAACAGAGCTCCTGTCAATGTCGACTGATGCGGAAGCTCTCAAGAAATATGGAGAGCCATCGGGAGCAAAGGTCCTCGATCCTGAGGATGTTGCTAATATGATTGTATACGCTCTAAGACAGCCGCAGCATGTTGCGGTGAATGAAGTGATGATTGAGCCTCGGGATGAGCCGATTTGATAGAGCTAGATGGTATAGGCTAGAATCTTTTTGGCATTTAGGCTGGGTTTCTAAACGAGGATTTAGCAAACTTGACGAATATTATATAGAGTGCAAATGGTAAATTGGAAATCAGATAAATAGAGAAGGACAATGTAACTTAGTACATTTATATAGCGCCAGCGAATTAAAGCCACATAGTGTTGTAATCTAACTAAGCTTGAGGGCCTATTGGCAGAGGTAGAGGCGTTGGATGCACAAATACAGCTAGCTATGACTTCGCTGCTTACTATGCCAATGACTACACTTTATGGAAACTTATGGAGTCGCACAATGAAAAGGCGGTTCAGCACACTTTCAGCGACCTTGTCGCCGTGCGACTCCATAAGCCATCTTATAGTCGCGAGCATCTTATACCCTTGCACATATTAGAAATCTATCGATCAAAAGTCGAAGAGAGCGTAAGTTTACTGTGGGTTCCCATCTCCGGAACTCATATATTGAACAAAAATTATACAAATCTACTATAGCAGCCATTATCTCTATTACGAATCCAAGTATTTTAAATCATAACTATAGCCGCACCTGCTGGGCTACAGTGGGATGGCTTGTAGAGTTATGACATCAAACCTAGGGTCGAACTTGGGTAAGATGTCGTAATTCCACAAGTCCCAAGAACGTAGACAACACTGTCCTAATATTGTTTCATCTATTTATATTAATGCCCCTCTGAAAATATGACAAATAACTTGTGAAACCCTAATATACGACTCAATTAAGCATAGATAATAGTCCTATTCCAGAATATCTAGAGCTACAGGCAATTGCGCCGACAAATGGGACGCCATTGGTCTCGATTATTAGTGACATGGCTTGGCAGGCAATCAAGATGATAGACCCATTTAGTGGGGGCTGTTATGTTCCAGAATTCCAGGGCTACTGCATACAGTACAATACCATCCCTGTGTCTCAAGCAGGGATGCAGATCAAGTAATCTCTTGTTTTATGTGACACTCTAGGAACACAAACGTTGATTTTTGTTTTCATAAATTCCATATTTTAATACGTCCAAGTCACAGCCAGCCACTTTTTTCCATGGCTTCTTTTTCTTGTATTTCTTGTTCTCCCATCCCTGCTTCTTTCCACGGGTGGGCAGGGATCCAATCTTGGGCTTCGCCAAGAGTTACAAGTCAATGCACCTGTCATGCAGGCGAGTTCAGGATTGATTGAATTGGAATATATTAGCCGGGTTTTAGATAATCGTTATGACAAATTTGAGCAAAGCAAAAAGTTTGCTATGCCGATTAACTTTCCAGGGTTGAAGTAGTTCTTCGTGATGTTATACAGAATTATAGGAAGCCAAATCATAACTCCGAATCTGGTAATATAAGCTATTAATCGTATTGTTATGTAATGGTAGATTTAAACATCTAGCTAGTACTTTGGTTACTCGAATGGGATGCAATTCTAGTAGAAACTTTACTAGCCATCTTGTACTATAATCTCAGCCTGTGGCCTCTTCCCTTCCCTTGCCCATGTACGCCCTCGACCCCCTGGAATAAACTCTACCTATGGCGGCCCCCTACCCTCCCTCGCCCAGGCACGCCAGTTTCATCTTCATAGGTACGCTGTCCTTGTAAAATAGTGTCATAGTGACTTTAACCTCGAGAATTAGGATTTTAGCTAGCAAGGTTGGTGAGTTGTATTTTATGGACCAATGGAAGTTGTCCTTGGTTTAAATATAGTAGTGTAAGAGATGCCGAGAAAATTTGAGGGAAGTTCAAACACCGTTATGTTTGGAGTCTGGAGAACCACATCTTTCGAAGATAGGTCACATAAACAATCCGCGCACCAAGCGCCTTGGCTAGCCTCGACATAGAAGCTGTATTTGTATTGCAAGAACAAGGTTTTGTTAAGACCGCCGTTGTTCAAAGTGTTACTACGTGCAAACTGTGAGAGATTCAGAGTAAAATTTAGAACTGTTAAGAGATAGTCTGTAGCTAATATGGTAGGTAAGTACACTCCGACGGGTCTAAAGTACCCCCTAGTCGGAACTTACAAGTATACACCACTACTCTATCACCAAATTAGTACACGTACCTAAAAGACTTGTTCTCCTTATCCGTCCTGTTATTCCATGCATCCGCCTCAGTGTCTCTCCCCTCAGACAGGCCGGCTGCCGCCTCCTTCCTATCCTTCCTCTTGTTGGCCCAAACGTAGTATCCGAACAGAACAACTGCGACCACCGCGCCCGCTGCCTGCGTCGCCAGCACAATAATCTTGGCGGGGCGGAACTCCGGCCCGTCCTTGGCCTGGAAGGTTTGCGGGCCAATGATGTTGCCGATAGAGAAGCTGCCGGCAATGAGCGCGCTCGCGACTACGCGCTTGGTGTGCCCAGCGCAGTTGGCGACAGTCCACTGGTAGATGACGACGAGGGTCGCGACAATGGAGTTGACGAGGTAGATACCCACGAGTAGGGCGGCGCGGTTCTTCTTGGGGGAGAACGACATTAGGCCACCGCCTAGGATGCCGGGGATGCAGGATGCGACGATCCAGGCCCAGCGGTTGGAGGTGTGGCGGACGCCGAAGCCGACAATGAGGGTCGAGACGATGGAGACGATGCCGCCGGGCATGTTGAGGAGGGCGGATTGGGGCTTAGTAAAGCCAAAGTTCGAGATGAGCGTTGCGGAGTAGGAGGTGATGACACCACTAGAGACGGAGATCTGGGGGTGGGTTAGCGGGGATATAGATCGCATTGGGGGTGAGGTCTTACCAAGACTGTCAAGATAACCATGAGCCAGATCTGGATGTCCATGAGGACCTCGACAATGTGGGACAGCTTGAAGTGATGGTTCTCGATACCGGTCTGGTTAACGGAGACGTGCTTCAGGAGGGCGATCTTCTCAGCCTCAGTGAGGAACTTAGCCGTCATGGGCGTATCAGGTAGGATGAAGTATGTCGCGATACCAACCAAGCTTGTGACTATACCAAGGACAATGAACATCAACTGCCATCCCTTGAGGCTGGAGTGCTGAACGTGCTGAAAGCCGAAGGAGACAATGCCTCCAATGATCTGGCCCACGCCGAGGCCGCAGTACCAGATACTGAATCTCGGGGCTTGCTCGGACTTGGTGTACCACTGGCTGCTGATGAGCATGAGGCAAGGAGCGATTGAGGCTTCGAAGATACCGAGGAAAATGCGCGCGACGAGCAGGGTGTGGTAGTTGAAGGCGGCGGCGGTGCAGGCCGTGGCGACCCCCCAGAGAAAGACGTTGGCGGCGAGCCATTTAGCCACGGGGACCTTCTGGAGGAAGTAACCTAGGGATGTCAGTGTATACAGTGGCAATTCATGGAGGAGAACTAACCATTGGGAACTTCGGCGATGAGGTACGCAATGAAGAAGGAGGACGCGACATTTGTGAAGTTGTTGCCGACTAGACCTAGGTCCTTGCTAATTCCCATGACGGCGGCATACTATCATAAATAGTCAGTATCACATCCCTAATAACGTGCCCAATACAGTACTCACGTTGATGACGACTTTGTCAATAAACTGCAGCGTGTAGCACGCAAACATGATTGGGACGATCCACCAGTCGATCTTTCGGCGTAATGCCTTGAGATCAACTGTCTCATCGGTCTGGCCCTGGTGATTGAGGTAGAGATACGCCTTATCGAGATCTTTGCTCTCAATGCTGCGCGCCACGGGCGAATGCGTCGACTGTGCATCAATACTTGTGGTCTCATCACCTGGGACCACCGTCTTTTTCTCATCTATTGTAGACGCCTCCATCGCGATATGATTGGAAAACGAGTGAACAGCGCGACAACGCAATTACAAAACAGCGAGGCTGGAGAAAGATGTTTGTTATTTTCACGAGGACATACTTTGTAAATAAATTGGGGCGCGATGCTGGAAAGAAGTCACGACCCTGGGGTAGGGGGGGACAGACAGACACATGCGAGACAGGCTGGACAGGGTGGTATGAAGTAAGAAGTACTGTACTCGCCGAGAATACTGGAACATAAATTAATATATACTATACATAGTTTACCTTCCCAATGAAGAACATCGACAGCGGATCCACCCTTCGGATCTTCGTCGCGCACCCCTGGCCATGCATGTAAGAAAGGTGTGCGGTGGGCGAAATATTTTTGTTGAGACATCCAGAGTTCGAGTACTCGGCAATGTACAGTTTTCGGTTCCGGCGTTGATACGTTACCAGCTAGCCACGCTCTTCTGATCCCCCATGATCCTCGCGATAGAAGCGTCATCCCTGTGCTTTGGGAGGGGCGATCAGGGAAACGAAGGGACGATGGAGCGAAAGTTTTGCATGAGCAACGATCTCGCGGCGATCACTTCCAAGATTTGCTGGCACTCCCAAGGTGACATTCCCAGTCTAGCCAACAGGCCCCGACAAAAAATCGGAGCTCCGAATTTACAGAGCCAACCATCACCATGTATGAACAGCGACGGTGGATTCAGGCGCCACCAATTTATTTCTGAGCAAGTTGTTTTATGGCTTCATTCGCGACAGGTGTACCAAGGCGAGCATTCGGCGTCATTTGGTCACTAGCCGACACAACGCCAATGCCCACCGGGAAAGACGTTCCCCGAACCCAAAGTGAGACATGTTCACAGGGCTGCTAGTACATGAGTAGGATGTGCATGCGCAGATCGCCTCAAACTGATCAAGGTTGAAGCTGGAGTGCTGTGTTACACGGCTTTTCCCAGGCGTGGGCCCAGATTGGCCGGGGAGCAGCATACCCCTTGGTCAACCTGGTGACAGGTCACTAAACTTGTGGAATGTGGTAACGGGGGGGCAGCCAGTCGCCCTTATCTCGATGGCATCGCCGTTGAGATCTCATGGGCTTGGACTTTTTATCATCTTCATTCCGTCTCCTAGCTTCGTTTCTCCGCGCAACGATGCAGTGGGTGCACAATGCCAGCCCGGAAGTGCTGGCCAAGTCGCAGTACCCGTCCATCCTAGGCGTGGTACTGGGACTCACTGGCTTGATGCTTTTTACTGTTGGATTGCGTGCATATGTGCGCGTTGTGATGGTTAAGGCCGTGGGAAAGGACGACTGGATTATCCTTTTCTCAGCAGTGAGGCGCCCAAGCGGTGGCTGGTTTTGGCGCAATGCTGATTTGGATGTGATAGATTTGCAGCGTTATTTACAGTGGACTCTGCATTGGGCGTAAGTTGTTCGGACAGCTTTTCATCATCTATTTTCTAACGAAGAGCAGAATCAAGATGGGGCCTGGGGCTCGACATTAAGATCAGGCCAAAAGTAAACCTTAACCAGTACTCAGTTGTGAGTCCAGACTTCTATTATTCTCATGTAGTTCTAGCTAACAATGCATCGTTAGATCAACTTCGCAGGGAGACCCTTTTACATGGCTGGCATCACTGGTTTCAAGGTCGCCCTCTGCCTTTCATATCTTCGCATCCTGAACAAGTCGAACAAGGCCTATCGGAAGTTCGTCTGGGTCGTCCTGATCACTTGCGTTCTTAGCCATCTCGGAGGGACTCTCGTTCTCATCTTCCAGTGCAAGCCGGTACATACTCAAATCATCGCCAGTTCTCGATATTCTCTCTAACCTCTCTCGCAGGTCAAAAAATCATGGGTCCCCTTAACACCCGGCTCCTGCCTCCGCAACGACATAACTTTTTACGTTCTAGCCGCCATCACCATCATCTTCGACTGCATAATCTTTGTGCTGCCCATTCCTCTCCTCTACTCGTTACAAATCAACATCCGGCGCAAGATAGCTCTGATGACCGTCTTCCTGCTCGGCCTGTTCACTACTATCTGCTCCATCATGCGCATGGTCCAGATCATCACCATAGCCAAGACAGGCAATTCTACAATGCTTGTACTCTGGGGAACAATCGAGATGAACGTTGGCGTGCGTCCTCCTTCCTTTCTACATGATATATAACACAAGCTAACCGTCCCAGATCTCACTCACATGCATACCCACCCTCGCACCACTCTTCACCTACTTCAAGGAAAAGACATCATACTACACCAACGGTGCCAGTCGCGAAAGGACCAACGGAAGTGCCAATGCTATGCAAGTCCTGAAATCCGCACGGGACCGCGCGAGCGCCGAACGCTGGCGCGACCGTGACAACAGTAGCGAAACCAGCAGCCAGAAAGAGATCCTCGGCACAGACAGCAACGTCAGCACCCAGAGGGGAGTAGGGAGGGGGAAGAATGGTGGCGGCATTACTGCGACTGTAACTGTGGATGTCAAAGTGGAGGATGCGGAAGGGCCACGAAACGGAGATTTCCGTCGAGAGGAGAGGTGGACGTAGAGTATCTGTACAAGTATATAATTAATGGCGCATACAAAAGGGTCACAAGTAGTCGCACATAGTCGCACGTAGTTGCACGTAGTTGCACCCAGCCGCACGCTGTCTCACAGAACAACTTGCTGTTCACTCCACAAGTTATGAAAAGATCTCCTCGGTTGTTGGCACCCGTACTCCCATTCTCGGTACGACCAAACTTTCATAGTAGAGGATCGTTTCCAAAGTTTGAGATTTGAGATTTTAACCAGGCACCATCCCTGCGGCCTCTCTGCCCTATCCAGTCCACATGCAGGGCCCTAGCTCCGATTGGCGCGTGGGCGCGTCACATCCTTATCTCGGGTATTTTTACTAGCGCTGTACGGCCAACGGGCACTGCGCTGGGTGAGGTGTGTGGCACGTGCATTGTCGCTTTTTTTTTTCTCCGAGGGGCCCTGTTAGAGTAGACGTTGGTAGTGCGCGGGAATTGGGTTGTCCGGTCCCTGCCGTGGAAACGAGCTAGACTTATTATAGACAGGGTTGGCGGGATTCGCAAACAAGGTTTATTCTTGGTTATAGTGACAGGGGTAGTGACAGGGGTAGTGGCATGGATGGTGGCATGGGTGGTGGTAATTATGGCAGGGGCTATGGTACCGTAGGGATGCGAATGTCACGCTTGATGGGGAATGGCTGACATACTGTATTTTTAAGCAGAGTAAAAAGGAGTTAGGCAGGGTAGTATATGCTGCAGAATGGTGCAGAAAATGTTGCACTATTGGACTCGAAGTGGGTTTCATCAGATTACCATATCGACAGGATGATGACGGGGAAGGAATGAGGAAGGTTCTTACGGGGTTACTTCTGACCCCACCATTAGAGTATGTAACCCCTCCCCACTATACAGCCAGGTACCAAGTGCGATATTCCACCACCGTCATATTTGTGAAGATCGTGCAGAACATATCCTACAACATCCCCAACACATCCAAAGAAACAAGGGGCAAAAGCTAAACCGAACACCTCACGTCCCAGATCTACCTCAAACCCAGAGCAATGACCTCCTCTTCCCCACCACACACCCTCATCATCGGCGCCGGCATCACGGGACTCGTCCTCGCCCAAGCCCTACGTAAGCGTCACGTAGCCGACTCCCCAACCCCATCCGCACCACCCCCCTTCACTATCTTCGAACGCGATCCCAACCCCACTCACCGCGGAGCCGGCTGGGGCCTCACCATCCACTGGGCCCTCTCTGATTTCGAGTCCTGCCTACCCGCTGATCTCCTCGGCCGCCTTCCCGAAACCTTTGTCGACAACGCCGCCGTCAACGAGGGCCTCACCGGTAACTTCCTCCTCTTCGACCTCCAAGATGGCTCCGAACGCTTTCGCGTACCTCCAAACACGCGCATTCGCGTCTCCCGCGAGCGCCTCCGCCACCTCCTCATGGATGGGCTAGATATCCAGGTGCGTCCCGCAACCTGAACCTATCTTACCCCTACTAACCCCATTAGTGGTCCAAAACTATCTCCGAAATAGACACCACCACACCCGGCGCCGTAGCCGCCATCTTCACCGACGGCACCACCGCAACCGGCACCCACCTCATCGGCGCCGACGGATCGCGTTCGCGCGTGCGCACCTTCCTCACCCCCTCCCCCACCAACAACGTCCTCCCCATCCGTCTCCTCGGCGCCAGCGTCCCCTACTCATCCACCCGGTGCGTGCCCATCCGCAATCTAGACCCGTTCTTCTTCCAAGCCAGCGACCCAGCCACAGACGCCTTCTTCTGGTTTTCGTTCCTCTCCGTCCCTGCGGACCCCGCCGAAGACCGGGTATGCCAGATCCTAGTGTCGTGGCCGTTCCGGAAGGGGTTCCTGGGCCGCGAGGAACCGGTTGATACGCCTGCGCATGAGGGGAGGGTGGCGTGGATGAAGGAGGTTACGAAGGGATGGGTGGAGCCGTTTAGCGGGATTGTGGCGGATATCCCGGAGGGGACTGAGGTTAAGAGTTTGGCGCTGGAGGATTGGGTGCCGCCTGCGGAGGGGTTTGATAATAGAGATGGCAGGGTTACATTGGTTGGTGATGCGGCGCATGCGATGACTATGTGTATGTTGTCTCTCTGTGTTTTACGATGTGTTGTTTCTAACTACCCCTATAGATCGCGGAGAAGCTGCCAACCACGGCATTGCGGATGTTGTGTCCCTTGTCAAAGAGCTCTTTGCTAAGGTTGACGCTAATGCCCCAGGACCGATTGAGAGGTACGCGGCGGAGATGATCCCGCGTGCGCGAATTGCGGTGTTGAATTCGCGTAGGGCGTGTCTGGATGCGCATGATCATAAGAAGATCTGCGAGACCAGCCCTCTGGTATCGAGGAGAGTGATTGTGTTGGAGTGACGTGGCTTGCTGAAGAATGTGGCTTACTGAAAAATGCGCTAGTATATTGTGAGAAGTGATAGAAGTTCATCACCTACATATAACAGACAACGCATATACTTTACTTCGATATGACGAAATTATAGAAATTTTTATTCAGAGATAAGGATTATATGTGATGAACAGATGATATGGTATATGTTCCAATTGTGCATCTCTTCCATTTGCGAATATGCAATATAATTGACATTTAATAAATATCGCCTTTCTTAAATCAAATGAGGAATTAGATACAGGTTAATCGGGGTACCTCTTTTATATGCCACCACTTAAATTTATTTTTGTCCTTTTATTAGTTCAATACTACTTCGCAGTTTACTTGAATATACTGAACTGTAAATAATTTTTAATTTCTAATGTGGTGGAACCGTAAAGAAGAGTTTAAAGGATAAATCTAGTTTGTGGCTAGACTGGTCTAGCCGTTAATAGAAAAAAACCATATGGCAATGATTCATTCGCAAATGGGTAATATTTACAACACAACTAGAACACATATCAAATATGTGGACTCCTAAATTATATCGTTTCAATGGGATTATGACAGGACGTGGGGCTGCGGGAGCTATATTATCGGGTGAGGGGTTAGTGGAGTATCACAAGCCCCCACCAAGAACAGCACCGCCACTATCCACCAACAAAAGCTGCTGGATGCGGGGCGATAAAACACCGACTAAGAGTTTCTAGTCTTCAACCACATGGCCACCAAGATAGTTACGGGAGATCTCTGGAGCCCCACGCAGTGGTATTGAAATCCAAGTCGGTGGCGCTCGCGCGCTGCTGGCGGCCATGCGAACTGTGGGGTCTTGGGGTTATACTATCATTGCGGAGTTTTGGGGGAAATTAAAATGCGCTTCTGGTCCAGCCTCGTCGCGGCAGTGGGCGTCGTGCTCGCAACGACCACTCGCGCGGAGCCAGACTTAAAATGGGATGATAGTCTAGAGATGAATCTTCGCCCGAGGAATATTACGCGGCTCGTGTACTAGATGTATGTGTGGAGGGAATCGTGAGTCGTTTCCAGGGAGGGCCTTTTGTGGCAACAACCTCACCTTCTCTGGCCCCTGTTGCAGTCCTGAGTAGGCGAACTGGCTTGGATACTAATTAGGTACTACAATGGCACTATCTATATATGAATGGATCTCGAGGACTTGACGTCTATCGCCCGGGCACCAAAAATGAGGAGAAGAAGCAGTGCCCTGAGATTCGCAACCAGATCGTTAAAGTCACGTCCGACGCGTTGCTCGCCGTGGCTAGAGCCGACACGACACAGGGCTCATATGGGCCCGGAGAGCTTAACCTCATCAAGATCGTCTGCTGTGCCTGGTCGGACAGCATGAACCTGACAGAGGGTAATGCTCCCACCTTTGACAGGTTCATGGGCTTAAATAATATGATTTTCAACCTCGCTTCGATCGAGTGAATTTCCTGACTTGCCCCTTTCTCCGGAACAAGCTGTTGACTGGGTCACTGTCTGCAGACTACGCTATGTGGGCAACGCCGATGGAGAAGACGATAAGACTAATTGGATCTTCAACGTCCGTCAACCATCTTGGTGATATCTCCTATTCATTCACCGGCAGGCACAACAACGAGACAGACGAAGTACTTTATAGGTTCAACGGCAAGGCGTGCGATAGTTCGAATCTCACACGCTGCCACGGCTCACTAACTGAGCCGCATGAGAAGGACGATTCATTTGGTGTGATACCGCTGACCGTCCCAACTATGTCAGGGCGCTTTGACAACAGCTCTGCGGCATTTACGATTGAGAGTCTCTTTCACGCATATGCCGCTGGCGAACAGACCCCCATTGAGATTAGTTTCCTTGGAAAGATTGATCATAGTCGTTCGGGTGAGCTGATTGATCGGTATCAACCGCAATGGAAGTATACGCTGGGGTTTTTCAAGTCGCTGTACGGGCCGATTGAGGGGGGAGCGGGGCGAGTGAGGAGATATGCGGGGGTACTGTCTTCCAACGCCGTTTTTGATGTGGTTGCTAAAATGAGGGGTAAAAGCTCAGGTTTGTGTAACTGCCCGCCGCCGTTCATAGTACAGTAGATCCAGATCAATCTAAAGCATCTTCGCTTTGTATATTAAAGCTAATTATTGAGGCTTTAGCTGCTGAATTCAGTAGGGCCATATTGATACTCATGTAGCGTCTAAAATCACGTGGACCCCACTTTCATCGCTACTACACGTCATCGGTCGAAGAAGGACATTTAATATCGCGATCCCTGGGTCCTTTAGACACCAATCTGGAAGCCAAAATCGACTACCAGAAGACATCGCAACGATGAATCTCTTATACTGAGTGCTCCTTTGGTTGCTAATTAGAAAATCGGCAGATAAAGTCGCACCGGCTGTATTTTTCGGAGATTCTAGTGCAACATTAACCTCTCGTGATGTGGGGTCTCCAGATTTTCTTCCCCGCTTCCAAGCTGCCGAAGTATCGCCGTTTCTAGCAATGTCATAACCATTTCAGATATGGAACGTTCCTCGGGCAAGCTATATAAAGGCTTTAGATATCCAATGAATTTTTTTTAGGTACTCATATAATTAGCTTGTTCAGTATGAAGCTCTCAACAGTTATTGCGCTCGTTGGAGCTGGGTCTGTCGCTTCACATCAGACCAAAGGCAATCATATCAGCTACAACCGTGCACCACCAAACCTTACAACACTTGCTAGGAATAGCTTGTTCGAAACTTGGAGACCTAAGGCTCATGTGCTTCCACCATCTGGCCAAATCGGCGACCCATGCATGCACTACACCGATGCCAATACTGGACTCTTCCATGTTGGCTGGTTGTACAATGGTAGCGGTGCTTCAGGGGCTACAACTAATGACCTCGCCACCTACCGCGACCTGAACCCTGGCGGACGCCAATTCATTCTTCCAGGTGGAGTGAATGACCCCATCGCAGTCTTTGACGGCTCCGTCATCCCCAAGGGAATCGACGGCAAGCCTACTCTGCTGTACACTTCGGTCTCATATCTGCCCATTCAATGGACCATCCCCTACACCAGAGGAAGTGAGACTCAGTCTCTAGCAGTGTCTGATGATGGTGGCCGTAACTTTACCAAGTTACATCAAGGACCAGCCATCCCCTCCGCGCCCTTCGCTGTCAATGTAACTGGCTGGCGCGACCCCTTTGTTTTTCAAAACGCCAAACTAGACACCCTCCTCGAAAGCAGCCCAGAGACATGGTATACCGTCATCTCTGGTGGCGTACATGACGATGGTCCATCCCAGTTTCTCTATCGCCAGCATGATCCCGGTTTCCAGTACTGGGAATATCTTGGCGAGTGGTGGCACGAAGAGGCGAACTCAACTTGGGGCAGTGGCGACTGGGCTGGTCGATGGGGTTATAACTTCGAAGTCTCCAATATATTCAGCCTTGACAAGAATGGGTACAACGCCGAAGGCGAAGTTTTCACCACGTTTGGCACAGAATGGTCGTTTGAGCCTATTGTGCCAGAGGTCTCAGACGCTCGGCAAATGCTCTGGGCAGCAGGCAACGTGACTCTCCAAGACGGGGCAGTCAAGTTCGCACCAACTATGGCAGGGTTTCTTGACTGGGGCACATCGGCATATGCTGCAGCTGGAAAAGAATTACCTGCAAGTTCGCAGGCATCGATGAAGAGTAACGCACCAGACCGGTTCATAACATACCTGTGGCTTACTGGTGACTTTTACGGCACGCACGACTTTCCCACTCTGCAGCAGAATTGGACTGGTTCTTTATTGCTTCCCCGAGAGCTGAGTGTTGGAACGATATCGAATGTGGTGGATAACGAGCTTTCGCGTGAAGCAGGTTCATGGCGCGTTGATAGCAGTAACTCGGGCATCCTTGAGCTGTCCACACTGAAGCAAGTGATTTCGCGGGAGACTATGGCACAATTGACGAGTGGTGCATCAGTTACTGAGCCTAGCCAGACTCTAAGTTCTCCAGGTTCCGTTGTGTTCCAACATTCCCCAGAGTCGAAATTCTACGTCCTGACCGCGTCACTTTCTTTCCCGGCATCGGCCCGCGACTCCGATCTTAGAGCTGGTTTCGAGGTTCTATCTTCTGAGTTTGAAACGACCAAGATCTACTACCAATTCTCCAACGAGTCAATCATCATCGACCGGACTAATTCCAGTGCCGCGTCCCGGACTACGAACGGAATCAGCTCGACCAATGAAAGCGGAAAATTGCGTTTATTTGATGTTATTCAGAATGGTGAGGAGCAGATAGAGACGCTGGAACTGACTATTGTTGTGGACAATTCGATCGTGGAAGTCCATGCCAATAACAGATTCGCTGTGAGCACTTGGGCAAGGTAAGTAAACTCTAACTTGTTGTATCGTAGATTCTGACTTAATAGATCATGGTACTCGGCTTCCAAAGAGATTCGGTTTATTCACGAGGGCGAGGGCGAGGTAAAGTTTGAAAACGTAACGACTCATGAAGGACTATTTGACGCCTGGCCGGAGAGGAGTTAATAGACATGGCGGCATGGCGGAATAAGAATAGGTGCAATACAAGCAGTAACCGCTCAATAGGCGATTAGATATGTATTGTTTAATTTAATTAGTCTATTTTTAATTGTTGCCATTTGAAACGGTACTCTACAGTTAATCGTAGGGTTTGGCCTTGTAGACAAGCCTGATCTGCAACCCTTCTATAGGATAGAAAACCCTCTCTGAAATAGGACAAGCTGCCTAGTATAGTCGCGAGGTTTCTTTGAGTAGAGAACATCTGCTTAATAGAATGCATAAGTTAAATTAAATAACATTCTCTATCTAGTACTATTAAATCTAAGTGTATGCATATAGAGTATTCTGAGAGTATATATATAGGACTTAATACTATATCTTATGTTACTAATAGAGACATTTGATTTCTTATTATAAAGGGCACATATAGAGTCATTGTAAGATGCCCTGAAGAGGGCCGTATAACCAAACCAACCATATTGATTTAGACCTGCTCTAGCGGAAAGTAGACATTCCACAACATCTATATGGTCGTAAGAAGCAGCACGAACAATTGCTGTATCTCCATGTCGTCCGTTGCGAATGGGCCCAGTACCTCTACTAAGAAGATGATTGACAATGTCCAAATGGCCGTACTCTCCAGCCCGGATCAGAGCCTCACAATACTGTACGTACAGAATCTCAATTTATCGACACAATGATTATATGTGGCGCACAGGAAATATCACATTAATAGCGCCAGCCTTATGGCGCCACCTAATTGGGACTTACTTGCATCCAGTCGTATATATCCTCAGATGGAACCCCTCGATGATGGGTCTTCATCGCACTATTGTGCGTTCTTACTACTTTACTAGTAAACATAGGCATTATCAACTACCATGAACACGGCTTCGTCAACTCATTTATTTAAACGAATATCCTCAGATACAGCAAACCCTCAATATTCAGCCTCCACGGCGCCAACCAACAAAGTAGGGATGGTATCAGATGCAGACACCCCGTCCAGCGAAATAGTAGAGCTCCTTCCACTTCCCGCTCAGTCTCCAGATCTGCTACCCCGACAAGAGAGAGAAAGTACATGGTCCGTCTTCATTAGGGCCACTGGGTTTCGGCTAGTCACCACAAGGTTCTGTACGTCTCGGCGAGCTCGTCACCATCGGTCTCCTCACCAGCATGGGAAAGAACAAAAGAAAGCGATACTCGAGCATTCCTGGCGACGCGTTTTGGCACGCAGCTTTGTGCATTTCGTTCCCATCGCGGCGTCGATTGCCCTCACGGTATTAAATCTAAGGGGATACTTCATTGGGGGCGACTTTCAAGGTCCAGCTGTCATCACCCAATCGGTTGGTACACTTTCCCTGCAGGTTGCAGCTAAATTAATGGTATATTCTTATTCCAGCAACCCTTTTATAGACTGGATTTTAATTTATTTTTGTGCTAGGAGTTAGCTATAGTCGCATCAGTTAGCACTATTCTCCTGGATATCATCAGACACGAACTCCTTTTCAGGAAAGAGGGCTTGCCCTTGGGACTACTAAATTCCGCTTTTGCGTTCAAAGATTTATCATTCTTCTGGTCCCCTAATCTGTGGTATACCACTGGAGCTATATCTTCAACGCCACGAAAGGGTCGACTTCTTGCCGTCTTCATTTTATCGGGCTTCGTGGCTACTGTTGCTGGACCATCGTCTGCCTTACTGATGGTACCACCGACCCGCGAATTCCCAGGAGGCGCGGCTGACTTCTGGCTTTCTGGAAATAAAGAATCGCTCTGGCCGTCAAATCTTAATACTGACGCAGTTGGTGGAGCATCCTGCTTGAATGCTACAGCCGAGATGATAGAGTCCGGGACTGCGAAGTACTCAGGGTGTATATGGCCTTCAACATCGACCATAACTGAGATGGCTAAGAGCTTGAGGCTGACCACACTTGCTACCACCATGACGGTGATCGACGGCTCCTATCGGCGGACCGTCTCATTCCGTGTCAGCAACTGGCCTCACTACAACGACACCTGGGCACTCTCGAGCAGCTATGCTATGGCCGCATATTCCACGAGACTATCTTGGATATGGTACCACGCTCTCTATTATGCCCCGACAGCCGCAGGGGGGATTTCCATACCTGCCAGATTACGCTTCCGAAACAATAAGCTTTCGGTAGCCAACTCGTACTACCTCGCGATCGCAGTCCTGCTCTTCCACGCCGTCGTGGCAATCGCACACACACTTTACCGCCTGTACACGGGGGTGTCGTCTGACGCGTTTGACGCGTTTGAGGAGATCCTGGCGCTGGGGTACAACTCGATGCGCAATCACGGCGCGATAGATAATACGTCGGCGGGAATTAGGCGCGGGGGGGCATTCCAGAGGAGGATCGGGGTTAGGGTTATGGAGGGAGAGAATAAGGCGAGAGGGGAGGAGGAGATTCAGCTTTTGTTGGATCTGCTGCTGGAAGAGGGATATGGGAAGGTGGTATGCGATGAGGTTTATGGCAATGTGGAATAATGAATATATGCACTGTATGACCATTCATGGCGGTCCTGGGGGTTCTCCGAGGCGATAGCGTGGGGTATCTCTAAGACTCAACGAGGTTCAACCAATGTCTTTGATTCGATATATATAGCAATATCACACCACACCGAGTCCTACACCATCAACTACGCCCATAAACTTCCCACCTCGCCCATCTCGCAAGCCAATCCTGACAAAATACCAGTTTGAGTAACCCACCCTAGTCTACCTACTTTCCTTTCCACTTTCCACTTTTCCTCTCTCGGGCAGACTGGTACTACCGCACATGCAGATCGCAGTTCGTAGGCCCGATCAGTGTTCGGCGGATACGTATCCGGGTAGTATCCGTGAAGCTCACGGGTAGGGTATATATCCGGCGACGATCTGACGGGTAGGGTAGGGTAAGTATCCGGATACATGAGGCTGAATATCGTATATAAAATTAGAATAGCATATATAAAAAAAATTGAAGCTTTTGATAACCCCCCCTTTCCGTGAGGACCCCCCCTTTTTCTGTAAGCCCCTATTCAGGTGCTTCATCGTCAGCATCGTCGCCGTCGCTATCAGCCTCCTGTATTTTACCCCAATTCCGTAAGCATAGTAAATATCTAATAGTAGGCGGTGATAACCTGTTCCGCTTCTTTGTGATAATATCACTTCCATTACTAAATACCCGCTCCGAAGCTGCAGAAGTCGCTGGAATTGCCAGATGATCTCGAGCAATACGGGCAATAACTGGATACTGGTATTGCTTTGCGCACCAATATTTGAGAATATCGGTGTGCTTACCAGGCCGTGGTTCAAGCATCCAGCGCCTCCATTCTGGCTCTTGAAAAGCTAAGCCTTCTGACGCAAATAGATCTTCATCAGAATCAGGTTCTCGATCTATTGTAGTAGTATTACCCATTGCTTCTGTGAGAGCTGTTTCATGGGTAATTTGCTCTGTATCAATATGATACTCTCGCCATTGGTATGTTCTACAAACGTCCTCAAACTGCGCTCTTGCTTGTAATCTTCGTGTATTATCTATAGCTTCTGGATATAGCTTTTTAAATACTGTATGATTCATTCGTAGGTCGCAAATTGTAGCAACAGCTGAGTGCTTATACTGCTGATTCGTCATTAAGCTTTTGAAGCGCAGCTCCACAAGCTACTCCGATTATAGAGCTTATACCAAGCTCTTCTTGTAGTAATGTAACCTTATTTATCATCTTAAGGTAAAGAGGAATAGTAAAGTTAAGCGTTGGATATGAATCGCTTTGTAGCTGTCTTGACGGCTTTAGGAATACTAAGAACAATCGTTCAAGAGCTTCGATAATAGCCCAATCGTTACTTGTTAATGCAATATCCTTCATACTAATATCAAGCTTCTGTATAGAGTATACTGCAGTAATTGGTATACGAAGCTTAATAGCTACTTCAAGCATATAGTACGTTGAGTTCTAGCGTACAGGCATATCAAGTGATAATTGGCGTGGCTTCTGGCCTGCAGCTTCTACCTGCTTCTGTAAAGCATCCTTCCATGCTCTTCGGTTTCGAAAGACATAAATATGCCGTCGTAGCTTGTCAAGTGTAGCTGATACTTCAGTAGANACCGTTGTAGCTTGTCAAGTGTAGCTGATACTTCAGTAGAGTTATTATTGCGCTGCGGAATCCGGGCAAGCCCTTGCTGACACCAGTACGCTTCTGATTCTGTATCTGGGCTGGCTTTTAAGCTCTTTAGAGTAGCTTGAACTGCGAGATTGATAATATGAGCAATATATCGAACGTCGCCTTCCTTTATAGTAAACGTCTATGGCTGTTGAATCGTTGTATGCTGCTTACTGGCTATTTTCTCATATTCCGAAAGCATCACAGTATTTGCTGAGGCATTATCCTGTATACAAGTGAATATAGCACCTGTAATTTCGAAGCTATCTGTTACTGCAGCTAACTCTCGAGCGAGATATTCGCTGCTGTGAATTGGCTCTTGAAGGTGGATTACATCAAGTAATACACATCGGTGCTGCCACTTCTCATTAATCCAATGACCTATGACAGCAGCGTACTCTATATAGTTCCATACGGTCCATATATCTATTGTAATAGATATCCGGCCGCCATAGATAATATGAGACTGGAGTTCTAATTGTAGTAATCCTCGGTGACATGAGAATTGCCGTTACAACTCTCGGTGTAGTGTTCTTGACGATATTGATGGAGTACTTGGGCTTAAGAACTATACTAATTGATAGAACGAATAGCTCTCAATTAGTCGTAAGGAGAAGTTATTTGATACAACAAATGAGAGTAATAGCTCTCGGTATTTTGTTCTACTATTTGATGCTTGAGCTTGAGTAGGCTGGACTTGCGGGTTCTGCAGCTGTGGCTCAAAAAATGACAACACACTACTCGATAGGCTTGACGGTATAACAGGATGACCTTTTACTGTATATGCCACTGTTGGATGCTTTAATGTATAGTGCTTCCAAAGATTACCAGTTGAAGTCTGACTTAATAGCTGCGGAGTAGGCGAATATCTGCAGTCTGGTTGCAAGCAGGTTACTTTGACTGTAGGTGGGTTACTATCAAGTATTAACCGTGAATATAATAGCTTTGTAAATAGTATTGACAAGGTTGGTGGCAGCATTCGTCCTGGAGGCTGAAGCTGGAGCGGTGTAGGATTATCATGTTGAATCTGAATAGGGGGCGGCAGCGTCGGCAGGCTTGGTTCAATATGAGAATCATAGCTATTATAGCCCTCAAGCTCAGTCGGCAGGTCTGATAACGATGAGTCGCTTATTCTAAGGACAATTATCACTTTATACAGCATCAATTACAGGTCTCATACAGTCTCACGACGTTGGAAAAAAAGAGGTCTTGGCTACGCTTGGCTATTATTGGCATATCCGGATACTACTTAATAGTATCCGGATACACCGGATACTCCTAAATTATCGTCGGGTAGGTAATTACTCGAGGATATACCTGGATACCATGGGTATTTTGGTATCCGTGCCGAACACTGGGCCCGATGTATATTACAAGATTTAATCGATTTCACAATGTCTAAAGAAATAGTGCGAGGCTGCATTTTTTTTTATATAGGCAGAAGTGTGTCGCCAAAGCTCTCTGGGATTGTTAGTTACAATAGATGATTAGAAAACGAGAGGGCTGATGATATGTCGACACAGCAACAAACTAACATAAACTATTATAGATCTTAACCTCCTGCTAAGATTATTATTTTAAGGCATTATTATATAACATACATGTATAGCGAAAGCGCCAATCCATTTTACACCTTAAATCACGGATTTCATAAGTTAATATCTCAACAACCTTTCAATAATAGGTTATAAAAATAAAGTCTTAGTCTTTTATAAGCATTTAAAGTATTCTATTTGATTTTTAAAGCGATTTGTGTTGTAGTTATTGAGATACTAAGATTTAGGTCAAAAGTGGGGGCCAAAGCTTAATATCTTAACAACCATATGGCTAACTGCTTTAAAATTCAAACAGAGCTCTTTAAACACCTATAAAAGGCTAAGTATATAGTTTTATAGTTTATTATTAAAGGGTTGTTGAGATATTAACTTATGAAATTTGTGATTTAAGGTGTAAAATAGATTGGCGCTTTCGCTTGGTTGGCGCTTTCGCTATATATATACATTAAAGTATTATACCTAAATTCTTTAGCTACTTCATGTTTAGGTAAGGCCCCTAATAGAATACAAATAGTATATAGACTCTATAGATAGTATAGTAACTTAATTATTTTAATCTCTATTCTAACTTTATGCGAGGTTGTGGTGTCGGAGCTGCTGTTTTCGGCTGGCGCTGATCGCTGCTTTACGCAGCCCCGAACACCCAAAATCTCATCATGTGCGGTAGATGAGCGATCAGGTACCGGCGAATTATCGGACCAAAGACACCATTCCTGAAATCCAAAAACCAAAACCCGCGTCTAGTTTCTTCTACCTCTGGCCACAAACGTCCCAATTATACCTCTGTGTGGACGATGCCCCCCAATATCAAGGGGCCCTCTCTAACTCCTCTGCCACTATGGCAGCCACCCTTCTGGCACTTCGAGCTCCCCTCCCACCGTCTATATATATGTATACCCCCCTTCTCCCCCATACAACTATTATGTCTTTCAGCACACCACTCTATTCTGTACCTAACACCCCCTACAACGACGGTGTGGCTAAGATCGCACCTTCTTACGACGAAACAAGCACATCGTCGTTATGGCCCTAGGAAGGAACGCTTCTGTTGATCCATAACTACTTCGACGCCTTTATAACCGTATTGAACTTCATCAACCAAAGCCAAAGACCAAACGCCCACCTGGATACTACCAAAGCCTTAAAACCAAGCAAGATGACCCAACAACTGTTATTAAAAACCAGTATGCTTCTGAGACTGAATGCAATTTTGACATTATTAGAGGCAAGTTTGAAAGGTAAGGCGCCCAAATTGAGACATTAGAATGCCTCTCTTTCCTAACTCTTGCCTAGGTTCTGTCATAATGAGCATTTGGGGGACTGGCGTTCTGTTATTAAGGACTGCTCTAGAGGGACCATGATATCATTCACCCAGCATATATACGATAAAGGCCGGGTGAGCAAGAGGGGTGCGATGACACAATACAGAGCACAATTCGGAATGCTATACAACAAAGAGAATGGTCGTCTGATCGATACTAATGATAGAAAGGAGGTCTTAAAAGTATACTGCTTCCTATTCATTACTGTAATCTAAACTTGCTAATATCTATAGTACATTGACACGCTCCCGTTGGATAGGACCGTCAAGTCGAAACCTGTGTTAGGGGTGGACGACCTCCTTCTTTTGCTCAACTGCCACTGGGCCTGTGACAAATCTGTATACCATATAGAGCGACAACGGGTTCGGTATATGTTGATACTACTCCTTCTCTTTGGCACAGGGCATCGGCCTATAGAGCTAGTTGATGCAAAACGGAAACGAAGAGATAATCCCGGCTCCGACAACGATGATCTCGAAGGTGACATTGATATAGGCGGGGTAGAAGGAGACACTAGACTATATAATGCGCTATACTATGAGGACATCCGCCTACTCGTCGTACACGATCCCGACAATAGTGTGCAGGATGTGCTCGCTATAGAGGTCAAACTGTCTCATCACAAAGGACACAATAAGCGCCCAAAACCGTGAGTTGACCGACCGCTTTAGATACCTTCCAACATCAAAATAACAGACATTCACAGAACGATATTTTTCTTTACCGAGGTCGACGACCCGATTTTCTGTGCCATTACACACTTCGTATCCCTTGCACTCGCAGATGAAGCGTTCGAGGCGCCGAGCCTAACTACTCCTAAACGTGTCTTTGAGCACAACATCCATAGTCCAGTCAACTGCACAGAGCTCTACTGGAAGGAGGAAATGCTCAAGAGACCAATATTCCGCTGAGATGATTCGGAGGCGGCCCTTCTGTACAATCAGCTTCGTGATCCCCTCGACCGCCTTGGGAAGATAGCAGGCATCAAAGAGAAGCTAACTAGCTACTGCTTTCGACATGGGATGGCCAATGTCGTTGATCGTAAGTTGTTTGGGAGCTTGAGAAAGGGACGAACCCTTGCTAATATGGACTTTTAATACCTAGATGCCGCTACCGATGCTGTTCAGGACCAGGTGATGCGACACAATGCGAACTCTGCACTGTATAATGGACACTATGCTAATGAGAAAGTGCGGTTTGACGTTCAGTCTGCTGGCCTCGGGCGTCCCTCTGTAGATGGCGTCCTTCGCATGCTGACGCATATGAGTCTCATATGCGATCCTCGCGCACTGGTTCACGTCCCTGACGAGTACCTAGCTGCGCTTCCCCCCGATCCTGTTATCACTGCACTTGAGCAGGAGCGAGAGCAATTGAAAGCTGGGGCGTATCGAATTCAGGGGACGAGCATCGAGGCAGAAGTCCGACGGCTTACTGCTGCTATCGGTAGTGCTAGGACTAAGCGTCGAAACATTATCTCTCAGGAATTCCGGGATGAATATTTCCGCTGCCGCCCAACAGAAGACATTGAGAGGCATAACAATGGACAGCTCGAGGAAGAGTACATCGAGCCAGTGGTTGAGCATCAGATCCCACAGAGGGCGCAGTTAGTCGATCTTATCTGTCCTCGCATCACAGATATCACACCGCAGAATGCTGTCAAGCGTCGCATTCAGGTCGCCGAACTCATGCTGGCTCTTTGCAAATGCCGTGAGATTCCCTCACGATACCGTCTTCGCGTCGGCATTCCTACACCAAGTATCTTCAAAGAAGAGTCCCCTGAGCTTGGACTCCTCAATCCCATTTTCCCCCTTGAATGCCGCAAGAAGCAGTGCCCATTCTGCATCGGGGATGAATCGAAAAGCTATAAATAGAGAATAGGCGAATTTTGCCGCCCTGCGACAATGATGAATCATATTGAAAACACTCACCTTAAAGGACGAGATCCGAAGGCTAAGATAGAATGTTTTCACCCAATATATAAGTCTCAAGGACTTGTTCTCGAAAAGTTAGAGTATTTCAAAAGCCATGTAGAGTTGGTTCATAAGATCACACTTCGAAGGTAATGAAAGCTGCTCTTGAGCCGCCTAGATTATACATGGTAAAGTCAATATATATGACTCGCAAAGTGTTATTTCAGTTAGACCTGGATACTTGCGACAAGAGCATATATATATTACAGAGTAATGAAGTCTGTTATATTTGACTATAATAGCTATGGACCGGTGCTTGTATGAATACTCCTCTGATTTTCCGTAGAGGATTGCCCTGTTCTTTAAGCCCCAGGAAGAATTTGCACAGATTGATCCGACATTTGTCCACTGTTGAAGGATGTGTAGATATCTTTCCCGTAAACTTCTTCCCCTTTAATTGAAACTACAGCAATCGCACAACCTTTTTCGATTTTGACATTTTCAAATCGAACTCCTCTAGAGTTTGAGCCGAAACGCTGATTCTCTTAGCTGATGCCTTATCTCCCCGCATTAAGATAATGACTAGCTGAGCAGCCTCTTTCTTGTTTACGTCTCAAAGACAAAACGCTGCACTTGGGCTACTTAACTAGATACGAGAGCTTGCCTGGCACACGACTGGGCCTGACCCAAATGTGCTAGGGGAATATCTATGGTAGCATGCAGTTTGCAGCACTTCTCCCGCTCTAGAACACCTCGCGTACTAGCACAGTTGGGTCAGCATGCGAGCTGTGACAAAGCACATGTGCCAACCCAGGAACTGCTTTACCCCACATGGGCTGTGACAGATACTGTGCTATCGCACTAGCTGCCGTAGCACCTCCTTTGTAGCCCCATTCCTGTGCTGAACACACCATAGTACTTTAACGATGAATCAGCAGACCCAGCTCTGAAGCTATGCTAAAATTAAAGGGAGTCTGCAGACCGATTTCCCCAAGCTGAGACTGTTCCAGGTTTGCCGCGATGCCAACGCCGTTACGATCGATCTCAGCCGCCAGGGGATGAGCTGCTCAAAACGTTGAAGGAAGTGAATAATCATGTGAAAGTAAAGAAAGCCAGAGATACTGTAGCTTTCGACCTAGTGTACAGTAGAATACATACATGACATACTCAGTGTTATTGAGAAGAGAAATGTGGGAATGTGGGGATCGATTTGACCCTGACATTTGTTTGTCGAGGCGCCGATTGTCGACTAGGTAGAGGTTATAGACACAGAACTGAAGGCCAGATTCAGAGTGTGTAGAGAATCAAACGAAAGATTGAACTTTGGGCAGAGTCAGACGCTATAGAGGAGATTGTGAAAACGCAGAAGCGACGCTGAGCCTGAATCTGCACCGCAGCAGTCAAAAAGATCGCCAGATTGCCAGATTCAGATCCCCAGGAAAAACCAAAATGTGTTCAGAAAAGGTGCGGGCCAAAAATAATCCAGCGTGCCTGATTGGTCCAGCAAAATCGGCTGGGTCGAAAGTCGAGTGATTTGGGCAAACTTCGCAACTCCAACTCCCTGCTGACAGAACAAATTCTTCAAAGTACAGGACTAAACCACAACTAATTCGGATTTTGAGAGCGCAATTAGATAGCCCCGATTGAGAGCTATTGTTAGGTACTAATTAATCGCTAGTGGCAGATGAAAAAGTCGACTGTTGTGATTCTGTCCACGAAACATCTCGACCTGACGATAGACAATGCCTCCTGCAAACATTAGACGAAGCCGAAAAAAGGCATCATGGTGACGAAAAACACGACAAACAATTCTATATATTGTGCCAAGTCTGTATCCTAGTGAACCACTCAGTCTTCACCACGATACAAGAGAATCAATTTAACACTTTCGATCATCATCACAACGCAACTCAAATTGTGCATCAGTAGAAATTTCATTCGAGCAGCACAGTTTGCAATAGACTAAGTAGGTTGAAAACACACCAAGCATTACAGTTATTACCATGGGAAAAGGGTATAGCTCTAGCATAGATATAGGTAGATAAGCTCGTTTATCAAAATACCTTTCTCAAAATACTGACTACTGTATGTCATGTTGTACATCAACAACCAGACCTTTCAGAATTATTATGCTTTCTCAGTTCTTCATGGAAATTAGGTCATCCGGTACGGCCAAGTAAGTGGGCATATGACTATCGCAAAAATCGGGCAAGAGAGCGATATTTTATATTATGTCTCATGCGGTTTATGTCAATGCTATAGTTAAAAAACCTGCAAGAAGCCTCATCTTGCGTACTCAGGCGATTGGTGAAGTGCGAACTGCTCCTCTGAGGATGCCATACGAACGAGCGGCTCAAAAGGTATAATGCTGCGAGTGGCCACGACAAGCACTCTCCAGTTTTCACACAGACCACCCTCCACATCTTCGTTGACACCCTCCCAAGTCAACTGCACATTAGCTGCTCCACCTGGCTGAGCGACTAGCATCTGGTTCAGGGTTCCCGTCATCTGTGAATAGTCTAACCAAAGATGCGGTGCCGGTCCGGTAATGGACTGGGCAACACTGCAGCGCTCAGAGAATCGAATCTTACCCGAGAAGATTCCCAACACGTCGCCTGGGTTTATAGGGACAACAGGGAACACACTAACCAGCTTGGAAATGCCAGGTTGGATTGATATAAAGAATGACCTATTCGTCCCCGATTCTATATATGCGTCTTCTGTAAGTCGTTCCGGAGTACTCTCAGTTGATGTCGCTACGCAATTTCTGGTAAGCTTCCAGGCCTCTTCTTCGTCATAGCAGTGCTATACATTAGACCCATTGTCCCAGTTTGATTCTGATATGGTCAGTTGTCCGGTGACCTATAGTCGATCCAGCCTGCCCGAGTAGCTACCTTGGGCGTGGGCTATCGCACAGAGCTCAATCTGTTTGATATGGTTCGAGTATACCGCTTCCCAAGATACGATCGTATCGATCAGATCCCGATAAGACTTGTTCCTTCTGGGGAAATCCTTGCAAAACTTATCGAACCTAGGGCTTCAGTAGAGCAGGGTGTATACCACACCAGCATTTTTCATATCCGACAGATTCTTCCACCAGAGACGGTACCTGCGCTATATCTCATCACTTGTCTCTTTTGTCCCCAATCCGGCACACTGAATGAATGCAAATGCTGCAACCTTTTCCTGCGGGGTTAATCCATCATTTGGTCCTTTGGCGGGAGACATAGGGCCAAGAGTCGCTGCATGTTTCTCGATTATTTCCCAATAGCAGGCTTCCTCCCATGCTTTTTGGAGGCCAATGCCGACACTACCAGCACCCGATTTTGCTATCATGTCAGTGGCATCCTTGAATGGTAGCTCCACTAGTTCAGTGTACTCTCGAATTGTGATGGTGTTTGTGGTGGTCTTTAGTTTTACCGATTTGAAGCCAAACTTGCCTGCCTGGATCCTTACCTTCGCGGTCGTCAGCAGCACAGAGGTCATAACGTCGACAGCATCTTCGGGCCGCAGTATCTCTGACATACCGCCTTCTAGGGATTGAGTTGGACTGGATTGCACAAAGGACTCAGTGGTCTCCGCCGGTGGTATGAGAGGGATCTGAGCTTGTGTTATCGTGCTTTTCCTCACGCCCACTATAGAAGCGCCTAGGGCCGAGCTCTCGACTGAGGCAGTGATGGAAGGTAATCTTGATCGAGAATCCCCACCCTGTGCTCTATGTTTTCGCTTCTTTTTATACCGTCCATCTATACCACCAAAGTTCTCGACACTACCAGATGTTCCACGAAACGAATGTCGAGACGGTGTCGGAGTGGGAGGCCGAGGCGAAGACGGAGGAGAGGAAGGAGGAGGGGGAGGAGAGGAAGGCGAGGAAGGAGGAGGGGAAGGAGGAGGCGACTTTGATATTGAAGGGACTAAAGTTTTCGTGATAATGTCGCTCATATCGTCGTCGGCGTCGATAATCACCGGGCAGTTAGCAAAATCACCCGGCCGTCCAAGCCGGATTCGATGCGAACGTACTGAATACGATTAGTTTGAACATAACAGGCCCACTGCTGAAGCTCACTGAATTTGAAAAATATAACCATCTCCTGCTCCAGGATAGCCTCATCGGCATCAGCAATACCATTCTCCGCAAGTATAGCGCGGAACATGCTCTGCGTATAGTCAGTAATTCCGCTGGCCAGAGACCCTGTATTACCTACTATTGAGGCCATTTCAACTAGGTATAAAGAAGTGGTTGTAATGGTGATCGCTCCAGAGTCAAGTGAATCCCTCTGTAACTGCGAGTGGGCTTTGTACCTGTCAGTGTAACTCCACAGCGAGTATGGAATTAAGTGTGAGTGGACTTTGAACCTTCTAACCTAATCTATTTTTAGATGCAAATCAATCACATGCACAATCCCTGTCATTGTAACTCCACAACGAGTGTGGAATTATTTCGCTCCAAATCAATCACATGCATAATCCCTGTCATTGTAACTCCACAGCGAGTGTGGAATTATTTCGCTCAAGGATACTCACCTATCAGATACAACTGTGAATACCAATACCTATATACAATCTTGGGGTAATGGAATATATGCTCTAACTTACAATATCAATAATTGCAATAATGAACAGAATAATAAATAGGCTTGTATAGCTCTCAACCTAGCTGAAATCTCCTATCCTATTCTTTTCAATCACCGCTGCAACCGACTTTATACCTCCATCAAATATGAAACTATCTACTGTCTGGGATTTGACAAGAGGCATCGTCTTCAATAATTTGAGCATCTCGTACTGTCTTATCTACAGTATCAAGTCAATCAGCATTTGCATTGCAATCAAGCTCGCACTCCTCATTGCAATGCCGTCCAATGTATATATACACATCGTCGATGGACCTCGTTTCCTTGTCAGTGGATGAAGAGCTTGCGCTATAGGAATGGGCCTCTCGCTGATGTATTACGAAACTCTTGTAGGAATCAAAACCACACTTGTAAAGGACGCAATGAATTGCTTAGGAAAGACCACTATAGAACTGATAAATTTGACGGCGATATAGGGGTCCACCGAAGGACTTACGAAGTTCATTCTCTGTCCCTGGTCGAATTATATAGCGAAGGGGAATTCCCGCGAGTCGATCTCTATTGCCAATCATAAACCGAGGACATTTTCTCTCAAAATCATATCTTAGAACTTTACGAATGTTATCAAAGATAAAATTCAACGCTGGTATCGTTGCTTTCTTCACCCCTACTCCCACCCCCACTCCTATTTCTAGACGAAGAACACGACAAACAAGATGGACATGATCACTATCAAATACTGCAATCACACCTGACAAGTCATTCTATCTTCTCTACGAATAGAGCTGCTATATAGTCTCGTGCCTACTCCCTACTGCCCGCGACAGCGGCGTCTGGCCATCTGCGTCCTTCGATTTGGCCTCGACGTCGTCCTGCTCTATAAGAAGCCTCACGACCGCCTTGTGCCCACTCCCTACTGCCCGTGATAGCGGTGTCCAACTATACTCGTCCTTAGACGGCTAGCCGTTGCTTGAACGGCGATATGAAGTGTTGCTAAGGAGCCAGCTATATCGGGCTGCAACTCGCTAACAACGCCTACGCTAGCAGGGTGGTACCGATCCACTCCTGCTGCCTTATGACGAAGAGGCTGGCTGTTCCTTACATAGTGTCGTGGGAGATAAGAGGCGTTGAATTAAGGTTTGGCAGACCGGGCATCATTAAGTGGGGTTGAATATCCACCAGCTGAGCCAATGCTAGAGCATGAGCTGCTCATAATGTTGAAGGAAGTTATATCACTATATAGTCCCATACACCAAAGCTTTAGCTTATCTTTCCATTCACGATTGAACTTTCTTGAGCTATATAGACTTAGCAGAGTGCATTCTACATAACACTGTGCTCGAATATGTAACTCGGTTATATATTCAACGAATGCTGCATGTTATTGGTTAAATAAGCGACGCAGATAGGCTTCGACGGGGACTGGAGGAGGTATATATTCCTACCTTACACTTTACCAAAAGGGGTAAGGCCTTTGTGTAGTAATAGTGGGGCGCAACATTTCATGAGTGAGTTCAAAATAATAAAAATTGTATGTCTCTCAGGTCTAAAGCTGACATCCCCTATCCTATCCTATTTCTGGCTCCTCATTCCACGTTTCTGTATAGGTTACAATCATACAATCGCCGCTACAGCAGCCTTCATACCTCCATACCTATCAAATGTGATGCTATCTCAGCTATCCAGAGACATGCGGCGACCTCCTATATGGGCTTGACTTCAATGTTACCATCCTATAGATGAAGTAGTACTTTTCGTCAACTCCTTGCTCCTCTGCTGATATACTATCAACAGAGTTGTTATCATCTAGGCTTTGACAAGAGGCAGTGTCTTCAATAATTTGAGCATCTCTTATTGTGTTATCATCATTATCGTCTGGGATTTAACAAGAGGCAGTGCCTTCAATAATTTGAGCATCTCTTACTGTCTTATCTACAGTAGCAGATCGACCAGCATTTGTATTGTAATCAAGCTCGCGCTCCTCATTGCGACACCTTCCACTATGAGGTCCGGTCCCATGGTTGCCTGTTACTGCAGGTGCATAGTCGACGGACCTCATTTCCTTGTCAGTGGACGAAGACAAGCTTGCACTGTAGGAATGAGCCTCTCGCTGATGTGTCACGAAACTCTTGTGGCAATCAAAACCACACTTACAAAGAACGCAATATATTGCTTGGGACAGTCCACTATAGAACTGACAAATTTGACGGCGACATAGGGGTCCACCGAAGGACTTGCGAAGTTCACTCTCTGTCCCTGGCCGAATTATATAGCGAAGGGGAATTCCCGCAAGTCGATCTCTGTTGCCAATCACAAACCGAGGACATTTTCTCTCAAAATCATATAGTAGAACTTTACGAATTTTATACTTTGTGTATTGGTACTCAGGATACTTTTGGGAAAGCCATTCGTAAATTTCAGCAACGCTTATTTGCGGATTTCCTGCGTTCAACAAACATGTTGCGATTAAATGGATGCCCTGTCCAGCTTCCACTGGTAATATTTTCATAGCTTGCATAGCTAGAAGTGATTCTTTAGAGATTATCAGGATGCTTTGGGAAGGCTAGTAATGAAGCGATATTGATGAAGTTGCAAGGTTGACCTTTGTTAACAATCTTCAAGGGCAACTACGGTATGTTAGCTGAGTCAAGAAGAATCATCCCAGCCACATAATGAGCCGGGTTATATACAGTCATCTTGTATCGTAGTATCTCACGTGTCATGTTTCCCTTACAGTACCTGCAAAGCATTCACTTTTTGGCTCTTGCGTAGGTTATAATGATGTCATTGATGGACGTCCATTTTTGATCCTTGTGATAGACCAGGGCGACCCTGCATGCACCCTGCAACCCTTAACTCTTGGCGCAGCGTCAGTCTCCCACCTCTAAATTTGATCCCTTGAGAAAAGCGATGAAAACATCGAATAGCACTGCAGCCGGTTGTGGCTCGATGACCACGTAACGAAATATAAGGGCAGCAAAACAGCTCGATTTTGTCCTGCCAAAACTGGAACCCTCAGCCAAATCTTACTGGTGCTGTTTCTCACGCCCTTCAGTATCCCAGTCTTGGCATATTACAGTACTATAGGAGCAGCCCGTGAATGTATCTAAGGGTCTATATGAAGCCAATGCTTGAACTGCAAATTCCTTCTGAACCTAAAATTTTTCAAAAGAGTCTGCTAGAGATACGTGAGGAGGCATTGGTATACCAACTGTATGTAGAATCCAAATTATGTTTCTAAAAGATCATGGCATAAAAGTACTGTACTGTAAAAACATAGATCTTGGTAAAGTCGTTACCAAACTCAATTTGGCTTCTGTGGAATGCTGTGTGACAAGACCACAGTTTCGTGGTGCTCCTAAGACCGCCCACGCTCTTGGAAGCATCGCTCCCTGAAGCCCATACTCTCCTAAGACCGCCCACGCTTCTGGGAGTAATGCTCCCAGAAGCGTAGGGGTTCTTGGGAGTGGTGCTTCTAAGAGCGTAGGCGGTCTCAGGAGAGTATGGACTTCTGGGAGCAACGTGAAATCCGCTCTAAGTTTTGATTGATTTGATTTGATTTGATAATATAAATACACGTGTTCCCACTTCTTGCTTCCAAAGAGCATGCCGTTCCTTCACAAATCTGCCTTTAACTACATGGCTGCGGTCCATGGTTACTCCTACATCTGTAGATCTAATGACTGTTCTGTGTCTCTTAATTTGTCAGGCCTTTCCCGGCCTTCCTTTACCAGTAGTCACTCGTTTATGTTACAGTACGAATATTTAAATACTATCAATGAAACTGACCAGAATTGCTCCAGGAGTCCAGTCCGTAGGATCATCTTGGCAGGTTGCACTGCCTCTGACGGGCTAACTTACGGAGAATGAATTTGAAGTCATCGCATAAAATCTTGGGTGCCTCAATTTCACCTGTCGGTTCAGCTTCTATACTCCTGGAGGACGCATGCTGATCTTTCCTGTGCGAACTTTAAAGACACTCAGTCTACACAAGCTCCATAAAACACTAGTGACCTTTACTCCATACTCGGCACGCCTCAGCAATGTTGTAGAGCTCGTACGTTACACGTATGCTCATACCCCGGATCTTGCTCATGAAATGGACGATTTACGAGCCCTTGTCATGGGGTATCTCACATGTGAGGTAACAAATCTAATCCGCTCTCTTGAGTTTGACCAATTACTTGAGCAAGGGGGACCTTTCGCCAGAGATCTTGTGCATATGATAATGAAGCGCATCGGATAAGGTCTAATTCTAAATCGATCATTTCCGAGAAGTCCAGACTGCCCAAACGCAGTGCGTAATTAGCTGTGGTAGGCCATGTTGCTTCTACGACCACAGGGATACGCCATATGATATGGAGTTGGAAGTGAACGGGGCATTGTACTTTAGATGGCATTTAGTCCTCGAATGCGAGATTGAAGTATATATATATTACAGAGTAATGAAGAGTAATGAAGTTTGTATATTTGATAATAGCCATGAACCGGTGCTTGTATGAATGATTTTCTGAACATAGCGCAATGCTCAATAATCGCAGTGTCCGCAATAACCACATTCCTTGTCACACGCAGTGAAATCTTGTGGAGAATCGTAGCTGTTGTCTCCATGATAAGCATACCGGCTATAATCCCATCTCTCGCTGCTGTCAGACTCATTCAGAGCACCTATATCCGCTCTTGTATCTGAACGCCGGGATAGATTCTCGGCCTCTTCAGCCACACTATTATTCGGTAACTGTTGAGATTTGGATTCCTTAGGTTTGGCAGGAATATCAATCTCTTCAGCAGGTCTTGATATAGTAGCACGCCAGTGCCTGTTGACTGGGTCTTTTTGATACAGGTTCACTTCGAAGAACTTGTTATGTATGATACAGCCAGAATCTACTATCCCCCATTACGCACGACACCGTCTTCAAACCTTCGAATCGAACGAGTACCATGGCGAATAAACCGCTGGATGGCGAGGTCAGACCTCACGAAAGGCAACGTGTATCACGAAAACGCCATCAACGAGGACAATAGGTACGCTCCTGCAGAATCAATATACGATTAAAGGTATATATACCAACACGTTGCATAACCATAGGTATAGCCTTCAAATCTGGATTACTCGATTGTGGCGCGCGCGCAACAAGTACTGCTGAGCCCCCTTCCCTTCCCTCCCCTTACCCTTTATATCATAAGCGTGCCTTTTTCAATGCATTGGTTTCCTCCCCGTGATGAACCACGCGCGCGTAAAGCTGTGAATCTTCGGATTCATAATCTCCTTCCTCACCAGCCCAAGCAAGGCATGCACCTCCGTCGCCGTCCACCCCGCCCTCGTGAACAAGGCCAGACTGTAATTCTCCATCCCCCCCTCGAGCATCTGACTCAGAAAGTACCGTCCAATCTCCTTCAACTTTGGATCCTTCGGCCACGGCCCCACGGGCACAATCATCGTCGTGACTTTCACATCCTCGAACCCCGCCCCCGCCATCCAGTCCCCCATCTTCGGGCTCGGCCCAAAGTCCATCTTGAACGTCTCCGTGGCCAGCTCGTGGAACTGCTTCGCCCACTTCACCGACGCGCTGTCGGGCGCCATCGACCCGTCCTGGCACTCAAAGTCCCACATGAAGTCGGCGACCTCGATGAGGCCGCCGGGCTTGAGCGTGTCGAGGGCGGAGGAGAGGAGTGTTGGCCAGGACGGGATGCAGCCGGCCATGGTGCGGATGTGGACGAAGTCGATGCTGGACTGTTTCATGAGCCAGGGCTTCGTGATGTCGTCGATTTCGAACTGGACGTTCGGGGGGACCCAGCTGGGCTGGATTGGGGATTCGCTGGTACCATAGTTAGCGGGATCTGCCAAGTACAGTACAGTACGGCACAGCACAATATCGGGAACTCACTCGATCCCGATGATGTTTGCCTTCTCGAACATGTCGCCCATCTCAATCGCCCAGATCCCTGTCCCGCAGCCGACGTCGACGATCTTGAGTGCCTTGTCGGTGGGCAGGCTGGTGTGGGTCAGGCCGCCGTCAAACAGCATCCTGAAGATGTGGTGTTGGAGATCGAGTCGATCCTGTTCCGTCTCGTCGTTTGGGAGCAGCGCTTCGCCTTTGCGGTGGTAGCGGTGGCCATGCTCGTGGATGAACTGGAAAACGGAGGAGCTTGCAGAGATGACGCTGACGGAGAGGTTCTGCAGGAGTTAGTTGGGTTTGACGGGTGTGTATTTAGAACGAGAATACGAACATCAGTGTCATAGCCGCTATCTGAAGCATCCTAGATATAGTTAGCGGGTATAGTGGGCCAGGTGAGAAAGCGAAGAATATACTTCAGCCTCAATGAGCGACTCCTCCTCCTCCTCTGGCTCTGGGGAGTTCGCATCGTTGTCCGGAGCCTCGGACAATGGTTGTGCTGGCGGTGTTAGTGGTGGTGGGACAATAGTTCCTTCCGGATCCGTGCCCGATGCTGCTTCAGCAGTGGTGGTGGTAGTTGTAGCAGCAGTCGTGGTCTCCTCTGGCGATGTCACGGTTGATGGCGTGGCAGGTGTCGCATCGCGACTCTTGCTATCCGATGCCATGTTGTCTGTTATTGATGACTTCTCCATTGATGAAAGGTTGAGGTTGCTGAAGTGATGACCACGACAGCGGGGAAGCAACGCATCTTACTGATTTGTTTGTTGGAGGTCCGCACGTATAATGTGAATGTGTGGTAAGGTTAATGTAATGCGCCCCGTCCTATGAGCATGCTGAAGAGTAAAAAGTACCAAAGCAGAAGTGAGTGATAGGTCAATTTACCTCAACTAGCCCGTGTGGAGTTCCGGAAAGACGGATGTTATCCCATTGGATATAACCACCCGAGAAATGTCAAGCGCGAAGGAAATGGGTCGATTGTGCCCGTACGGGTAGGTACTATGTACTGTACTCTGTACTGTACTCTGTACTTGTACTCTGTACTGTAGGTACTGTATTCGTGAAGTCGTCTGTACTCCGTACGGTAATCTTTGCACAACCACGCACGCGTCTTCTCCTCTCGTCCCAAGTACTTGGAGACGAGAGTCTGCGCTTCAACGGTAATGAATCTAGGAGCAAATGAATATAAAATGTCGACTCCGCCCACATATACAAGTGATAATAACGAGATGTCCGTCTTTAGGGAATTGACAACGATGTTCCATAGACACAAACTTGATATTTCAATGCTCAATTGTATGGATACATACTGTACCATACCACACTGTAGGGGTCTGAGCACATACGACTAAATGTTAGTGGCCGTCAGGGACGTACCTACAGTACAGAGTACCTTCCTTACCTTTCCTGACTGTGTGCATCAAAGAAAGTATGGTACGTACTTCGTGCATATTCTTCAGTGGCTTGCGCTCCCTTGTATGTAATGACAACCACCCACCGAACCATCACCGAGGAGAATATTGTCTTGAAAGATACTGACTGTACTGAAATATTGCCACAGTCAGATGCAAGTCCAAATGCAAGTCCCGAGTCCATACAGCCAGTAGTTTTCTCCAAGCCTCCATCTTCGATCATTCGATTATGTTTGCCCAGTACGCCTTCCGAGCTGTGTTGCAATGGAAATGACGGATAAGGATAAACCACCTGCAATCACCCAGGTAGTGAGTGCAATTTGACCTACGGCCACTAACGCCGGAATGGGTCAGCACACCCTCCCGTTTCCCCGCTGCCAGCAGAGTGTGTGCTAAGAAGCCTAAGAAGCCTAAGATAGTCAAGACTCAAAGGCTTCTTCGAGCTAAGGAAAGAACTGCTGTACTACAAAGGAGCTGCGCACTCTCCCGCCAGGAGGTTTGCAGCGACCGTTGATGGAGACCCCTTCCTTCGTCCCCTCCCACCTCAACGTCTCTGCATCAACAACCTCCTCAAAGGGTAAGTAAGATAGATCGCTGGCAAGAACGATGCTTGACCTCGTCTTCGCCTTCATCGCCGGGCTGTCCGTCGCCCAGGCTGTTTTAGGTACAGTTGCTATTGCTGTTCTCGGAGTTGCGCTTCAGCGCCGATATCTCTCGTCGATCAGCGATATCCCGGGCCCGTTTTCCGCCTCATTCTCTCTGTTCTGGAAGCTCTACAAGATCTTCACCAAGCACACCGAGAGGGCCACGATCGATGCTCATAAGAAATATGGTATGCCCCTCTTTTCGTATATATTAAGTCGCATAGCTAACATCTCAGGCAAATTCGTTCGCATCTCCCATAATGAAGTCAGCATCAGTGATCCAGACGCTGTGCGTGAAGTCCTACAAACCCACATGGACAAGGTATGCAGCCTCACACCCCTCAGCGACTCATCCAACGAGTTCAGGGAAACTTTTACAAGATATTCAGCCTGCCCGACTCGCGCTACGTGAATACGATGTCTGAGACCAACTACCACGAGAAAGTCCGCCGAACCAAGAACGTCGCGGCGGGCTACTCCCTCAGCAACATCCTCACCGGCGAATCCCACATCGACGACTGCATATCGCTCTTCCGCGACCAGCTCACCAACCTGATCAAGACCGCGCCCGGCGGGCCAATCCACCTCGACAAGTGGGTTAACTACCTCGCCTTCGACGTCGTCGGCGAGTCCACCTTTTCCAAGTCCTTCGGCTTCCTCAAGGCCGGCCACGACATCGGCAGCTCGATCTCGAACCAGTTCAAACTGCGCCTGTACATCTGCATCGTCGGGCACTACAACTTCCTGCACGACTACCTCCTCGCCAACCCCCTCATCGCCTACTTCAACCTCCAGCCCTCCATGCACATCTTCGACACCTGCATGGAGGCCGTCGCCGCGCGCGCCGCCAACACCGAGGCCCGCAACGACATGATCGAGCAGTGGCAGGCCCAGCGCCGCGCGCACTCCGACCGCATGGCCGAGAACGAAGTCCTCGCCGCCGCCGTCGCCAACATGGGCGCCGGCGCCGACACCGTCTCGTGCATCCTGCAGGCCCTCTTCTACCACCTCCTCCGCGACCGCGCGAGCCTCGACATGCTCCGCGCCGAGATCGACGGCGCCGGCCTGAGCGACATCCCCAGCTATGCTGAGCTGCGCGAGCTCCCCGTCCTCGCCGCCTGCATGAAGGAGGCGTACCGCATCCACGCACCCGTCGGCTTCGGTATCCCGCGCATCTCGGACGGCGCCACGGTGTGCGGTCGCTACTTCGCACCCGGCGTCATCCTGTCCGTTAGTCCGTGGGTCATCCACAGGCAGGAATCGGTCTTCGGCGCGGACACGGAGACGTACAATGCGCTGCGGTGGCTGGCGAAGGGGGGCCGCGAGGACGAGGAGAGGCTCAGGAATATGGAGAGGCATCTCATCGCGTTCGGGACGGGGTATAGCACGTGTCCCGGACGGCACCTCGCGCACATGGAGATGCTGAAGGTGGTGAGTATCGTGGTGAGGGACTTCACGTGGAGGCAGGCCGAGGAAGGCAAGGAGTGGGAGTTTGAGACGTACTTTACGAGCGTGCCGCATGATTGGCCTGTGGTTATGGAGAGGAGGTGAGGAGGGGTAGAGTGAGAGATTGGAATTGTTGATGCATGTGGGGTGGGACAAGGCGAGGGGTAAGGTGTCGTACATACCGGACTTGATGAGCTTTTCAGATTGGGAATTAATGAGACCATGATATCCAGTAAATTGAGCTTTTTTAGTTTTCTCTGATAATTACAAATAGCGAACTCAAATTGTCATCATAGCATCGTGGGATCTATTTTAGAGGGCTTGTGTGACTGATGATATAATACGATAAGACCTCGTTATAGGGGCCCTGGACCCTGTAGATACGGATATCCAATAACTCGTTGTACGGAAGTCCTACTCGGATTTTGGTGCGCAGAACGACTCTACACATAGGAAATCCTGTATATGACAATATATATTGTGGTACCCCGAAGTATCTATAGAGAAGTTTTACTGTATCTGAGAATTCAGAGTACTGTATCGCGAGCGAGGTTACCCCACGTGTATGAACGACATGACGTCTCCACCACAACCCTCTGATAGATGATCAAAGCAACATCTGCGCAGTATAATTCCCCATACTCACATACCTTGTTGGTCAAAGTGCTTCTCCTTCGAGATGCATTCTGGCTTTGGCGTTTTCGTACGTTGCACATGTTAGGATAGAGAATATGATGCCTCTTGTAATTTGAAGAGTTGCAGTTCGATCAAGGTAGTCGCAGAGTGCCACTGGCATTTTGTAGCAGGCAAGGCTATTTAAAGTGTTTCAAAGAGATCTAGTTCGATATAGCAGGTACCTGAAAGCAGGTACCTTTAAATGCAAGTACCTCTTAATTCTGGGGCAAAAATATGCTGACCAAGCTTGTGGAAAATAGTATGCGTTGCTCATGTTGCGATAGAGTCTATTGGGCATGGAATCAAGGGAATTGTTATGTCACTTGTAATTTAGAGAGTAATAGCTAGAAAATTACTGGAAACTGTCGCTGGCATTTCATGGCAAGCTACGAATATTTGAATATGTCAAAGATATCTAATTCCTCTAAAAACGGTAATTCTGGCGTCTCAAGCTTGGTATCCACCTCCAGATGAGGGTCCGCGTATCCAACGATCCACCAAATATAGTGCCACCAGCACCACCTGATAGACCCTCCTCTTACCACCCGATGGACCCTTCTCTCACCACCCGATGGACTCAATGAACCCTCATCAGTTATCCACCGACTTATCTTCTCTCTTGACTCATCTAGGCCATCGGCCCTTTGAGTCTCGAGCAGTTGTTAAAACCCCAATGAACCGACAGATAGCCATGAAATCACGTCGAAATGCTATAATGATATCATTGCTCACTCCCTACGTTGCTTACAATCGGAGAGTGTACCTTGGGACCGACAGCCCACGGTTGCGCGGAGATCCGAGTTACTCTCAAGACAAGGTATGGGCTCACTACCTAAAGTACAATTATGCGGCCTTCATATATATAGAAACCTGGCTCTTCCCCGTCAAGGGCCTTTATCGCACGCTCCTGGCCTCTCTCCTCGGCCAAATCGTGCGCTGTATGCCCATCATTGTCCACCGCATGTAATACTGCCCCTCTGTCAACCAAGAGCTTCGTCGCTGCCCCATACCCTAGCAAAGCAGCCTTGTACCACTCCGGAGACCTCGAACTCCCAACTTTGTTTAACCTCTGCCTTTTCCTTTTGTTTAATGCTTCCACCAGGGTTTCAACGATTTCTGCTACCTTCTTCGGGCTCATTCTTTGGTCCCTCTCCGGCCTGTTCCTTGTACGCACTTCCTGACACAATGAAGTAGGCGACTGGTCGGCGCTCTCATCGGCAAGGCATCGCTTGCGGCGCTGGTTAGATGCCTCATCCGCCATAGCAAGTGCCGAAGGTCGTGCGAACGACAGCTGAGAGCCGTTGAGGTGAGGAGGACGAGGGTTGCCCTTCCTAGTAATAACAGAAGCGCTCCACTTTTCATGGCATAGACCACCTAGTGAGGGGCCGCGAATCCTGATCAGCACGGGCCGAACAGCGTGTCTTCTTGGCGCTGGAAGCTTTGGAAGGGGGATGGGGGGAGGGGAGTGTGCAGGTGCACGGTGTGAGGAGGGAGGGAGGCCGGTGGTGAATAGATCGTGCACGAGTTGTATATGCGACCATGTCCCACGTGGATGCCCTCTGAGGCCATGGACAAAGATGATGCTGCTTACAGTCAGAACGCGTTGTGGCTAAGAGGTGGAGACTAGGCGGGGTTGTACTTCAGATGGCGCTGGTCCCCGCTAGCGCCTTCGCTCTCGGAGAGTAGTGTGACTCCTTCCCTGTGAATATTCGCCATAGATGCTAGCTCGACAGTTGAGATGTGTTATGTAAACATGGGCCAAGTTGGAATGCGATAGTAGCCAAGACATGACCATGGGGGAGTCTTGTCAAGGCTGAGGGCTTGGCGTTTATGGTGGTCCCATCCCGCATCACGGTAATCGTAACCCTTTCATATCCACCCCTGCCAACAGTCTGCCGCACCTGTGGCAATTAAGGGAGGGACTCCGGCCCGCACCGCTGTGGATTGACGGTGCGCATTATCCGCTTTGGCCATTGGATCCACTTCGCATGTCTGCGATGAATTACCTAATAGTCATATCGGACTGTGAGCTTCGTTCCCAGTCAAGATAAAATAAGTTACTGAACTATTTGTGGCTCTGTGGAGGGGCTCTCATGGAAGCCCGTAGAAACCAGTAGAAACTCCCGCGGGAATGGCCACGTGATGTTCTTTTGCCGACAGCAGGCGACAACCAATGTGGCAACGATCTTGCCTTCTCGCCTCAATATTTGTCGACTCAGGGTTGCGATACCAGGGACGTAGAAGGGGATAGACATGCTAAACTTGAGGAGTACTGTACCTGGAGCCTGACACAAGTTGAGAGCGACAGATGGCGAAGTGCGCTGCAGACTGCGAATAAGGTTGCAATGTATCAGTTTCTAGAATTAAACACTATTCTGCAGCACCCAAAGGTAGTTGCCGAACTAATGGTGAAGCATGGAGTGAAACCAGGCATTGCACTGCAATTCGTGAGCAACATTGAAAGATTTCAGCGGGAGGAACAGAAGTCTTAATTAAGCACGAGAGGGTATTTCTAGGATCTATGTTATAACTAGTAAATTGAGTTTTATTTGGGACACTGTGTAATAGATATCTCTGCATGACGAAAGTGATTCTCTGCAATGTCCACATCGTCACCTACCACATCAACGCACCACTCTAGAAATTTTTTGAACTCCCTTGCAATGAAATCCTCGTTTTCATGCCACTTTTTCTTAATAAATTTCTTGAGCACTCCAAAGTACTCCTCGATAGGGTTAAAGTCAGGCGAGTACAGTGATAGGAACTCTAACACTACTCCTGCGTCTCGGCACATCTGCTGGATTCTGTCTGAATGGTGCCAAGAGGCGTTGTCCATCACAATTACAGATTTGGGCCCTGGGTATGGGTTACAGTGATGCAGCAACTGGGCGACAAAGTCCTCAAATAAATCACTGTCTGTTGATCCCTAATATACTCGCCTCAACACAATGCCATCTTGCGTATATGCTGGGAGGATATGCCATCTTTTCCCCGAAGGTCGGCATTCCGTTGTTGAGCGATACGATGGATCATTGTTCTCGTCCAGCTGATTGATCGCAGAAATCGACCGATCGATCTTTCGGAGATCCTTTTGCGAAACTTACGATAGAGGAAACCCGCCATCTCGCATCGATATAGGTATGGCTGCTCAATTAGTAAATTATAGAGGGCATTTCGCATGGCTGGTGTAATGCAACTACGACGGCTGACGCGGTTTGTTCCTTGGGTGGGCATTTCGAACTGCTTCAGACGGATTCTCTGGACGGCGCGGACACTGCACGAGGCTACTGAGGCTATTAGCTTGGTCTCAAACCCCTTTTCAAGCAATGCCTTGATCAAAATATGCTTTGCAGCATCCAGTTGCGGCGCCATGATCGTGGCTGACACAAAGCGCTGACACAAGAGCGCTGACTCTGGCGGGTTTTGGACGAAGGTTGGGATGGGGGGAGAAGGAAAGCTGGCTTGGCCAGTCTTTTGGGTGAGCCGCCAATTTGTACCTCCCTTCGGTACGTACCTCTCTCGGTACCTCCAGGGCACATGTATCTGCAAGCCACAACAAGCCACATGCCTACCCCGCAGTCTCACAAATAAAGTTAACTAAAAAGTCCGCGACACCCAATTCGCCTTCTACTGTAGCGTAATTGCAACTTCTAGATAATTATCGATGAATGTGAGTAAGAAGTGGCTCCTCAAAATCGACTCAGCAATAACCGGCTTCAAGAGTTGAGCTGGTGAGGAGCCAGTAGCCGTGATGGCTCTGCCAACTGCGGCTCTGTATTCTGCGTTCGATTTTGGCTCCACCATTTAGCTTCAGTAGTCCCTTTTTAGAACCTAGAGGCGGTTCTCTGACGCTGTGATGCTTNCTTATCGACACGTACATGTCAGATGAAGTACATACTGTATCAAACCATGAGTAAAGTACAGAAGCAACAAGCCGAGAATGCATCTAGAAGGAAGAGCACTTTGATCAACAAGGCATATGAGTATGGGAAGTTATACGGCGCAGATGTGGCTTTGATCATCTATCAGAATGGGCGATATACAACCTATAGATCTGTTAGCAACCCCTATTTCCCACCATCCATGAAAGAAATTGTGAGTTTGCCTAGAACGTTAATGGGATTGTATTAACTATAGGCTAGATGCAGTCATATCCTGTCCCTAATAATATGTTGCCAAACGATGCTGAGAAATCTCAACGGAAACGCGAGCTAAAAATTCAAGAACAAGCAGGGAGCAAAGAGGAAGATGCAGATACATATATCAACCCATAGATAGAGACAAGTAAAACAATTAATTTTCTAGTATTTCTAATTTAGTAGGACGAGTAACGTAGTCGATAGTGCAATAGTTGATCGTCTCTGAAGGGTCGATTCTTGGACTTGTGGCCTATATTCTTAAGAGTCCATCCTATAAAGCTTAGACTTCGCCAGATTGGTACGAGACCATCGCGGAACCGTTCGTGGAAGTCACGTCTGTCTCCGCGTGCACGCCGCTGTGCACGATACAGCGAAGAAGTATGTCTGCCACTTGGACAGATGCGGGAAAGGCTTTAAGCTGTTGGGGAATCTGAAGAAACACATGAATGACTTCCACGCTGAGGCGCTAGGGGCGCTGACGGCGAGGTTTGCGGAGAGTGAGGCGAGGGGAGGGGGGATGGAGGGGATGGAGGATGAACTGTTGGAGTATTTCCGGGGTCTCTATCGCAATACTAATAAAGGCATCAGGGGGCGCAGGAAGGGGAGGAAAGTTGCATCTACAATCCACAACACCGATAGCACAGCCACATCCCCTCCATCGCCGAGTTCCTCGACATCACCGCTCTCCTCGCTCGCTTCCCTCCCACTCTCCCCGCCCTCATTGACGTCGATATGCTACACCGGCGGTATTGGGATGGGCGCTAGGATGGAGATGGAGGGGAGTAGTAGTTCGGGGAGTTTGTATGAGGTGTGGACGTATGACGAGGAGGAGGGGGACGTGTTGGCGTTTGGGGATCGCATGTATTAGATAGCTAAAATTATGTAGCCAGTCCGCTATTTCAAATTTGATAGCTTTCCTATGTGCTATTTGTCAATGTGATCTTGCTTCTGAAAGTCCAACCATTATGGCCCAGTCTTCACTGAAACGATTGGCGGATGAGAGGAAATCCTGCTATCCACAATATGTTTCATTGCCGATGCCCCAACACCACAGGACCTGTGAATATTGAGGTACAATAGAGTAACGAGCAGCCTCTGTGTGGTATCGCTAATTACCCTCCAATGATCTGAATTTATTACTGAGCAAGTGTTCGCAATGCATCGCGTTGAACGTGTCGAGGTGGGAGTGGCAAGCGCCGTCGAGTGCGTTACTTCTCGGACTGTGATCACGATTGCGTTACGAGCGACTAGGTGTTCTTTAATGAATCGGGTAGTGTTCTCGTTCCGTAGCCAGCGGACCACAGACTTAACCGCCTGAGAGGCTGTCAGCAATGCTACGTTCGAGGGAAATGGAAGAAGTGTATGATGCTAGACCTTGTCAACTTCTGTGTCCAGAATATTCAGCCCTGAATCGTCGAGATCTGGACGAGCCATCACATCAACATATCTCTTGGCTCGGCGATGAGGGTGCATGAGTAGTGGGGCGGCGGGGCAGCCTGTGGCTGGCCACCCTCAAACATGGGCCCCCAGAACACAGGGGCCAGGCTTGATCATTCCATCAATGCCGCTGAGGCGTACAATAATTTATAACCTGCACATGCGGATGTGCTCACGTGCTCAGGTACTCACTTGCTCAATGCCATCTCTCCACCCGCTCTCTTAGTGCTCAAAATATCAGAGGGTGCCTGCGAAAAAAAAGGTACCTTTTTAGAAAGGTGCTCGCTCGGCTTTTTGCAGGCACCCTACCTATCTAAGACACCCTCTTCGAAAGGCACCCGCTATGTGGAAGGCACCCTTCTTATCTAAGGCACCTTGTTTGAAAGGCACCTGCTATACTGAAGGCACCCTTTTATTTCAACACAATCAATACAAACTTCACCAGCTTCTTTTTGCAGTACTATTTGTGGTTCAAAGGTGCTACCATATTATTTGTACTAAACATATATTGCTCGCAATAGTAGATCCCTCGGATTAACTCTCCTAGTGTCTTGATAGTTACCTGTCCATCCCATTCCTTGTGGCATATCCGCAGGGTATACTGAAAAAATACTGTGGTTCACGGACGTAGGCATGTCGCGCAGTTGTATGCAACGGATACGAGTTTGTGGTTGTGTTTACCAAACGGGTTCTCGTTCATTATGGCCCAGTTGTTTAACAGGTAAATCACCATTCTGTGAATACACCGTCGGTAATATTCAGTAGATCCTGACCAAGTGGGGGCCGGGCCATCGCATAATCTCGCTGGGAGTCCGCGCCGGTGCAGAACTGAAAGAGTTCCATCGGGGGTCAGGCGCTAAGCCAAGAATGCTACCCCTGCTGCACAGCACTTCAAACAGACTCGGTATGTATCGAATGCTCTTCCCTTCTTCCAGATTCAAACACCCGAACAGATGAAAGTTGCGATGTTTGGTATTGGTGCCTGCGCTAGTGAGCTTAGCGCTAAACTAAGAATGCGACCATGGCTATAAATAAATATAAGGCTTCTATCCTCCTGGACTGATGAATTTTATCCTTCCATATCATCGTGGTTGACCACTGGCGCCTGGTTCGCTTATCGAGTTGCATCGTTAACTGCCAACCTTTTCTCAGCCATTTACTTCGCTGGAAGCTGGTCCTTCTTTGGTTGGGGATATGCTACTGGATTTATGGCATGGGGACAAACCCGAAGGATGTAATGTTGGGCGGAGATGCGCGTACAGGTTAATTGCGGGGACGGACCTATTTTCGCCCTATGCGCCCGTGCTCGTCACTAGCATAAATCAGAGTTGCGTTAATACGTTGCTGGAACCTACAAGAGGGCGGGCTCAATTGACGGCAACTCAACCGTTCATTGTGTCAAACCCCCGCTAGATTGCCAGGGATCCTAGCAATTGTGCTCAGTCATATTTGGCAACTGACCAAAGTAGAACGTTTCGGACTGGCTAATTATATGAACAGCATATCGTTGTCGAGGCATTCACGGACTGCAAGTACTTTTCAGGGAACACCAATAGAGTGGATACAAGCAAGTGGTATAGTATAGTCCACTACTCAGTTAAGATAAGCTACACAGTCTCCATCGATCGATCTAAGATCAGGCGTAGGATAACATGTTGGCCATCTCCCCTGATCCTCTGAAATCATTTTCAAACTCCTTGCCAATATCGAGAACGATCTCTAAATGAGAAAAGCATAGTTGTGTTCCATCATTTCTAGCTAAAGCATGTGCTGCACGCACTGTGCATAGTGTCAGCAAGGGCGCTGTCGGGGTACCTACGCGCCCTCCGTCCTCCCCGACGTCTGATTCAACAACAACACACCCCACCCCCAGCGCCGCCTCCTCCTAACCTCCACCGGCGTCCTGCTTGCGAACCTCATGGGCCTCGTATCATCCAACATCTTCCGCCACATCGACGGGCCGCGCTATATCCCTGCACTGGTGACGACTGTGGCCTTTGGGGGAATGGGATTGTGGGGGCGTGGATGGCGTAGGATAATGCAAGGAGGGGTCAGCCGGGGGGGAGGGAGGGTTGCCGACAGAGTTGTTGAAGGAGGGCCTAGCAGTGGGGTTTAGATGGTATTTGTAAGAAGGTGAAGAGCGGGCTGTAAGGATGTGTTATAGCACGCAAAAAGGTTTTTAAGAATTATGTGCAATGCCAATCCCACTTCTCGTTTTTCGTTCTTGGAGCTTTCGTAGTACTACAGCTGTATCATCACAGCTGTACTAGTACGCCTCTTTCTTGTACTCCGTTTTCAGTTTCCTCGTTGTTTTTACTATGACAGCTATACTGGCACATTTCTTTCTTGTACCCTGTTTTCAGTTTCCTTTGCCATCACCATGGTCGCAAGATGTTCTGACTATGCTCCTAGATTCAACTTGCCGCCAACTGTAGATACTCTTCCCGAACAGGAGACCGTGCCTCTGGCTCTATCTTTGCTTTGGCTTCTGCATTATCCGTCTGCTTCTCCGTCGGGCTTGGTAAGCAATACGTTTGCTGCGACACACATCCTTTGAACTGGCCTTAGTTTCTCGATCACGAGCACGCCATCAGCAGTGTTTCGTTCCATTCAACCTCGACAGCAGTTTCCGACATCTTTTTCGAATCTGATGTTTATCTCCTGGGATGGCCCCGGCAATATCCAGCAACTCTTTTACAACCATGTCAACCTTTGTTGACAAGATATCATCGAGATTGAAGCTGGCGAGTTCTTGCACTTTTGTGAGTCGAGTAGAGATGTCTTTTTGTGTGTGCTCGTCAAAAGAATCCCGACACTTGTTCAGCTCATACCTCAAACACCAAAATTGCTTCCAACTGTTAGCCTCGCAAATGCTTGATCATGTTATATATGAAGCTTACGTTACTCTGGTACGTGCCATCATTAAAATATGATAGTCCCCTCAGGTCGTACTGACTCGCCATATCTGTCATTGATTCCGTGTCGCCTTTGAAGCGAGGGACATACATCTCCATACTGAAAAGTCGTTATGTGTACTGTTTGAAAGGAACGAATAGGAGAAGGAGTGAGAAGAGGGGGACTCACTACTTTATAGTCTGTTAACTGGCATGGGGGGATTTAGAATCGGAACGAGAGCAGGAAGTCCCGGACTAGCCAATCATATGAATAACGTGTCAATGTCAAGGCACACGCAGTCAGGGGACTCTTTTAGATGTTTTATGAAATGCTAATAAAATGACCACAATCAAACAGTACAGTACAGTCCATTACTCAATCCAACTAAGATAAGCTACGCAGCCTCGATCAATCAATTGACAGATCAGGCGTAGGAGAGCATATTTGCCATCTCTCCTGATCCTCTGAAATCATTCTCAAACTCCTTGCCAACCTCGAGGACGGTCTCTAGGTGCGAATAGCATAGGTGTGTTCCATCGCTGCTTGCTATGGCATATGCTGAACGCACTGCGTTCTTAATCTATACGACAGTATCAGCAAAATAACTCCATTCGAGGGTACCTGGAACACTTGCCTGTCTACCATTGAGATCGTGCTCAGCCAGGGCGTTCAACTGCTTGTCATTATACGCTGCATCCCCGTTCTCTGTTTTTGCCTTCTCGAGAAAGCTCCGCCAGATCGCTTTTCTCGTATCAACGCCTAAAGGGCTGTACTTAATACCAACGTGTATTCTGCTTTGTACTGCTTCATCAAAGTCTCTGACCCGGTTCGTGGTAAGTAACATGATGCCCTTATAGTACTCGAGCTTCCGTAAAATGACTGAGACAAGAGAGTTGTGATTAGAGTCATGGGAGCGCTTGCAGAGAAAGTCATCAGCTTCATCGAGGAGAAGTAAAGCCTTCCACTTTTCGGCAACTTCAAACATCTCACACAATTGCGCCTCAAGAAGTTTCGCATCCTTGCTTAAGTTTCCCGCAGAGACCTCCATAGTTAGCACAAATGGGCGCCAGGTTGAATATGGAGGTTCTTACTGTATATAGAGGCCTTTTGAGGTGTTCTGACAGTCCTTCTACAGTCATTGTCTTTCCAACACCAGGCGGTCCACTATCGAACGTGTCAGCCTTGGATATATCGATCGTCATTTCCGTGGACATACTAGAGAAGCATAATCAAGCCACGGCCTTTTCCCTCCACAAAATCATCAAACATATATTTAGTTTTTCCACTGGACTGGGACATGGTTAGAGCTTCGATAAGCTTCTTTGACTTGTATGGTATAGCCAGTTGGTTGAAGAGCGACTTGTTCCGCGAAATTCCCGAAATATCTGCAACCGCAAATTCCACTAGTACATGATCAGCAATGTTGCCAACAGCAGGTGCGCAAGTCTTACACCATAATTTGTCAGTCAAACTGAAGCCTAGCACAGTCGGGCTACAAATTAGAAGATCTTCATCCGTCAGCGCATCAAGGTTTATACTGCTCTCTATAGCCGATTCATCTAACTTGTTACTAGAAGCTGTATCTCCTATCAGCCACAACTCGACACTGTTAGCGCTCTTGAAGATGCTTGGCCTTGTGTAATTAGGATTAATCTCCTGAAACATTGCAGCATCAACCATAATTCTGCTGTTAATAAATATCTCAATAGGTTTGTTTTTCTTCATTTGAAAGGCCTTGCCTCTATAATGCTGATGTTGCGTGCCGATTAGGGAGAAATAAAACTTGCGACCGCATTTCACAAGTGTTTCTCTCATCCTCTCCTCTGCTTCGTGATATTGGAGAGGGAATGCCTCGAGAGAGTTGATAGTTCTCGATCCGTAGAACCCAAGAATGGCAGTCTCGATTGGAGCTTTCCCAAGCACCTTCCCGTCAAATTCCAAGTACTTTCCTTTGATGTGGAAATAGTCAACTCCGGTTGTGCTTGTTTTCGCTTCCCCAGACTCGAATCCGATCCATCTTGGTTTCTTGGTCCCGCGACAAGTGGTATACACCAATCCGTTTGGTTTGAAAAGAAACGGGAGTAAATCGTAAGTTATCTCTCCCGTTTTCAGCAATGAGGCAAGCCGTACTTCCGTCTCCTTGTAGGATAAATGGATATGATCGATAAGGAGGGCAATGTGCTCCCGGATGATGCTGTCCTGGGGATCAACGTGATTCCATTTACGGGACGCCTCGAGATCTGGGAGATAATGGAAGAGGAAATTTCGCTCGACCTTTGAAAAAGTGAGAAATTCGATTGTGATAGTTGGATAGGGCATACTTACAGAGAGGCTTTCCTCATTGAGACTAATCTCAGGAGCTAGTGCAAGTATAACCCTCAAGGTATCTCGGAGCAATTTCGACTTGATGTCAATATAGACCACTGGTATTTCCGTTTTCTTGACTGGAAACTTCCGTTAGCAGGTACTATTTGTAGGAAGGAGATACTAACTAATACGCCTGCGCTCTATGAAAACATATTGATCCAGTCCATCAACCTTCTCTTCCGGCCCAACCGCGAATAAACCATATTCGCGAATACGCTGGCCTATTCGCGAATGGGCTGGCCCAACCACGAATATTCTCCTTCGCGAATGGGCCGGCCCATTCGCGAATAGTAGCAGTAGCAGTAGCAGTAGCACACTAATATTATCGCTAATGTGATCGCTATCCGAATCGCTAATTCCTTACTGTGTGTACTCTCACATACTTCCTTAATTACTACCCTTACAACAAAGACTATTTCTTTCTAAATAAGCTCCTATAGTTATACTAATCTATATATATAGTAGTATATGGTATACTTTGCCCTCTTATATAGTAGTACCTCTTTATACTACCCGTTATACTACTCTCTATACTACTCTTTTCCTTACCATAGTCGATCTGCTGTAAATTAGATAGTAGGGTAGTGTAAATATCTTATGGGAATTAACTAATATATAGATATAATTATAGGACCTATATTAAAAGATTAAAGGTTGAAAGTTGATAAAATTCTATAACGTAGTGTATGGCCTAATGCGACATATGGCCTAACGCGACAGTAAATCCGACCCCACTACCTTTAAATTAGAATAACTTTTGCAATATATCCTACCAACCGCTCAAAATCATTGCATTATGAAACTCAGATCCAGGAAGCTATTCAGTCACTAAAAGACGGCGAGTTTTCCTCTGTTCGTGCTGCTGCCCGCCACTTTGAAGTCTCACATGATACCCTTGGTCGAAGAATGGCTGGAGGTAACTCGCGAGCTCAGGCTCGTGAGATAAATCAGATTCTTTCAAACGCGGAAGAAAAGACTTTAGTAAGATGGATTACGCGTTATACATATGCTGGATCGCCAATGACGCCTACACTACTAAAGGACTTGGCTAAGTTAATTCGACGTCAATGCGTTAGACGCGTCTCCGGAAATGAAGCCATCGTTAAGACAACCTCCCCAATTGGCCACGAATGGCTCTATCGGTTTCAGAATCGGCACCCAACAGTTCAGGGTATCTATGCTCGTCAAATGCAGAATGCGTAATTCGATGGGGCTTCATACGAGGTAATTGAGCGCTGGTTTAATGCAGTTGCAGCGCAACTTCAGGAATATACATATGAAGTGCAGAACATCTGGAATATGGACGAGTCAGGTTTCGGGATTGGAGAGAGTCAGACTACACGAGTTCTTGTTCCAGCTAAATTAAACCAAAAGCATAAGAGCGTAGTAGGCAAATAAGAGTGGGTAACTGATATCGAATGCATCAATGCAGCTGGTGTGTCTTTAACGCCAATGATCATCTTTAAGGCCAAAAATCTAAACTCTAGCTGGCTACCTTCCGAAACACCTTCTAACTGGCATTTCGCAGTTAGTAAGAATGGCTGGATATCTAACGATCTTGGTTTGCATTGGTTAATAAAGGTATTTGAGCCTCAAACACGAGAAATAGCAGGGAACCAATGTCGACTGTTAATTGCGGATGGCCATGGAAGTCATATACAAGCTGATTTTATTGCGTATTGTATGGAGAACGATATCGACTTGCTTATAATGCCTCCACATTGTTCGCATCTTCTTCAACCACTTGATGTTGGAGTGTTCTCAGCATTTAAGTGTGCCTATGCAGGGGAGACAGATATTGTCTCTCAACATAGTTCACGACAGATCCCATATGCTGAATGGATGCAAATGTTTATCCGGGCTCGCAAGAAGGCTGTTACATTAGACAACATTCTTAGTGGATAGAGAGGTTCAGGTTTAATACCTTCAAACCCGCAAAAGATACTTGATCGGCTCCCAATCCAACCTGCTTCTGCCCTCCAAAAGCCACATACACCACCCACTCGAGACAATCTAGACTTCTCATTGCTTAAGAGCTCGCCTCCAGATGGGACTGAACTACGGGAGTCAAATGTGCTCTTAAATTCAGTACTTGCACAGGTGCCAGGTCTCGCATCACCCGCAAAGCGATATGTAGACCGGGTCACCCGCATGGCTGAAACACAGAATACCGAGCTCATTATTCTTCGTAAGCAGCTACAAGAGAAAGAAGAACTACTACAAGCACGAAAAGCTCATATAAGAGGCAAAAGAGTCCGATTGGAAGGAAAGTTTGTGTATAGCACACAAGATGTGTTAGATGTTGCACGAGAGGTGGAGACTAAGCCAGTTGCAAAACGACCTCGTGGGCGCCCACGCAAGCGTCCTATTGAGGAAGCCGAGGAGGAGGAGGAAGCAGAGGTACTAGGAAACTCGTCGTCGGCATCGGACAATGAGTTGGTCGATTATGTAGCACGCAGGACACGATCAAAGAGGATAGGGTCGGATTTACTGTCGCGTTAGGCCATATGTCGCATTAGGCCATACACTACGTTATAACTACTCCTATTATTCGTGGTTGGGCCGGCCCATTCGCGAATGGGCCAGTGTATTCGTGAATATGGTTTGTTCGCGGTTGGGCCGGAACAAATACGTTAAAGGATTAATTACAAGAGCGGATGTGACGAAAAGGATGGTGACAGCCCCACAGACCCACATGATTTTGTGGCGCAGTGAAGCTTAAAAAGAGAACTGGTTATAACCATCGCACTTATAGTCGATTTGTTTCTGCCTGTTCAATTCCTGCAACCTCATCCCAACTACTACTATTCCAAAGTCTCCTTTGTCAGCGTCTTTTCTTTTCAATCCAAAGCTTTAAGCGCTTTTAGAGACTGAGTTTAACATCTTAAACGATGCAAAGTACGGCAGAGGGCGACGAAATGCTTGGAGCACAGTTCGGTCACTTTATCGCATCATCCTTTTTTGCCGCAACAGCGGTGTCTCTAGACTCATTGCTCTCATCGCCAATCAAAGATGCGATTCTGGCTTTTGTCTTCCTGTCATGGTTCTCGTCTACATTAAACCTGTCTGCTCCTCATCGGATACACTTCCAGTTCATAAAAGTATTTGTATTAATTGGGTTCTTCTACTGCTCGATGCATGCGCAACACAGTCTTACGGCGTGTTGGGGTATATATCTTTTTTTTGAAAGGATGATAAGGCAATTAATTGTGTACCTGAAGACTGAGAGCCCTCCAGGTGAAGAGCTCTTTGTGTACATACGCATGAAACACTTGGTCCTTGCCTATGCTGGAACGGCTATTGTGATTGTCAACTTCTGGACAATATCTATATTCTTTTATTGGTTGGTCCGTATTGGATTCGTTCCAGGGCTCTGTTTAAGTGTTCCAGTCGGAGTGCTACTGTACTGGGAGTCAAACAGAAATTCACGACGAATGCGTGATATCGCCATTTCCGCATTTTTCGGCTTCTTATTACGTGGAAATCTTGCTGTTCTGTACATCTGGGATAGATACGAAATGCTAGAGGGCATAGTACTCTTTTGGCTCCCAAGATGCATTTCCATACCTTGCGAACAGATTGAGCGAAGATGGCTGGAGAGTAAGGGGATCCAGCGATATGAATATTCATCTTGTCCCGTAGATGAAAACAAAAACGAAATAAGACTACTACGACTGAAAAGACGAGGGGTTTTCTCTGGGCTCTTGGAGGCGGAGCTTGTCTCAGCATCGATAGACGATGCGCTTTCCTACGAAGCCGTCTCATATTGCTGGGGTACTACAACGGAAAAGAAGGCCGTTTTGTTAAACGGAAAACTGTTCTACTGTTTTCCATCTGCATATGACTTATTATATGCTTGCTCTTCGTTGTTCAAAGATCGGCTACTTTGGGTCGATGCTTTCTGTATCAATCAACACGATCTAATGGAGCGGTCCAAACAAGTTAGAATAATGAGGAAGATATATGAGAATGCTACCCGTGTCATTGTCTGGCCTGGAGATTCATCTAGTTCTCGACTTGCGTCTGCCATGCTCTATGATCTCTACGGCACCTCTTTCATGTTTCAGGGTTCTGCAAACGATTTCGACAAGTGGTTTTTCCATGAGCGGTATTCTCCACGATGGCTGGCACTCGTCCAACTTCTCAAACTGCCTTATTTCTCTCGGATCTGGGTTTTGCAAGAAATTGCTGTTGCTTCGAATGTTCAAGTACTTCATGGTGGGATATATATTCCCTGGGAAATCATGTCTAAGGTCATGGCGGATTTGTGGCACCCGCATAGACGTACTTCACTCAGTTACACATCAAATCCTGAGATGCGAACTTTTTACCAGAGTTCCCAAACCGACCCTGGCCACAATGCATCGGTCATGTGGCTTCTAAACGCAAAGCATGGCCGAGTTCCTAATGGTGAGCGCCTACGGCTTGGCAAATTATTGAGTTTCTGCTCAAAATTCAAGTCAACGGATGCGAGAGATAAAATATTTGCTCTAGTAGGCCTTGCTATGGAGACAACGCCTTCTTTGATAGCTATTAACTACGAGGATACTCCAGCACAAGTGTACATCAAGTCGACCCGGAACATTCTGAGTCGAGAAAATGATCATTTTGATATCTTAAGTAACAGTGGGATTGGGTATCGCAAGAAGCCAGACGCTGCCGATTCGTTGTCAACTACCCTGCCATCTTGGGTCGCGGATTGGAGTAGCCAGCATGTAGGGTTTACCCTTGCTTCTCGAGGAGAGGGCACCGGCGGCTACTGCTCTTCCACGCACACCAAGATAACTATAGACTTTTTCCAAAATGTACCAGAGTCATCAATGGAGATTCTATCATTAAAAGGCATTCTCATAGATACGATTGATGAGCTGGGCTGTACGCTTGATACCGAAAGGGAATCTGGCGAAATATCAATTTTCGATTGTAGCACAGCGGTGAGTCTTTGGTACGAAGAAGCAAAAGATATAACTTTCCGAAAAGCCAAAGACCCATATCCGCAAGGTAACCAGTCACGAGCCGAGGCCCTTTGGCGAACGATGATAGGCGATACAGTCAATGAGATTCGACCTGCTCCTCCTGAATTTGTACAGTATTTCAGCAAATGGGTTGAATTGGGTGCAATTATACGGTCAGCTAAAACCCGTTCAGAGCTCGAAGATATCATGAAGAAAAATGATTCGCAAGTAAAGGCCATGGATTCTGGGTTGTCAAGTGAAACGATACAGTTAGGCATGCGCGACTATTCTAATAACTTCGGTGAAATATCTGTAGGTCGAAGGTTCTGCGTCACCAAAGATGGATATATGGGTTTAGTGCCTCCGGGGGCTGAAGAAGGCGACTTAGTGTGCATCATTGCTGGGGCACCAACACCGTACCTTTTACGTCGATTCAAGCATAGCTCATCTAAGACATTCCCCGCGGAGCTTTATCAATTAGTTGGTGAATGCTATATTCATGGGAGAATGGATCGGGTAGAGATCCTAGAGAATGACATGAGAATGTTGAGACTTGTCTAATACAACTGAGATTAGGCGAAGCTAGGGCTGCATCTATCCGGCCGTATAAACCCCCAGAGTCATTTGATTCTGTCGAGGAAATATGCCGCTATGATCTTTAGGCGAAGCAAATTCCCCGTAGTTTTAGATTTGACTAGCGGTGGCATCATACGGAGTTGTTGGGATGGGGGTACATGGCAGAGTTCCCCAAAATAGTATTAGGATTTGTGGTTTTCGAATAGTATTCGGCGATGAGCAGTATTGGGGCAAAATTTGGGGTATTCGGCGAGTATTTGCCAAAGACCCGAATACTATTCGAGTCCTTGGCAAGCACGGCCTAGAACGCCAAGCTACGAAGATTTTACCCCGCTCTCATAGATAGATCTGTAGAAATAGATCCATAGGTAATATATCAATTGATATTTCTACCAGAATGAGCGACTCCGAGCTATCAGCAATTCCAAGTGACGAAGATGACGAAATCCAGTGTCTACCACCCCCTTTTCCGTTTGAGTCTTCGCCGTCGATAGCTCTACCACTACTACAAATACAGCCACGACTCCCAAATACTCAGTCACCGTTGTTCTTAAAGAATATATTCAGTAGAACATTATTAAGCACCAGCCCTGCAACGATGAAGGTCATCTGTATGCAAGATGGCTGTAATTACAGACCAAAACCAAAGCTTTTATCATGGAATATCACGAGTAATTTATGGAGGCATATTCAAAGCATGCATCCTGCATTATATGAAGCTATAAAACCAGGAACTCTATTGCTACAGCATGCTCAGAGTTCGCAGAGTCAGAGTTCGCAGGATTCATATGGCGCTCCAAATATGAGAACAGCCCAAGACGCCCAGCAATTCTTTACTCCTCGAGCAAGAGGATCCAGTTCCGTCCTTGTCTCTCGATATAGAGAGTTATTACTTGCATTTATTGTATCTAATAACTTACCAATGAGTCTGCTTGATCGGCCTTCATTTCGTCAGCTTATTCACCAGCTTAACCCTTCGACATTAGCTATATCAACAAGCTCCTTAATGCGCGATTTACATAGGACATTCTGCAATCACCGTATGAAGCTACAGATAGAGCTCCAGGCTCATATAGTAAAGGGAGGACGGTTATCACTTACAACTGATTTATGGTCTGCAATGAATGGTGCAGAGTATGCTGCAGTAACTGTTCATTGGATAAATAACGAATGGGTTCACCGGCACTATATTCTTGATATTATATATCTAAAGGAGCCTATTCATTCCGGTGAATATCTTGCAGAGCAGCTTCAAGCTATTACAGATGACTTCGGTATTACAAGTGGGGTCTTTACTATTACTAGAGACAATGCATTAAACAATAACGTGAGTCGTGGCGTAACACGGGGGATGGCGTAACGCGGTGGATTTTTCAAGGCCACACAACACAACTATAAATTTAACTACGATCAACTATGATACAGGATCCAGTGTCGCTCCAAGAATGTTCCTCTGCCTCTTCTTCAATATATTCCTCAATTTCATCATCAGATGATGCGTGCTTGCCCTTTGTTTTGCGCTTTTTCTGACTTTGTTTTTGAGTCACATTTTCTGCCTCCATTACTGCATCACATAATTCTTGCGTAGAAATATGAAAGTGACCCTTCAGAACCACCCTTTTTCCCTTTGTACGTATCATATGTCGCTTTATAACTGAGCGTAAGTTGTTGGCATCAAGTTGGTGGACAATACTGCGTGCTTGAAGTTGCTCAGTCCCAACTGTGAGTTTTTGGATATATTGCCGCACTGGTGTTGATGGCACCCCACCACTATTAATTGTTGATATAAGGAGCGCATTTGCAGTATGTAATGTTGTGCTTTCTAGGGGTGAACTATTAACAAAGACTTGATTGAAGATATTATACTGATTTGGTGTTTTTGGTCGGTCAACCTCAGGTGATGGCATATCATAATGTAATGTACGCAGAGCTCGCTGAGGATTGAATGGAAACAAGCCAGCTCCACGGTATGCTGACTCAATATTCTGATGAGTACATACATCAAGTCGTGCTTGTATATATGCCTCCATCCATTCATACTTCTGGATGCGCGCAAATTGAGCTTGGTTGAGCGGAGACAGTGCTGCTGTAAGACGCTTTTTTAATGGTCCAAATATTGCAACATCTAATGGCTGGAGCAAGTGAGATATATAAGGGGGAAGGATCAGTAGTATGATGCGATTCTGTAAGCAATGTGCAATAAAGCTCCCACTGATATGTGAATCATGGCCATCACATATGAGAAGTCGATATTGATCAGTAGCCTTTGCATGTATAGTTGGTTCAAAGATGCGTTTCAACCACTCTAACCTATGAAGATTGCTTGTCCAGCCTTTTGTATTTGCAGAGAAGAACCACTCGTCAATAACTGTAGGTGGAATCCATGATTGGAGAACGTTCTTGCCCTTAAAGATTCCGAGGGGTGGGAGAATGGTTCCATCTGCACAAATGCACTCCACTATAGAAACCCATTCTTGACAGCCAGGATGCACTTGATGCTTTGTACGAAGTGTGGAATCTAGTATAATTCGAGTAGATTCTATTGTCCCAATTGAAAATCCAGATTCATCCATGTTATATGTATTCTCTTGCGTGATCCCAAACTCTCGAACTACC
>LNAS01000046.1:0-101307 GCA_001630605.1 Pseudogymnoascus pannorum
TTTTAATTATGTGTTACATGATACATATTTGCTTGTGCACATCACTGTAATATTTTAGGTAGCCGCTCTGGCCATATAGCTGCTCTGGCCATGACCTACGTTATTGTCTTGTTATTGACTTGTTATTGACTTGAAGAACGGAAAACTATCTAAGAGCAAACTGATCCTTATATACACAAATAGCCTAATTCTAGAAGGTTCTTCTTATAAATCATAGATTAACGTAGGTCGTGGCCATACCGGCTACATGGCCATACCGGCTATTTCCATTTTACAGTGAAATTGACCAGCACATACACATCATGTGATATATAATTCAAACTGTAATAATTCTCTTAGTAAACTAGTTGGAGCTTAATACTCTTAGATCTAAAGACTTTATGTTCCTATACATTATAATAAAAAACGCTAGTATGTAAGCTAGCTCTATAAGGAAGTTATTAACAGTTTTAGATTTGCTATACTAAATATTTGTATGGCAAAAGTTAAAATGTCTAGTAACTTGTGCAAAAAGACGCTAGTGGCACTAGCGTCTTTGTATATAGTAGAGGACCATTTGAAATTTGTATATATAAGAGGGATATACTCTAGCATTTTTATTAAAGGAGTTATTAAGGTTCTAAGATTTACAAGCATAAGTACCTCCACATACAAATTTGTATGTGGTGGTACTAATAGCCGGTTAGGCCATGTAGCCAGTTAGGCCACGACTTACGTTATGAGTCATAATTACTAATCTATGATTTATAAGAAGAACCTTCTAGAATTAGGCTATTTGTGTATATAAGGATCAGTTTGCTCTTAGATAGTTTTCCTTTCTTCAAGTCAATAACAAGTCAATAAAATCAGTTCAACAAATAGCTTCAACTTGCACACTTATCTATTTGTTTTACACCTACCAAGACCATCCACTCCTTCACCATTTATCCTCACATTAAATATCCTGAATTAAAGAAGGATTATAAGCCTAAGTTTCAAAAGAAAAATAAAGATTCTAAGAAAACTGAGTCTTCAAAGGCTATTATGACAGCCTTAAGCTACCAAAGCTTGGATAAACAATCAAGCTAATGTAGGTCATGGTCAGACTGGCTACATGGCCCGACCGGCTACCCCACCAAAATCCAGGACAATACCACCAAAGCACCACCTTCAAAAAATCGAAATTATCCAACTTCTACCATCCTAATTCATCCATATCACTGTCAAATTGCTCCTCCTCACTCTTATCATCAATTAGATCAATTACAGATATTGTAACTTGTGGTGTTGTTGATGTTTTTGACTTTTGTGTTGCTGCTTCTGCTTCTGCTACTTGCGACTGCAGCTCCTGTGTAGATAATGTAGGTCATGGTGTACCGGGTCTTATGGTGTACCTGGTCTAGTGGGGTCAAGACCACCCCATCAAAATACCACCACCTTCTAAGAATCAAAAAATTCAACTATTATCACCCTAATTCATCCATATCACTGTCAAATTGCTCCTCCTCACTCTCATCATCAATTAGATCAATTATATTAGTTGTAACTTGTGGTGTTGTTGATATTTTCGACTTTTGTGTTGTTGTTGCTGTTGCTGCTTCTGCTTCTACAACTTGCGACTGTAACTCTTGTGTAGAGATGTGGAATTGACTCTTTAAAACTGCTCTCTTGCCTTTTTGTGCCTTTCTCTTCTGTGTTATGTTGCGCAAGTTGTCAACTTCTCTCTTCTGTAGTATATAGTGTGTGCTAAGCTGCTCAGTCTTATCTGCAAGCTTGTGGATATATCGCTTTGTAGGGCTATTTAAAGGCTCATTTAAGGCCTTTGAGAGTACAGAATTCGCTTTTTGGAGAGTATTAAAATCAGGAGGACTGCTGTTTATAAACACTTTCTCAAAAATGTCATGCTCTGTAGGTGTTCTTGGCCTTTGGGGTATAGCAGGAGTCGGAGGTTGTAGAGTAGCTGCTCTTATGACTGTCTGTGGTTGGAATGGCTGTAACCCACTTCCTCTCCAAGCAGAAGTAATGTTTAAGTTACTAAATGTAACCTCACATGCGTGTATATATGCTTCTAGCCACTCTGCTTTCTGTATGCGTAGCAGTTGTGCCTCTTAAGATGTGAGAGAGCTGTTGTAAGATGTTTTTTCAAAGGTCCAAAAATTGCAACTTCAAGTGGTTGAAGCACATGAGAGGTATATGGAGGTAGTATAAATAGCGATATATAATTCTGTATACAGTGTGATATAAAGCTTCCACTTATATGGCTATCATGGCCGTCGCAAATAAGGAGTCTTTGTTGTAGTTGACCATTTGAAAGTGTTGCTTTGCTCTTGTAGAGGGCTCAAAAACGCGTTTTAGCCACTCTAATCCATGAAGATTGCTTGTCCACCCTTTTGTATTTGCTGCGAAGTGCCATTTGCTTATAACGTCCTTCAGAATCCAGCTCTGTAGGACATTCTGTCCTTTGAAGATTATACAGATGCACTCACTCAACAGCAGAGACCCATTCCTGCCTTCCTGGATATGCCTGAAAACGTGTCCTGAGTGTAGAATCGACTATAATTTGTGTAGATTGCATAGTTCCAATTGAAAATCCAGTTTCATCCATATTGTAGGTGTTGTAGTTTTCGATTTTTTGCTCTGTTTTGAGGCTCTTGTATGCATCAAACCACCTCCTTAGCACCTCTTTTGTAGCCCCATTCATCCTTTGTGCCTCTACTCTCTGGCCTAGCTTAACGCGTAGGTTTGGATGCCTTTGAATAAATTGTGGAACCCAATCTTGCCCAAGAGGTAACCTAGGTATTTGAGGTTGTTGTTGTTGTTGTTGTTGTTGAGTTTGAGGTTGTTGAGTTTGAGGTTGTTGAGTTTGTAGGTGGCTTTGGTAAATGCGACGCCTGTTTGTACGCACTTCATCAGCTACCTCTCTTAAAATCTGGTGGCTAGGAGCATAGCCGCTTGCTGTAACGTAGGTGGAGGTGTAACCAATAGAGTTGGGTAACAGACTGTAAGTACCTCTACAGCTAACTTTGTATTCAAGAATACTTAATTTTCAAAATTTTAATTAATTAATAACGCCTTTAATAAAGTACTAGGGCCTATCCTCTTTATAAGTTGGAAATATATATTACTATCTATTATATGCAAAAACACTAGCAGGTCTAGCATCTTTTTACAAAAGTTATTAAAGGTTCAAAGTTGTACCATACAAAATATTTGTATGGTAAATATTCAATTGCTTATAACTCTCTTATAAGTTTAGCTTACAAGCTAGCATTTTTAAGTATAATGTATGTGTATATAAAGAATACTAGTATGAACAGGCTAGATCTTATAAGCTATATTGTAGAAGCTATGAAGAGTTAAATTCTAAATCATGTGACCTTTAATTTGCATGGTCAACTGGTTTAATGGGGTGGGTGGTAAACCCACTATGTCGGTTAGGCCATACCATCGGTTAGGCCACGACTTACGTTAGTTGGGTGGTTGGGTGGTCGGGTCCTGGATTTTGGTGGGGTAGCCGGTCCGGCCACGACTTACGTTTGTCTTGGTGGAAATGATCGCGCATCTAGCTGGAGGACATATTGAACAATGGCCTCCTCTTCTGATTTGGTGGGCTTTTTTGAATTGACTGGAGAATCATGTCGTGCAGTAAGTTACAACCAGCGTGTCGGTCGTAGAGGGTTGTAACTGGCACATTGTAGAGCTTGGCCACGGCTCGGAGGCATAGTTTCTTGTCATTTTGGAGAGCTGCAAGGGCTAAGATTACCCTGGCTTCCTTTGAAGTGGACGACATCTCAGGTTGTAGGAAAGATTGATGTTAGCTGGAAAAACGACGCATAGTGCCAAGGAGTGTTCTGCTTATATGTTCGGCTCGCTCATAAAGTACGTTAGCGATTTTTAAGTATAATGTATATGTATATAAAGAATATTAGTATAAATGGGCTAGACCTTATAAGCTATATTGTAGAAGCTATGAAGAGTTAAAGTCTAGATCACGTGACATTCAGCTTTGGGTGATCAACTGGTTTAATGGGCCTGGATTTTGGTGGGGTATTCAGAATAGCCGCTTACGCCAAGTAGCCGCTTACGCCACGACTTACGTTACTAGCGTACTACTCTACACACATCCCAAGTTATCCTTTGATTATTTACACATGTTTTAGGTTACCATGAGGTTGCTCCTTTGTTTTTTTAGACATGATCTAGACAAGTTAACGTAAGTCATGGCGTAACTGGCATAATAGCATAACCGGCATAATCACATGGTGTTCCCTCACCAAAAAAAAACAACCTTTTTAATAAGGTCATGAATATTTAATAGCTTCTATAAATAACAGTCTAATATGAATACTATTACCATATATAAGGGCTAAGCCATACGATTAAAATTGCAAAAGTTATAATCATTTAAAAACCCATTAGAAGTAAGTACCTTTTTATATAAAGTTTAGTATAAAGTGACCTTATGCCGGTTATGCCATTGTGCCGGTTACGCCACGACTTACGTTATATGTACTAACATGGTCTACGTACATTCTAGTATCAGGCCACTAACGTAGGTCGTGGCGTAAGCGGCGACATGGCGTAAGCGGCGATTCTGGCTACCCCACCAAAATTTGGGACCAATCCACCAAACCACCAGCTCAGAAAATCGAAAATTAGAATGGTCAGAAAGAGGAATAATCAGGCTCAAGAGCTTGATTTACGACTTTCTGAAGCAGTTCTAGGAGTTCAAACCAAAAAATACAAATCTGCTCAAGCTGCAGCTATTGCTTTGAACGTAAGGCCTGATACTGTGCGGAGACGCGTACGTGGTATACCAACACGAACAGAAGCGCGTCAACAACAACAACTCCTGTCAAAAAATCAAGAAAAGACACTTTTAAAGTGGATAAAAGAGCTTACAAGCAGTGGCTATGCTCCTAGCCACCGGATTTTAAGAGAGGTAGCTGATGAAGTGCGTACAAATAGGTGTCGCATTTTCCAAAGTCGTGGCATGCAAAGCCAGCTACAAACTCAACAACAAACTCAACAACAAACTCAACAACCACAACTTCAAATACCTAAGTTACCACTTGGGCAAGACTGGGTTCTGCGGTTTATTCAAAGGCACCCTAACTTAAGAGTTAAGCTAGGAAGAAGGGTTGAGGCACAAAGGATGAATGGGGTCACAAAGCAGGTGTTGAGGGGGTGGTTTGACGCGTACAAGAGCCTCATAACAGAGCAAAAAATCGAAAACTACAACACCTACAACATGGATGAGACGGGATTTTCAATTGGTACAATGCAATCTACACGAATTATAGTTGATTCTACACTTAGGACGCGTTTTCAGGCACATCCAGGAAGGCAGGAATGGGTCTCTGCTGTTGGGTGTATCTGCATGGATGGAACAACTATCGACCCCCTCATCATCTTCAAAGGACAGAATATACTACAGAGCTGGATTCCGAAAGAGGTTATAAGCAAATGGCACTTCTCTGCAAATACAAAAGGATGGACAAGCAATCTTCATGGATTAGAGTGGCTAAAACGCGTTTTTGAGCCCTCTACAAGGGAAAAAGCAACACAAAATGGACAACTACAACAAAGGCTCCTTATTTGCGATGGCCATGACAGCCATATAAGCGGAAGCTTCATATCACACTGCATTCAAAATCGAATTTCGCTTCTTATACTACCTCCACATACATCTCATGTGTTGCAACCACTTGATGTTGCAATTTTTGGACCTTTAAAAAAAACACCTCACAATAGCCCTCTCACACCTTAATGAGGCGCAGCTCCTACGCATACAGAAGTCGGAATGGATGGATGCATACATACAAGCAAGAGCAGCTGCTTTTTCAAATTCAAATATTAATTCTGCATGGAGAGGGAGTGGGCTACAGCCATTCCAACCACAAACAGTAATACGTGCAGCTACGCTTCCTACAACAGACGTAGTAATAGAGCGGCCAAAGACTCCAACAGAGCATGACATTTTTGAGAAAGTATTTCTTAATAGTAGTCCACCTGATTTTAATACCCTTCAAAAAGCGAATTCTATGCTCTCTACAGCTCTAAATCAAGGTGTTTTGAACACTCCTACAAAGCGATATATCCACAAGTTAGCAGATGAGACAGAGAAGCTTAACACACGCCATATACTACAGCAAAGAGAGACAGATAACTTACGCTCAATTATCCAGAAGCGCAGGGAACAGAACAAGGGCAAGAGAACAGTTTTGAAGGGTCAATTCCACATCTCAACTGAGGAGTTGCGGTCGCAAGTAGCAGAAGCAGAAGCAGCAACAACAGCTACATCACAAAGGTCGAAAATATCAACACCACCACAAGTTATCACATCAATAATTGAGGAAATAGATGAAGAGAGTGAAGAAGAGCTANCATACGTGCAGCTACGCTTCCTACAACAGACGTAGCCTTAGAGCGGCCAAAGACTCCAACAGAGCATGACATTTTTGAGAAAGTATTTCTTAATAGTAGTCCACCTGATTTTAATACCCTTCAAAAAGCGAATTCTATGCTCTCTACAGCTCTAAATCAAGGTGTTTTGAACACTCCTACAAAGCGATATATCCACAAGTTAGCAGATGAGACAGAGAAGCTTAACACACGCCACATACTACAGCAAAGAGAGACAGATAACTTACGCTCAATTATCCAGAAGCGCAGGGAACAGAACAAGGGCAAGAGAGCAGTTTTGAAGGGTCAATTCCACATCTCAACTGAGGAGTTGCGGTCGCAAGTAGCAGAAGCAGAAGCAGCAACAACAGCTACATCACAAAAGTCGAAAATATCAACACCACCACAAGTTATCACATCAATAATTGGTCTAATTGATGATGAGAGTGATGAGGAGATGTATGATAGTGATTTAGATGAATTGGCATAGTAATAGTAGAACTATTTTCNGCGCTTACGCCACGACCTAAGTTACTTGAAGTTCCTATCTACAAAAGGAATTTGCTTCAACTATTTTATTTGTAGAGTTATTAAGGTTTTAAGTTTCTCAAGTATAAGTAACTTTACATACAACTTTGTATGTGAAGGTACTAGTAGCCGCTCTGGCCATGACCTACATTACATGTATGTTATCATATAGCTCCTCCTCACTCTTATCATCAATTAGGTCAATTATACATATTGTAACTTATGATGTTATTGATATTTTTGACTTTTATATTGCTGCTTCTGCTTCTGCTTGTGAGGATAAATGGTGAAGGATTGGATGGTCTTGGTAGGTGTAAAAGAAATAGATAAGTGCGCAAGTTAAAGCTATATGTTGAACTGACTTTATTGACTTCAAGAAAGGAAAACTAACTAAGAGCAAACTGATCCTTATATATACAAATAGCCTAATTCTAGAAGGTTCTTCTTATAAATCATAAATTAGTAATTATGACTCATATAGAATCTTCTAGAATCCTCTAATGTAGGTCATGGTCAGACTGGCTACATGGCCTGACCGGCTACCCCACCAAAATCCAGGACCACACAACCAAACCCAACACCCACCACCAACACTACAATGGTCAAACGCAGGAGTATCAAGGCTCAGGAGTGTGATTTTCGACTTTCTGAAGCTATTTTAGGAATACAAACTGGAAAATACAAATCTGTAAATGCTGCAGCTGTAGCCTTAGGCCTAAGGCCAGACACTGTGCATAGACGCGTTAGTGGTGTGCAACATACACAAGCAGAAGCGCAATTACCTCATCAGCTCCTATCAAAAAAGCAAGAANCCGCTTACGCCACGACCTACGTTACTGTATTAGTGGCCTGATACTAGAATGTACGTAGACCACGTATTTCTGCACCCATGCCATGCATTTATTTTGATGTTTTTGAGGGGTAAGTAAGTCAATTCTTTGTTAACAAATTGATGTATTAATGAGCTACGGATCAATTCATTGATTTTGAGTAATTAGTAGTGACTAGTCATAATGGTTATGACCACAAACAGTTCATATAAATTTAATCGCAGGCATTTGACTGATTAGCTGTACAACAAATAGACAACTTTCCGAGGGTATCATGAATCGACCACCAGAAACCTGGCAAAACCTAACACTAGGACATGAACGCTGATTTGTTATGCGCCCCCGGGCTTTGGACTGTTCGCTGCGCTGCCTCCGCCTCTCTTCACCAGTCCTGCAAAGAATGATGCCAATGCCTCGTTTTGGGACTTTCCATCTGGGGTTGACGTGCTTGGAGTTTCAGTGTCCAAGCTCCGGTTATGGTCCTATTTTAATCAGCGTGAGTGGGCTACAAGTCATCTCCATAAAGCATTCATATCACACGTACCGTTAATCGTTTGAGCATATCATCTACGTCGACCTCGATACCCCCCATGTTACATTGTACAGGCCCAATGTGGTTTTCAACTGGAACAATGGCCTCATCCGCAAAAAATTTCTGCCTAGTTGAGCGCTCTCGCTCAGGCTCCGCAGTGGTACGTATATGGTCTAGAGCCTCGAGCTGGGCCGATAGGAACGCCTGTGTTTCCTGGCTCCTAATCTCCAACTTCTGGCCGGTGGAGTTGACGTGCAAGTTGGAGGAACTATCGCCTCGAGGATCTCGAATAGCCTCTTCGTAGGCGGATATAGCGCTTAAATGTCCTCCAGATGTCTGGGGATCCGTTCGAAGCCCGTTCTGGTCACCTTCTGCTGTATTTTTACTGGTGTACACCGAGTCTTCATCAATGTCAGAAGTCCATCCCTGGCTCATTCGCTCAACGTCGAAGCCGTCTCTGAGGACTCGGATCTTTCCCCAAGAGTCCCAGTTTGGAGGAACAACAACCTTGTCCCGGTCGATGACGTTATGCTTCAGAGTTTGTTTTTTTAATAGTGGTTGAATGCCAAGTGACGAGTGTATTAGAGGTCGAAGTTGGCTTGTCGCGGAAGGTATTGTATATATAAGAGAGGCGCCATCTAAGTCATAACGTTAGCGTATGAACTCTCACCAAGGAACTCGTTGCGTTAAGGAGGTGTTACGTTTTAGTAATACAGTCCTCAGCGTCTGTAAAACGAAGTCGAACTCTTCTTCCTTCCAAGCACTCTCCCTCTCCAGTGTCTCCATTTCGTCGGACTGTCTATAATTAGTGTTGTATAAATATCCCCAATGCATAATTACTCACATTCTGGCAAACAACACACAATGGGAGCCCCAACGCATCCTCCCACTCGCCAGGTCCCAGGGGTAGGCTGACTTCACTTTCAGATGAAAGAGAACTTCCACCATCCAGAGCCGTTCCCTTTCCTCTGTCACGCCAGCGGATCATGACTTCTTCCATCTTGGCCTTGCATTCCGGACTCAGTGAGACGAGTAATACTCGCAGTAACTTCACCCAATCCCTCAGTTGTTGCAGCCAGAGCCATGGCTCCGACCAGTCTAGTAAAACGACAATCAAGGTATTGGGTATTGACTCGGGAGTGAGAAGCGAACGCAAGAGCGGAGTGAAGGTCGGGGAGGAATCTGCCAACAAGTATAAGGATAGTCGGGCTATGGTGTCTTCGGTGCGTCAGTTAGGTGAGGTAGGCTCAGAATGTCAGCAACTCGTACCTTCATGGTCGGCGTCCAGAACGTCGTGGTAAGTATACCCAAGCGCAAAATCGTTTGCGACAGGCGGTTTCCTGTTTCCATGTCGGCCTTGGGATCTTTTTGTTGATGGTTCTGAGGATAGAGCCTCCAAGAACTCCTTTTGGCTATCAGATGAGCCTCCTATACGTTTCTTAGAAGGCGATCTCTGTGAACACTTCGGTATTTTTTGCCTACCTAACACGAAAACATTCCTCTCTGGAAGGCGCTTTCCGCTAGCTACGCTGTCCAACATAGAGGACCACATCTCTTTCTTCGATGTGTCCTGGCTCTTGTGCACGTCATCTTCCATAAATTGGGGGGTTGATGTGTGTATTGACATGATTATTTATCGTTTCCAATTGAGTACCTCAAAGCTTGCCCAGGGTGGATCAGGCCGTATATGTGGTTCACAACCAGCTGCTCATTTCTCTAGTAATAGAGGCGTCGACAGGCTCCATAAACACTCATTTATTGCTGTGAAAATGCTCTCTTCGGGAGTTGGCGTTGTAGGCCTCCTTTTGATTGACTTTACTGCGGAGTTGAAAGTACCTATCCGTCGTCGATAACGGGACCTCCCGTGTGTCAGCCTTGCAGATAATAAATAAGTAGGCAAAGCAGGCTCTGGGCATGACAACAACATCAATTACACCAAATCGGGACCATGAATAGCATACGCCAAGTCCAAGAGCTAAACAGGAGAGAGCTAGAAAATGGAGTGTATGTTAATAGTACTTCGCTGCTGAACACGAGTTATAGTGGTTCATACCTTCTAACGAGCATTAGTTCCCCAGAGGCGTCATGGCATTCCGACTACAAAGACACAGCGTATATTTACATAGGTGGACTACCGTTCCAGCTATCTGAGGGCGACATCATAACAATTTTTTCTCAGTATGGCGAACCAACGTTTATAAACCTTGTGCGGGACAAAGAAACAGGAGAATCGAAAGGATTCGCTTTCCTAAAATACGAAGACCAAAGAAGCACAGATCTGGCCGTTGATAACCTCGGTGGCACAAAAATAATGAATAGAGTCCTGAGAGTTGACCATACGAGATACAAGAAGCAGGACGAGGAGCCGGATAAAGAGCTTACCTTGGATGATAAAGGCATTTACTCGAATATAAACGACTCCACTAGGCCCAATAACCGCGAGAGGGAGCTAGAACGGCTGATGTCGAAAGAGGAGCGTGAGCTTAAGGCTCTCGAGGACGACCACGACGATGAAGACCCCATGAAGGGCTTTCTCATTCGCGAGAAAAAGGAAGAAGTTACAGCGAGCATGCGGCGGGGTCAAGACGAGAAGCCCAGATCCCGGAGCCACAGAGAGAGACACCACCACCGGAGTCGTCGCTCCTCCAGATCACGTAGTCCTAGAGAAAGGGCTTCTAATTCTCGCAGAGACAATGGTAGAAAACGATCACGTTATGACAGCCACAGGGCTACACGTGAAGATCACGAAGTGAAACGTTCACATGGGTCAAAGGACAAGTTCTGAGCTATTTAGCGGCTGGAGTCGATATATGGTCACAACCAAACGGACTGCAACTAAAGTACGCATTTACAGACAGCGATTTCGCTGGTAAGGATTTTGCTCGATCGCCGAAGATATTGTGTTTACTTCCAAATACTTCGTTGGGTTCGCAGAAAAAAACCCACTGGTCCACGGTTCCTGGCTGTTATTGACTTGGCTCGGTGGAATGCTCTTGGACTCGAACATCCGTCGTTCAGTTCTGATCACGCTGATTGATCATCCGCGGATCAATCGCACGTGAGACCAGGTATCCTTTCCTCATAGAGAACGATATCATGACGGACCAAGATACCTCTTCCAGCCATCGCGGACGCAATAGCGCTTTCCATCCTCACCTTCTGCAAGAATAAATTTTTCCCATCGCCCATCACGTCCAGCACTAATGACGATAAGGCTATGATCACTAGTCCAACCGATAACTCCCTTTCGTGTTCTGGAGGTTTCGGAAACGCTGTCAAGTGAAGATTCTTGAGGTACGGCATCGCCCAACTCGAAATGTGCCGACGCAAAAGAGTAGATATCTGAGAACACGCGCGGCAACATGGGTATTCTACTGAGGATACCCCATTTCTGAGTTGGAGCTTCATCTCCTACAGGCGAAGGACTGCCGCTACCCATTGAAGTGAGGCGTCGGTTAGGGTTGCTTGAATCCGGTCTTGCCACCTTTGAAGGATGGGGCATATCGAAGATATGTAGTGTCGACTTGTCTGAGGTAACTGCAAGCATTTGGCTGGAGGGCGAGATAGATATCGAAAAAATACACGCATGATCAACCCCTCGCCTTAACTCGGCAATACGAGCACCATTGCTTGTTCCAAACACACGTATTAATGTACCCTACAACGAACGTCAACCAACCCGATACAGTAAAAAGGGGTAAGCTGTACGCACCGTCTCGCTTGCCGTTGCAATGATCTCGCCGTCTGGACTAATTTCAATTGCCCGCAAGGGAGATGTATGTGCTGGGATGATCCGCACGACTCCCGTCTCAAGTTCAACCAGATGCACCTGACCTGGAGTGCGTCCGGGGAACGCCAGCAATTGTGACGATAAACAACAGAGACCCAGGGGGTTGTCTGCAGTCTCGGAAATAGAAACCTTCTCTGGGGGAGAAGAGAAAACATACACATGGACGCTGTTCTGTAGTACAACGACTATCCGTTGTCTCGTCAATCGGACCCGTCGGACTGCAGTTCGAAATTCAAGGGTTATTACAGCTTTCTGCTTCGCATCATCCCATATTATCACCTAAATCTCTCAGCTTATGTGATATTGAATCTCTGTGAATGTCTCACCTTATTGAGGGGGAATTTGGGTTGCTTCCCCCCTCCAACCAGTGCTATATAATTCGCTCTAGCCAACATGTCCACGGCTCCAACTCCGCCATTGAAATCTATAGCGACAAATTAGTTTCTAGGAATTATGGAAGGCGTCCAACATTGCAATAAGTAATAGATAATAGGTAATAGACATCCATACCTCGTGACACCCGTAGCTCGCATGGGTCAGAATTGAAAACTACAACAGGCTATTAGAATAGTCCATGGTGCACCATCAGCAGATGATTCCCCAACATACTACAAAATCCCGAGTCCAGCCCAACTGAAAAGCACGTTGCATCATCGTTGAAGGCTGCGTACAATGCGGAAGGGCTAATCGACGGCTCGATGGCTGGCCTTGTGTTCATACTCAGTAGATCTTGGCAGGTACGACTGCAATGAGGACTAAAACAAAGACAAATCTAGAGAGTGAAGCTTTTTGTTCTTGCTAAGTTAGATCATGAACGTCTATTGCTGTTCTGTATGTGATGTAGTGAGGAAAGTTCAGCCCCGCCAGATTAGAAGTTATGGTGGTTTCCTGTCAAACGCGGGCGGGTTTGACAAAGGTCTCGGGCTAGGCACAGACACCTCGTCGTTCTAGCGACGACACATAACGTGATGATGGGATGTTCATTTATCAAGTTGCAAGTTATGAGTTTGAGTGACAACTATTTTCTTTTCTCCCGAATTGAACCTCTTTTTCTTGGGGATATATAAAGGTAGCTAGAGCCTCAGCAACTTAACCCCTTTGGTTGCCCAAGGAGTGGTGGCATCATGGTATGTAAGGTGGTACCACCATAATAAGTACAGTACGGAGTATGGTTCGTCGTATGTACTCCCTATGGTATGGTACATCCAACTTGGTGAGGACTACGACCAGTTAGTGCCTCTTCAGCCTCGTCTCTTCAAGTACCTTACCATAGTCAGTACTACGGTAGTAGTGTATTCTGAAAGGGAGGTGGACCAAATAGGCTAGTCCCAATTTGACCCATCACCTTACCTTGGGCCCTGAATTTCGCTACTTCCCAGCGCCAACCCCTAACTTTCATATTGGAGACCTCTCCATTAACCTCTTCTACTCGGGAGCATCAACATCTCAACTTACACCCTCCTTCCACCGTTCTCCAACTCCATTACCTTTCGAATTCAACTGCGCATCCAATACCTAGATTGTCCGACAGCCATGTCTTCTCCATTGGGCGCAGTGAGCACTCCCCATCGCATACCGACCAAACCATTGTGCTAACCTTTAGATGTCCCAGATCCGGATCCGCAAGAAGAAGAACGTGAAGAAGTATGGCCTTGATTCGATTGACGATTGAGACCTTGCAGCTAACTTGTCTGTCTCTATCAGAGGTATCCAATTCAGCATTGCTGTCGTGGGCGCATCTGGCTCTGGTGCGATGATCCCCTTCAAACGCGTCTATCTGTATTTGGAACTAATATTTTGAGAAGGCCGAACAACTTTCGTCAACACCCTCTGCGGCAAAAAGGTACTTCCTGGCAAGGACGATGATGATGCTGCGAATGCGCATATCGAGGAAGGCGTCAAAATCAAGCCAATTACTGTCGGTGAGCAAAGCCTCAAATAATCTTCCAACAGAAACAACACTGATTCGGATAACAGAACTCGAATTGGATGAAGAGGGAACGCGTATTTCTCTAACGGTTGTCGATACACCTGGTTTCGGCGATCAAATTGACAACGAGGCGAGGTAGGAACTTATCAGAGATAGATACTATTCTTATACGAGTTACTAATGGCAGTTTAGCTTCGGCGAGATTGTTGGCTATCTCGAGCGACAGTACGACGATATTCTTGCGGAGGAGTCGCGCATTAAGCGTAACCCACGATTCCGCGACAATCGTGTTCATGCACTTCTCTACTTTATTACCCCTACGGGACATGGGTATTTCCCCCGTCATATGATGCAATGTTTGATCTGACTGTTATAGACTCCGTGAACTAGATATCGAACTCATGAAGCGACTTTCACCAAGAGTCAACGTGATCCCTGTCATCGGGAAAGCTGATTCCCTCACGCCCGCTGAGTTGGCTGAATCCAAGAAGCTTGTCATGGAGGATATCGAGCACTATCGCATTCCTGTGTACAATTTCCCCTATGACATTGAGGAGGACGATGAGGATACTGTTGAGGAAAACGCTGAGCTCCGAGGTCTCATGCCCTTTGCTATTGTCGGCTCCGAGGAAGTCGTCGAGATTGGTGGCCGCAAAGTTAGAGCTAGACAGTACCCATGGGGTGTTGTAGAGGTCGACAACCCCAGGCACTCCGACTTCCTTGCTATCCGTAGTGCTCTTCTGCACAGCCACTTGGCGGATCTGAAGGAAATTACCCACGACTTCCTCTACGAAAACTACCGTACTGAGAAACTCAGCAAGAGTGTTGATGGCGGTGCCGGAGCGTAAGTTCTCCAGTGGTCAGATGTCTTTGTATTTGTACTAATATTTTACCAGGGATTCTTCAATGAACCCCGAGGATCTTGCCTCGCAATCTGTTAGGCTCAAGGAGGAACAGCTCCGCAGGGAAGAGGAGAAGCTGCGCGAGATCGAGATCAAGGTGCAGCGCGAGATCAACGAGAAGAGACAAGAACTTTTGGCCCGCGAGAGCCAACTGAAAGAGATTGAAGCAAGGATGCAACGCGAACAGACAGCGCATCTTGAGGCCACGAATGGCCATGCCGAGGAGTGAGGTGCCAAAATTATTCCGTTGCCGCTTTTGTCAAATCTTATTCTGGGACGATAGCGCTTCCCGACCGCCGAGCGATACCTCTTTGTGGATTGTTTCAACATGGGAGAGGTATTTTTTGTACTCTCAAAACTCATGTAGCTTTTCTTTCAGTTTCTATTTTGCAAACAAGGAGACTCTCGGTTAAGCTGCCCTCAGTCTGTTACTAATATGCTACGAATGTTGAACGATGGTGTTGTACTATGTTAGAGTGTTATTCATGAAAATTTTCCCCTGCATTGTTGCCCCAAGGAGCCATAAAGTGATAAGCTACGTGCATGCCATCCAACTGAGCCGTTACCGGATCTGGCCATTTAGGTAGCACACTCATTGCGCTACATCACGAGGCTATTAGGTTATATGTATTATGGAAATGGAAAGCCGTACTGCACATCATATAAATAAGTAAACGGCTATAGTGGCCAGTGTTACAGCCTTACTCAATACTGTATAACACATATGGAAGTAAACTGGGGAAATAGTGAAGCAGTACAGTACGTTCACACGGCCTGGAGAAAGGATGTGGAGCCGCTGGTGTATGATGAGGGAGGGTACTTACCTCTAGTAATATTGTTCTGTGCATAGATATTGGAGCAAGCGAATAATGACTAAGAAATAACAACCCCTGTCGCCGCTTTAGTGGGTCGCCCGCCACCATCTGTGGAGGATGTTTGGAGCCTACGGCTGACTTGGCATCGCCCTCGACCTTCATAGAAGAGATCATCAGAATAGCTCTGCTCCATAACGGACCATCAAACAAATTCGGATTACTATACTGCAAAGCTCACCGTCTAGCTGCTATACCGATATTTGGCGATGGCCGACACCACGAAATATACTCAGGCGCGCCAGCGCGATTCCCTCGATGACGCAGCTCAGTACACCCAAGCCCCACCATCGTATGAAGACCAACCCAGCTCAAGCAGAGACGAAGATGCACTGCTTGGTGGCCCGAGGAACAGTGAGGATAATATTCCAGATGACTTTAAGGTATTTGGCAACGCTGGTCGATATATGAGCAAGACTGACTCGACTTAGTTCGGAGGATCTGTGGCGGAGGCCACAATCGATATTCGAATGCAGTTCGTACGAAAGGTCTACGCTATACTGTCAGTTCCCCCTCTCCACAGCCAAACAACACTATACTAACATAATGAAGTACTGTGCAATTGCTAGCAACCGCCGTTTTGAGCTCCATATCTTTCTTCCACGCCGGTTACAAGAACTGGATTCAAAGTAACCAGTGGATGATGTGGACTTCTGTATGTAGTTCCAGTTCTTCAACCTGTCGATTTTTTTCGGATTTGGTCTATCTTGCAAAATATTGGACGTTGTGCTAACATAGTCCCAGATGTTCGGTGCCATCGGATTCATGCTTTTGACTTTTTGGAAGCGGAAGTCCTATCCGACAAATCTCCTTTTCCTGGCCGGTTTCACAGGTCTCGAGGCATACGCCATCTCGGTTGTTGTGTCCTTCTACGAATCTCGACTTGTTCTCCAAGCTGTTTTGATAACCGCGGGCCTCTTCATTGGCCTGACACTTTTCGCCTGCCAAACCAAATATGATTTCACCTCGTGGATGCCATACCTCTTCGGTACGCTGTGGGCGGTGATATTATTTGGTTTCATGGCAGCATTCTTCCCACATAATAGCACAGTCGAGTTGGCATACTCGGGAATTGCTGCGCTCCTTTTCTCGGCCTACATTCTTGTCGATACGCAGCTGATCATGCGTCATTATCACGTGGAGGAAGAGATTGCAGTAAGTACAGCAGCCTCGTGGAAATCACATAATATTCTAACGGTGTTATTGTAGGCAAGCATCTCTCTATACCTCGATATCCTCAACTTATTCCTGGCCATTCTCCGGATCCTCAACAACCAGCAGAATAATTAAATGGGGCACAGGGTTTCAAGTAACCCTCTCCGCTCCAAGTATGAGGAAGTGGAAATTAGTAGCACTTAACAGCCAATATTACAAGCGCAGGGTTTGGCGTCGACTACTGGGGATCAGTAGATGTTTTTTGGGGCAGTCTGTTATGTTTTCAAACGCACCTGTACCTCTTATTTTAGCACGCGTTGTCATATCTGTATTCTAGGGCATCTGGTCAATACACGACAGTGCTACATATAATTCTATGTGCTTCGTACTTACGACGTGAAGTGGCGGCCGAGGTTTCATTTTCCAGCAGACAATCCTTTCCCGTCAGTTAATGAATGCTGAGCCCATAACTTCCATGGGCGGAAGGAACAGCCCGTCTAGTTAATACGGGGGCTAACGTTTAGAATCAACTGAGTGACCCTGCATGGGCATGTGGATAGGGAGGAATTGCTGGGGCGTTTCAAAATATGACCTAGATCTCCGGATACAAAAGTCTGATAGCCGATGACTTTCAAGATTATCAAGCTGATTGCAGCGGTCACCGCCGGCCAAAAGCTCGACGTGCCCCGCTGACCTCCGCCAGATCGCTCTCAAGATCAATATTCCACTCTCCATGAGCCAACCACAAAGACATATCATGGGTTACGTCAAACAATGTTTATATTTTTCATTTACACTTTTCAATTTCAACCAGTGAGTGTATGTAACATTTTCCTGAGTCCACCACGAGATGAGGATGCCTGACGGCGAGTAGCCCAGATGTATGTGCCATATTCCCTCATCATCAATCCAACGCCAATTGCAATCCCAACAGGATGTCTTCCCTAGAATAAACCGCTAATACAGAACTTCCCAGCAGCCTCGGCGCAACGGGGGCGAGGCGAAGCCGGCACTTAATAAAAAAAAGGATGTCCCGCTCTTGTGCCGTTTTTTGCCAGAGCCGCGGGGCTAGAGGGCAAGAATACATTAACAAAGGAAATGATACCCGTACGATAGGGTGAGTACATAATCAGTCGTCATTACTTAAACCCGACAATTCGCCATTTCACTATAATAGAATGAGATAATTCGAAGGGGCAATGCCCGTGTCGCCGTTGGCCTTCTTCGCCTGCCACCACCTTCCGCTCACGTCGGAGACTTCTAGGATCTCGTGTTTCGAGAAGCTGATCTCGTTGGCGTCGTCGGGGTTCGCCTCGTATGAATAGATAGCCTTCGCTCGGTACGGGTATTCTGTTGGCGCGACGACCTCGGGGACGGTTTGCTCGGGAATCTGGCTCGGTGCGCCAGCGCCAGAGTTGACTGGGGCTGGGCTGTTCCCGAAGCGCTGCTGGATAGATCCCTTATCGGTTCCCATCCCTCCGTTGGTGAAGCCGGACTGCACAGGTGACGAGGTTTCGAATCCATTGAGTTGCGCTGAGGTGTACATCTGTGGAGCCTGGCGCGAAATAGAAGTATCAGGTCGGCCACTTCCATAAGCATGAGACATGCCACGACCACTGTGCGACGACGGTTGCTCCTTGTGAAGAGCAAATGAGTCGAGGTAGGCGCGGGAAACCGAAGATGGAGTAGATCCGAAGTAAAATATCCAAACAATCTATAGCCAGTTAGCATCATGAGCAAAATGAGTGCAAGTTGAAGGGGTATCGTACAGTAACCATGCAAAGAATAATATTGCCTGCAGCCATGGCATTCATTGACCCTATTGAGGCGAAAATAACGCCGTTGATAGCTGAGCTTGTCAACGTGAACCCAATAGCTAGGAAAGCAACGACGGCTACATGGTAAGTCGCAGAAGTGTTGGAAGCGATAACCACAAAGACGCCGATAATGCAGGCCAACATGAAAAAGATGGAGAACCAGGCGTAGCTCTGTACATCACCATTCACATCGGTGACAATCGTGCCGACAAGGGCGATTAACCAGGCCAGCTGAGGGACAGTTAGTTGGTGAGACGACGTTCTGTTATTACGACAAGACTTACCACTGATATGGAGAGTGTAGCCAGAGCGAAGGGGTCGCCGATGACATTATCCATGCTCATTCCGCTCATTCCCCCAGAGCGCCCTCTCGCCGACGAGTCCATATTGCCATTCATTTTACGTAGTGATGGCGAGTGCAGCGATCCGTAAGATGGCATAAGGAAAACCCGATCACTGAAGGTATTCCGAATCCCCTTCCCAGATTATGCCGTGGGGAAGTCAGGTCGCAATTCAGTCGTCAGGTCCGTCCGAGATTGCGAGGAAAGAGGAAAGAGTGTTCGCGCGAGATATGAGGCGGCTGCTTGCTGGGCGACAATGAAAGAAACGCGAGGGGAAAAGGGCGACGGAGAGCTCGACTAGCGGTATCTCTCAAGTGCGAATGGAATCAGCTGGCGACGATGTCGGCCGGGGACGACGTCGTGATCGTGATCGTGATCGTGGTGGCTGGCGGTGGATTTGGGTTGACAGTTTGGCGAGACAGACAGACTGACGAGAGAGAGACAATCTCGGGATAACAGCACAGACCACACACACCACAGGGAAGTCCGTGTACGAGAATTGAGTCCGTATTTGAGGGCTGGGGGGGTGGGGTGACTCGCGCTTTTAGGGCAGTGTATTGATTGATTTTATGCACAGTACAATGTGTACAAAAGCAGTGCAGAAGACCAGGTAAACGGGGCGACAAGCGGCAGTGAGCGGCAGACGGCAGACGGAGACGTAGGCCCAGACGACAAGGACAAAGAAAGAGTAGAAGAAGCGAATTGATTGAACTGTGACGAGTAGTTGGATGGCCAAGAGAGCGTGATGGGGGGGGGAAGGGGGAGGAGAGGGGGTATTGGAAGGGATTGTGATTGTATTGTATGGGTGCAGTAGTAAGATGTATGGAGTATTGTATGGATGGTATGGGACGCGCGCGATGGGATGTGAGACGTGGTAGAAATTGAAATTGAGAAGGGGAGTGTTTCGAAATGGCTGGTTGGGACCTTTTTTGGACTGGCTCGGCCAGTGGGCTGTGGGCCGTGTGGACTGTGGTGGTGGGTGGTGTACTGTATGTGGGTTTGGTTCCTGGGTTGTGGGTTGTGGGTTATGGGTTATGGGTTATGGGTTATGTATGGGATGTGGAGTAGGGAGTGTAAACTTTGTGTGGGTGGACTGGTTGGGCTGGGCCTGAGTCGTTTTTTTCTTTGTCGTTAGAGTAGAAAGACTAGGATACTGTCCTCCAGTGGATCTTTTGGGGGCAGAGAAATATGAGGGAGATTTAAGCAGTGTAGAGTACGACCACAGACGGTGATGGTTGGTGATATTGGTGGTGATGGATGGAGTTGTGATGAAGCCAATGCCAATAAACGTTGTACTGTACAAGGAAAAGGGGTATTTTGGTGGAAGACGAGTGAATAGGTGAATGGACTGTACGTACTGCACTGGAGATATGTCCTCGAGTGAGAGATGGGAGAAGGAAGGGCGTTGGGGATAGGGTCAAAAAGGGGAGGCCGAGAAGAAGCACAAGGACAATCACAGGTACAGGCACGCGCAAGGATACAAAACTCCCTGGGCACAGCATATAATACGATAAATACAATACAGTACTCTCTATAAGTAAGTACTTTGTATGTGTGGCACTGCACCATACAAAATGCAGTACATACTCTAAGGTCCAAGGGTAAAAAAATAAAATACAATGCTCTACTCTAGCAGTAATTACTCCAGAGCGGACAGTCGCGTTAGTTTTACTGTACCTTACTCGGTGGTTCAGGACTTAATCTTAGTAAATGTACTCAGTACAAGGCTGTGTGTCTGTCTGGAGACTAGCCTAATAGGATGTATCCCCCCCCTTTGCCCCCTTTGATGACTGTACGTACTATGTATAGAATTCGCGTTAGTGACTAGTGGATGGTGGGTGAATGGCTGTGATGGCTGTGATGGCTGTGATGGCTGTGATGGATGGCTGTGGTGGATGGCTGGGCTAGGGAGTGTTTGAGAAATTGTGTTGTGTGTTGTATGTGTACAGTAATTGTACATACATACGTACGTGCACGGGGCGGTGCTGGATGGCTGGAATCCTGGGGATAGCCCTGGTACCGTTGTAGCTGTAGGAGAACGGAACGAACAATCTTTTCTCTGGTCTTCAAATAACAGATAACAGACAGCACTACTTTGCACAGTAGAGTATACAGTACTTCAAGGGGGGGGGGGGGCATAAACTTATCGCCTGCCTCCTTCGTCCATAAACCGTTTCATCTGCTTGGCTTTTACAGGACACGCGCTCCATCACATCCATCACATCCATCACATCCGTCACTCCTTCGTTTCAGAATCCTTACTTACTTACTATGGTATGGTACCTACTCTTAGCTCTTAGCTCTTAGCTCTTAGCTCTTAGAGTACGTACTCCAGACTGTTCTTCGCAACAAGTAACCCCCCACAAGCGCCATGGCACTGGCGTGGCGCCACTCCGGCACCAACTCCGACAAGTCTCTCTCCTGACCTGAGGTCTCTGGTAATTACCGGGTACAGTACCATATTACATTAACCATAGCCCGAGCCACACATCCTTAGCCACAGTCCAGCCAAGCCAGGCCAAAGCCCGGCGGTCAATTGCAATTGATGGTCAGAAACAACAATCCATCTTCTTCTTCACTGAATCCGTTGATCCGTACATCACACATATTTGTTGTACTATCATAATCGTAACCTATCATAATCTGCTGCTCGCTCTCAGTCTCTGACTCGGAGCTGCATCTAGCAGTCTCCCCACTCCCCTCACTCCCCAGCCGCCGTCTGTCTCATCCAGTAGCCTCCTCCTGCTGCGCTATTTCTGCTCGGCGCACGCCTTGCTCCGTCATGTCAATCCTGCCCTCTATCTCTGCCCAGTGCTCGCCCGATTGTAAGATATCCACAGAGTACCATCGCTGGAGGACGGCCGCTGTGCGCTCCTTCAGCGACGCAACAGTCTTCATCTGCGCGGCTTGGAGTGCTTCGAGCTCCGAAACTTGAGGTCTGGTCGCGATGATCTTGGCGGATCGGTCAGCCTCAGGTATAGGGGTATCTCGTATCGATGTCAAGCTCGAGGCGGTCAGTGGGAATGAGGCTGCCGAGGAGAGGATGATGGCTGATTTGGAGGATAGGTCGAGTAGAGATGGCGGGACCTCACTATCGGGGCTATAGAAGAGGTCAGGGTGCCGCGCACCTAGCCGCCAAATGTGAGCTTCCTAACCATAAGTGCCATAATTCAGGGTATAAACTCACGAAGTTTCAACAGGTCCTGAGCAACCTTGGATTTTGCAGTGATCATGTCCAGGCCCTTCTCCAGCTCGTGAAGCCGCTCTGCCACAGACTTCTGCTTGACGCCGTTGGCATCGCCATCGAGATGTCCGTAAATCGTATATTCGGCCTGACGTAGCCGGGCCTCGAGAAGGTCAAGAGTCAGCCTAGCTGTATCATCCGCATCGTGATCCATTGGTACTGCATTAGGGTTCTATCAGTTTTGTGCTCTGAGCTGTTGCTGGAGAGGACAGTTGATTAGAGATATGCACAGACCAATTCCCGATAACCAGCGCGCCAAGAAACGGACAAGGCTGAATAGAATGTCAAACAGGCCACATTGGGAATGATGACCTTGGAGTCTTGGGTCGGCGCTAGTATTGAGGCTACATACTTGGCCCAATCTCGAGCGAAGAACAGGAAGAACGCCATCTCCCAGACAAAACGCAAAACATTCTTTATAATTATACAGTTCATCGCACTCTCCAACAACCAAGGCATTTGGTTGTCACGGCGCATGTAATGCGTCTGTTCCTGCCCTTCAAACATCGACACTAAAACCAGTATCTGTACCAAACCACATCCACACACCCCAGATTAGTGGCGTGACTATCTTACGGTAACAGCGGTAACAGCGACCACATAAATCGTCCGAGTTCTTTGGCCCCAACAACAGCATATTCTTCCGCGCTCGTGGAAGGAGATTGTGATTGATGCAATGTCCTATTCCACCATCAATACATCCGACGCCCAGAGCCCGATGGACAACCCTGAGGGGGGAGGGGGGAGAAGGTAAGCGTGGACACACTATGGGCGGTGATCGTGTGAGCAACAGTCGCTGATACGATCAACTATTCAGGCAACGCCCAAAGAGGATATACAAAGATGCGGCCTTTGCGGGTCAGGCGTCGTGGCTAAGCAGCAACGTCAACTTAGTGAATACAAGTACGTTGCCACCATGTTCGCCGCCAAAGGCTCCTACTGATTTTTACAAGTTATCGGCGCTGGAACTTTGGCAATGCCCCTCGCGATGGCACATATGGGTATCCTCCTTGGGACAATCGTCATTATATGGTCGGCAATGACTGCTTCATTCGGCCTTTACCTACAATCTCGATGTGCGCGTTACCTTGAACGGGGCCACGCATCATTCTTCGCCCTGTCTCAGATGACTTATCCAAGTGCGGCAGTTATCTTTGACGGCGCAATAGCCATAAAATGTTTTGGTGTCGGAGTCAGCTACCTCATCATCATCGGAGACTTGATGCCGGGAGTTGTTAATGGTTTCAATCCATCAGCAGGAAACGTGCCATTTCTGGTCGATCGCCACTTTTGGATAACGGTCTTTATGTAAATCCCCCCATTATTCGCCTATCCCAGTGGGCTCCAGTCTCGCTATTGTTGCTAATTGATGTCAGGTTGGTCGTGATACCTCTATCCTTCCTACGGCGCCTAGATTCCCTGAAGTATACGAGTGTCGTTGCTCTCATATCTATTGGATATCTGGTCATCTTGGTCGTATATCATTTTGCAAAGGGCGACACAATGGCCGATCGAGGGCCAATTCGCGTTGTGCAGTGGGATAGTGCGATTGCAGCGCTCAGCAGTCTGCCTGTGATTGTTTTCGCCTACACCTGCCATCAGAATGTGAGTCTTCCCGATTAAACACTACTAGCATACGGTCTAACAATAAGCAGATGTTCTCCATTGTGAACGAGATCAAAGACAATTCTCCTCGCAAGTAAGTTACTTCATGGGCGCCAACTGCTCATTTGCAGATGCTAACGGTCTACTTCCAGTGTTAAGAGCGTCATTGGGGCGAGCATCGGCTCTGCTTGTTCGACTTATATAGTAGTCGCAATTACCGGGTATCTGTCATTTGGCAGCGACGTGGCCGGAAATATTGTCGGGATGTGTATGTTGTACATTTTCTTCACCTTTGTGATTTGCTGACATTTCCCAGACGCTCCGAATGTTGCATCTACAATTGCAAAGGCCGCCATAGTCATTCTTGTTATATTTTCATTCCCACTTCAAGTTCATCCGTGCAGAGCGTCTGTTGTTGCTGTACTCAAATGGCGTCCAGCTAGGTGGACAAAGTCGAGAGATACAAGCGTATCACCTTCTAGGGCTGCACCACTACTTCCAGGGGCTACTGGTCACTCTGGTCGGGCCGAGGTCATTGGAGACGTCAAGTTCGCTGCAATCACGACAGTTATTGTAGTCCTCAGCTATATCGTAGCTATGACAGTGTCTTCACTGGACACCGTCCTTGCGTACGTGGGTGCCACTGGCAGTACTAGCATCAGCTTTATTCTGCCCGGCATCTTTTACTACAAAATTTCTTCGCCTGATTCCATTCACCATCAAAGACTCGCAAAGGACGACGAGGATAGTGCTTCGGCCACGAACGGGCTCTTTGAGGAGAGTGGTGCGGTCAGGCAGGCGTCTCGTAAGGAAGCCATTATCCGCTATTTGGCATTGGGTTTGGTCATCTACGGTTTCATTGTCATGGCGACATGCCTTGTTACTAATACTTATTTCTTGGTGGCGCATTGATTGAAAGCTGGGTTTTATGCCGAGTTGGGGGATAGTCTAGCGATAGCATTGTGACGGGATTGGCGTTTGTTTGGTTTTCTAAACAGAATTGGCTAGAGTTTGTAATTGGCGGTCACGACGCATGATATATGGATGGGGATCATAAGATTGTACATAAATTACATAGAGATCGATAGCAAAACAGTCATCTTGGACTGCAAATACAGGTGCCTCGAACCCCCTAATCTGACAAAACGCCACGCTATGCACTGCCCGAGTGAACATCACTACACTGCCTTCCCTGCTTCGCCCGCACCCGGTTTGGCGCTCTGGTTTCCCCGGAATTTCGGTTCCATAAGCCCAACCTGGATATAAATCAGCCTGTGTCACCCAAACCGCTATCCAGAATAAATTCTTACCATGGAAAGTAGTCTCCAAGCTGGATCCGACGGTTGTGCGCCGACTCCAAGCCAGTATCTCGCCCTCACAGAATCTAACCGGATGTCCTTGAACGGCCTTCCCTCGCCATCCTCTGGCTTCTTTGGTATCGGGTCATATGTGCCTGCTAACTGTTAGTAATTTCCCTCTCTCAACCATCGATCCTCCACATACCGAGCACCTCGAGCGGCTTGCTGTTTCTTGCGGTTCTGTAGCACAATGAATTAGTCGTCGCTCCCCCACAGGTAGACTCCACATCGACGAACCTCGCTTGTGCCACCACAATGTTGTAGAAGGGAGCCTTCCGCTTCCCAAATCGTGCTAGGCGTATCTTAACAACCATGATGTGCGGATTGATAATGGTCAGGGCTATGAGGTGGTCGTTCGAAATCTCGGAAACGCGATGCGACAACTTTTGGCGGTTGCCGTTCGTCGGGAAATTATATCGCCGACCCTCCTTTTGGCACTTTCTAGGTCGGAGATTATGTAATCATGGGTAGTTTCTGGTCTGTATCATGACATCAGCCTTGATGGTATCTGGTGCGTTTTGATTATGGGAGCTAGGTTAAAGTACAGTTACTGTCCTGTTTATTGTTTCTGACTGAAGATATTGTTCTTTTGAGACACTTTACGGGCGGCTTTGTTTGATCTACATTTCATTATCACTTTCCCGTATTCAGTAGGTTCCATCGAATATATTCCAATATATTTCACCTCCGGAAATGGCCTTGAAGGTAGGGCACAGCCACTTCTCCCGTATATAACTATCTTCAGGACCAAGGCTTACAGAACGAAGACTTTAGGCGCCAAGAGTGCCGCTGCTCTTGATCAGGATCTGATGACCGTTGGTGCCTTCTCCATCGATCAGCTGATGGAACTGGCAGGCTTGTCAGTATCACAAGCTGGTATGTGCAACGGGAATCTTAAGCCCGCGGTCCCACAAGGCTTTCTAACTTGAGCCAGTCTACCGCCTTCATCCTCCAAGCAGAGGTCGACGTATTTTGGTTGCGTGCGGCCCTGGTAACAATGGTGATAGGCCCTCTCCAACAAAGTCACTGGAGAGTAGAGGATACTGATATGATATATGAAGGCGGAGATGGCTTGGTTGCTGCCCGACATCTCTGGCACTATGGCTATAAGCCAACTATATATTATCCAAAGCAAAGCAAGAATGAGCTGTATCAGGTAGGGTTGAATCTCTCTCTATCCCAGGATGCACTCAGCCCCTTGCCGCTTGCCCCCTATTTTTCGGGAAGCAAGAGCTCCCACGGCTCAGTTTACCCATATTGCTTGATATAATACTTCGCCACATTATTCCTTCGGTGCCCATTATGTGTTATACTCCGGTACTTCGGACAAATGCTAACGTGCTCCCCCACAGCGTTTATCTACTCAGTTGAAAAACCTGAACATACCTTTTGTAGATGACTTCCACACTGCCATTGAAGAGACTGACCATGTGGTCGATGCAATATTTGGTATGTAATGCCTTGAGATTGGCAGAGCTTGACGGCCCATTGACCGCGAAATAGGGTTCAGCTTCACCGGGGAAGTGAGAGATCCATTCGGGCCTGTAATAGAGGCTTTGGCAAGGTCCAAGGTAGATGTAACTTCTGTTGATGCTCCATCCTCCTGGAACATCGAATCAGGTCCCCCGAGTTCGGGTCCAGGGAAGGATTTTAATCCTACCTCACTTGTCAGTTTGACGGCCCCAAAGCCACTGACGAAGTGGTTCAATGGGAGGCATTTCTTGGGCGGCAGGTGAGTCGTCGATCACATTTCTAAGACTTAAAAAATCGCAGCTGACAGCTAGAAGATTCGTCAGTCCGGATATTGCGAAGAAATATGATCTGTCTGTTCCAGAGTACCCTGGGGTTGATCAGGTTGTGGAGCTGGATAGTTCCAACCGGAAGCTATGAGGGAAAATCCTGCGAATTATAATATATTTAAATTGTCGGCTATTTATTAACCACCGGTGAAATCCCGTCCACCCTCTCATCATCTAGTGAATTTATTATCGACATATGAGCCAGACATATGGTCCCCCCATAGGGGTAGCGTAGAGAACTCGTATAGAGTAGGGAAGTCTATTTTGAGCCCTGAGGGAAGCAGGAACGCGGCTGCTGCAAGGGCGAAAACGGGCTATGCGATGCGCCCAATGCACACCCACGATAACAATTGGGCTCACATGGGAGGTGTCATCCAGACCCAGACAAGGGTCATCGCCGTTTTCACTCGTCGTAACGTCGGCGTTATGGAAATCAATTCTGTATACTTGCGAAAAATAAAGTGACGTTACGGGATGAAATAACATCCTTCCATACCCCGCCATCCCAACTACACTACGGCAGCTCCCCGGACCTTCTATACATAGTAGTTATAACCATACATGCGTAGATGTTTGAAATAAAGAAGTCGATTGTGTCATGATGCCAACAGCTTCTTCTTGCGGATTTAGTATGGGAAAAGAAAAGAAAAGTAACTTCCCAACTTGTGTCGATGCCAAGAAGGGCCAGTCCAAACCGACAAGAGTCTGTCATGCAATACATATGCATGGGATCTTCCCGTACAGCCGTAGTCTGGTGGAGAGAACCATCATATATGGGTTTGGTCTCCACAAACCCTATTCAAACCTTCCCCCCCAATATTAATATGTGAAAGGTCGCAGGAAAACACGAACGCCCCGCAATCTCCAGTTCTATTGTCAGCTATTACTGCTAGCCATTGATAGCCACTGTCAGAGACTGCTGCAAAAGGCTACGCGCTCCTTCACCGAGTTTCCTCCGACGCAGGTACGACGTACACGACAGACAACACCGACCGTTATCTGCTAGATTTTCGTTGCGCGCATTTAACCCTCATTTTTTTGCATTTTGCACGCCACCAAAACCCGATCGGGGGATTTCTCACGCCACCAAAGAAAATCCCGCCGAGGCCATTTTCACGTGACGTGACCGAGATTCTCTGCCAAGAAGGGGAGACCGCTTGCTGGGGGACCCATCCACTCCTTTATTTCTATACTCACATAAGTAGAGAGGGGCTGAGAGATAGGGCTGTGGAGCCACAACTAGACCTTTAGAGAAGGCTATCACGGGAGGTAAAAGGCAGAGGTACAGAGCCAATTGGCTCAATCAGACCACTCCTTGATCATGTCCAACAGGTACCAGAGGTTTGACGCCTCGACGCGCGGTGGGGACGTGCTTGTTGCTGACGCATATATAGCAACAGGAGGGACTATCATATCGTCGTTCTGGGCGCAGGTATGACCCCAACAACACAGATAAGCCTGGAGAACAGCTGAGGCTAACGCAGCACAAGGGGGCGTGGGCAAGAGTTGCTTAACTGGTACTTTGTCTACTTGACACTGAATCCCGGCAAAGTAAACGAGTATCTGACACCCGCTATAGCGCAGTTTGTCCAAAATGTGTGGATAGAGAGCTATGATCCCACCATCGAGGATTCATATCGAAAGCAGATCCAAGTCGATGTAAGTCAGCCCTAACAACGTACATTTGTTTCCACTACTAACATCACCGTCCACAGGGGAGGCAATGCATGTTAGAGATGTACGCAACCCCACCCCCTGACCAGGCCCCAAAGCCACCAAACTCACGCCTTTCACAGCCTCGACACCGCAGGCACTGAACAGTTCAGTAAGTCCACCTAGAGACCTCGCGCACGCGATCCTCTCTTGCTGACCACTCCCACCTAGCCGCAATGAGGTAGGGAAAAACCAACCACCCCCCGTCGCCGCCGCAACCTGTGACCCCCAGATCCTAATAGCGGCCACTAGGGAACTGTACATGAAGACGGGCCAGGGATTCCTCCTCGTCTTCTCCATCACCAGCCGCAGCAGTCTCGAGGAGCTCTCGGAGCTGCGCGAGCAGATTATTCGTATCAAGGATGATGAGCACGTGCCTATCGTTATTGTGGGGAATAAGTCTGATCTCGAGGGCGATCGAATGGTGAGTCGGTCCAAGGCATTCGCGCTGAGCCAGAGCTGGGGAGATGCACCGTACTACGAGACGTCGGCGAGGCGACGAGGTGAGTTTCTGTCCCTCCTCCCCCCTCCCCTCAATATCCTTGAAGTCAGTCATCACGTGCGGAATCTCACCGAATGCAGCGAACGTTGATGAGGTCTTCATCGATCTCTGCCGGCAGATCATCCGCAAGGGCAACGACGTGACGCAAGAGCCGGAATACGAGCCTGAGGTGCCAAAGAAGGAGAAGACGCGTCGGCACCTGTTGCGCCGGAAGGACGGGCCTCGGTGCACGATTCTATGAGAGTTGAGCGGGTATGCTGTGAGGGGGGTGGCGAGGGGGAAGAGATGGCCCTGTCAGCCCTTAGATATAGTTGGTGCGAGCCTGAATGGATGAATTTGGTATAGACAAAATCTCAAGATATGCGGGAGCGCGATTTGATGGATCTAGATCATAATTATATGTACAGGGATATGATCTCTACAGTCTGCCTTTCCTGGCGAATAAATCACAGTGCCATGCATGCCTGGGCTGATGTGTCACTGCTTGTATGAGGTATTGCAGCACTCTGCCTTGCGCCAGAGGTATTGGATATACTCTGCCACCGGTACGCGTATCCATCCATGGGCGACTTTCTCGAAGAGGTATCACCAGGTTGACTGAACAGCCGTGGAAAAAAGCGTTCCAAACGAATGATGATGGGAACCTGCAACCGAACCCAAACAAAAACTATGCCGTGAAGCAATAACAAAAAATCTATATGTAGGTATTCCGAATCACTGAGCACACTCCCTAGCTACGTGGGCATCCTGTCTCTAAAATGATCGAAAGACAAAAAACAAAGTGAGCGCCGTGAACCTGAGCCTCCCTCGCGTTCCCCGGCCGAAACCAAACCAAGACGAAGATCGCAGCAAATAAACAAGGACAGAGTAGCCTTCGACACACAAGCCATGTCCGTTTAACATACATATGCTCCCAGCGCAAAAAGCTAACCGTGTCTCTCCTGTGACAGGGGAATAAAAACGTATGCCTGCCTGTCCATGCGCCCAACATGCAAACCCCACATGATGCGCCCAGATCGTACAGAAGATTTCAAAAAAGTCTGCAAAATAAAAAAAGCAGAAACAAAGGGTAATTATGTTGACACCTCCCGCCTCCCTGCTGCGCCATCCCTAAAACGAGAGCAAGTAACGAAGAATTTGTTTCGAAAAAAACGGAACACCAAAAACATCAAAGAAACTCGAACTCCTTTGCTAGTCATGCAATCCCATGCCCCCCATAAAAATTGCATCGTCCCACAGAACCTTGTGCTAATGTGTCTGCCGATGTTGTGCGCTCCGTAGTTGTAGCGATGCGTATGAGGCATCGTGAATCGAAAAGCGCCACGCTATGAAAGATGTACCAAGTGTAAATGCGACCATATAAATCAGCATTATAGCATGCCAGACTAGGCAGGATGGTAGGGGGATGAGGCCCTGCACTTCCCGAGCCCATAAACACCAGACTGCCTTATGAATTGTGCCGCCAAGTCCACATCAAAACGATTCCAAACGCCGTACCAGCAGAACCATGCTGCTTCTCTGCCATCTATCTTCCCATCATGTACGCTGGAGGGAAACCATTATTTGCGCCGTTTGTCGTCGCCGCCTGGGTCATGGCAGCAGCCATGGGGCCATTGTAAGGGGGTCCATTCCACCCATTCCCGGCACCACCATATGCTCCTCCGTAGTGGCCGTTTGGCACCGTCAAGGGATTCATGACAGAACCGTACTGGACTCGACTCGGCCCGAGACCGGGTGGTGCTGCAAGGCCAGGCGGGGGACCGTTTGCGGTGGTGAAACCAGGCCCAGAGAAGTTGTTGTTCATCATGCCGTTTGTGTTTTGCATGATGCCCGGAGGTGCTGAGGGACCCGGTGCGCCCGAACCTTGGCCGGATCTAACGCCGAGTGGATTCTTGGAGAAGCTTAGGCGGATGCCTCCTTTGACGCTGTTGTGCAGCGGGTGCCCATAGAGTTCATGAAGGGCCTTGGTGGCAAATGATACGTCTTCGAACTCGACGAAACACATGGGCCCATTTTGCTTTGTTCTAAAGCACAACCGCTTGTAGCCGCGCTGCTTTGAGAACATTGCCTTGAGCTCGTCTTCCGAAGTGTCTATTGGGAGATTGCCGACATAGAGGGTATTGCATGGAGGGTTTTGATCTGCCGGATTCACAGGCGGGAAGCTATGCCTTGGATAATGCTGATTCCCAAGCTGGTAGGGAACTGGTGGCGCGCCGTTACTCATCATAGTGGGTGACATAGTAGCCGTCTGAGATTGCATCGACGGTAAGTGCGTCGACGCAGTGTAGTTTGGTGCTGACGGTGCTGGAGTGACGTGACTCGTATTGAGCGACAAGCTGTTCATCCTCGAAATCGGTAACTGTGGGTTGGTTGCGCGCCGTGGTTGAGCTGATGAGGCTCCATTCTCTGCGTAAGCGACAGGATCTTTCAGAAGCTCACCCGTTTCATCATCGTCCATGGTGTCGTTGTTGATCAGTGTCTTGCCACTGATATGCGCTCGCTCGGTCAAATGATTGCCGATCGGAGACTGTGGTGAGAAGAGGCTCTGATAATGCGCACTCGAATCGGGGTTTGGTAGTTCGTTGCTCCCATAAAGGGTAGTATTTGTCGGCGATATCCTCTCCATGGTCTGGAACGTATCGTTGAACCTGGATGACTGGCGCGGTGTTGGCCCTGCCGATGAAGCTGAGGATGTATTGCTCGCTGGGCCTCCGTTGAACGTTGAGTTCGATGCGCCATCCACGGTGTATTTTCTAGGCATGGGTGGGCTGCTTGGGAATATCTCAACGACCATCTGCGCGTCGTTGGAAATGTTCGGCTTGCCGTTGAGAAGTCGTTGCGCCTCATGCGCGCCTGCAGGAGACTTGAAATGTAGGATGGCAGATCTGAATCCTGCATCCTCTGATTTTTCTATTGGGAGAACCTCTGCCTCAGTGAACTCCTTTGACCATACGACCATGGAGCGCAGTGAATCCTCGGTTGTTTTGAGTGGTAGTTTGCGGATGAGAATCGCAGAAGGCGACGACAATAGCGCAGAAGTGCCCTGTTGGCCTGAGCTTGACGCGCCGTCGCGATCGAACGCGGCTATGGAGGACATTTGTAGTTGTTGGTAGGCTGCTTGGGATCCGTTCGGCGCGGCGCGGTATTGCTGCCCTTGAGGGACAAAGACCGGGGCATCCATCGCATGCTTCACCGTCGCGTTGTTCAGGAAGGGACTCGTATGGCTCGATGAGAGCGGCTGGCTCTGGGCCGACGACATTCGCGGGCTGGATTTGCCCGAGCTGAGGCTGCCGACGTTCATGCCTTGCAAGGCGGCGCAGAGAAATAAGATGAAACCGAAGTACCAGGGCTGGCTCAACGTGATGCGACAGCGACGGGACGTTATTTCGGGCGCAACGAGGCTCAGACTTTGCGCGCGTCAGGATGGACGGTCACCATTGACCTCCCCAATGAAGGGTCGCGATATAAATATTTGGAAAGTGACAGGAGCGTCGCAGGATATTTTTTTTTGGTCGTTATCGAGTTGCGATCTGGGCTTTGAGAGGTGGGGGGCGCGGGCGTGTATCGTCGAAGAAAGGCGGTGGCCACGGCGGTGGTATGTAAGTCGCCAGGTCGGACTCGGGTACCTTGCGTTGGTCTGTGTCTTTGAGTGGCCGCGCGATGCCGACCACCGTGTGGATAAAGTGGGCAGATGTATCGTTTTGGGTCGTAAGTATACTTGAAGTATGTCTAGACGTGCGGGTGTGTAGATGAGAACAAGACGGCGACAAGTGTGACCAGAAGTCGCGCGTTGGTTATCGCGATATGAGTCGCGTAATCACGGAAGAAAGGTGGCGATTGAGGCGAGGCGAGACGAGAGGTGAGAAATATTAGGGAGAGGAGGAGACAAGCTGATTATTTTCGAAAGGGAAGAGGGAAGGGGGGCCCGGGGGGGGGGGAAAGAGAGNTCAGAAGGGTAGTATTGAGTAGTGGTAATTGTAAATTATTGGAAAAGATCAAAGACATGAATGGGAAGAATAGGAAGAGGGAGGAGGAGAGAGAAGGGAGAGAAGTAGAGAGAGTGAGAATAGTTGGTAGAAATGGATATGATTTGTCGGGGGGAGGTGGGAAAGGAACGGTATGGTATGTAGGTAAGGTAGGCAGAATGTAAGAAGGTAGGATGTAGGCAGTAAGGAAGGTAGTTAGGTGAATAGGTGGGTAGGTGGGTAGGTAGGTAGGTGGATAGGTGCAGTAGGTGCAGACAGTAGTGGGTGGGAAGTGGATAGTGAGTGGATAGCTCAGGTGGTGATGATGGTGGTGATGGTGGTGATGGTGATGGATGGGGGGGGGGGAGGGGTGGAAGGGAGGGGGAGGGAGGGNTATGAGGAGAGGGAGGAATGCGACTGGTAGAGTAGGTACAATAGGTTAGGTACAGTAGGGTAGAGTACCTGGTGTCTGGGTGTCTGGGTATCTGGGTATCTGGTATGTGGAGTACTGTAAATAGTGCTTTATACTATAGAAACTCTACATATATGTAGAGTAGCAGAACAGACCGGTAGTAGTGCAGGTGTTAATAGATGCAAGTACTCTTTATGTATACCGCGTGCATGAGGTACCGCGCGTTTCTATGGTAAAATGGTTCCTGCAGCTGGTGATGGGTGAGCGATGTGAGAGAAAGCGTGAGAAGTGGGCAATAAGAGAAAGACAGCCGGTGCGATTCAACATCAAGTGTACCTGACAGGTACAAAGAAGCTTGCCTTGATCGGGTGTGATGTACTACTCTATGTACCTGGCTACTGGCTACTGGCTACTGGCCACACCACGCCTATCTAAAAGGCAGTACGGCTACGGACTATCAGAAGAGTACATATGGTATCATAGTTTAGTAGTAAAAAACTAAAGTACCCATTCCGTGCATCATACATACTAGTAGTAGAGAAGCATACTCCATACATGTCAGCTCGGCACACATATTTCCTTTATAGCTATACTTTTTACAGCTCTTTACAGCTCTTTAAAGCTCTATAGTACACTACCGGTATACAGTACTCGCCACCACCACTGGTATACAGTTGGTATACAGTATTCATCCCGGTCCATGGCCGGAAAGGGCTCTATGGCGTGTCCCATGGCTTATACCGCGTGGCTTATTTCAGCTCTCTTGGTAGGGCAATATTGAAGACAGAGTGAAGAGTGAAGAGTGGAAGAGTGGTAGATGGCAGTGGTAGTTCTCTAGTTGGTGGTGGTAGCTAGTTTGGTGGCAATTGGTTGGTTGGTGGTAGCTAGAGCTCTACTCTAGAGTACACACCTGTACGTACGGATAACAGACTAAAAGCTCAGGTGTGTGCCTTTCTGTGCCTGCCATTCGCTAACCTAATGGTACTTTACTCTGCATAGTCTGGTCTAACAGCACTAAGTACCCATCCAGAGTGGTAGAGTATGCACTTAGTATACTAGAGTAATTAATCTAGCCAGTTACCAGTATCGTACCGCATCGTATCGCATCGCATCGTATGAATTGTATCGTCTTTTTTATCATCACCATCACCATCACCATCTATCAGCTGAAATTCCAGCCACTTTAACAGACAAAGGAAAAAGTACACACCAAGTACGTACAAAGCACACCAACTTCTCATACCATACACTAATACGTACACCAACTTCTCATACCATACACTAATACGTACACCAACCAGATACTAAAGACTAGCAGGGATATATATATACTCGCCTGTCCTGTCCTTTTCTCATGTATCTCCTCATCCTCCTACCTCCTACTCGGCACCTCCTCACTCCCTCCTACCCCTACAAAATACTCAGCCCTTTTCAATGGCCTACACTACTTTACTTCCCTACACACACTCTCCGTCCTACAGTAATCGCTACACACAGACACACCTAGACCTTCATCTCTACCAAACTACCATCCCTGCCCCATCCATACCCCTGATCCCTACCCATCCCTACCAACTTCATGCCAACTCCGCATCCTATAGAGTAACTACAACTCTCCGATGCAAGTCCAACTCTTCCCTGTCGCATACACTTCCAGCCACGAGGTCTGACGTCTTCTGCTGCAACAAAAACCCCCGATCTACCTCAGACCGACGCCCATCATTTTTTCTTGGAAGGTCCCCCTCGCTCTAGACCCTCCCTCTCCGATATGTGTGTGAACTATATACCAGGTACCCTATGGACTGCTGCACTTTCTATCAGCAGCTATTTACGGGGTGTCGGGACTGACGTGACGACGCTGATGTACTGGAAGCGGAAGGAATCGCTGGCGGCAAGGTAGGCTCCCCTGGCCCACCACGCACATGCCTGACAACCACACCACGCAGCGTCGTATCCATCCTTATCAGTCCATTCAACCCAACCTCCGCCCTCCGCTCGGCCCGTTGGGTGTGTGTGAGGAAGGGGGGGGGAGGGCCGACCGGCTCCTGGTAATATTGCGGGCCATTTGCGCGAGATGGTGCTGACGACACCCCGCCAAATTGCGGCATCCCGTTGGGAGAGGCCGTTTAGCCGTTCCCGTTACCGCTACTGTCGTCAACAGCTCCAGTCAGACGAGTAAGGCTGAAACAGCGAGGTTTGGGGTTTGAGTAGACTGCACTGCTCTATCTTTATCTTCATCTTCATGTGATCTATTCTCTACTATTGGAGGAAGAATGCTGCATGTTTAGGTTCTCGACCACACAGAATGCTCTATCTACATATGCTTTTTGATATACCCACTATATCCTATCCTCACTTTAGTCTATCTCTATCCTATATGCCCTCCTCTAGCACTCACAATTGATGGACAGGAGCCTCCGTCACTACCAAGCTTGACCTGATCAGCGCGATCTCCTCGTCGCTTAGCCCGCACTGCTCGCGGATGTACCCTTCAGCACTACCATACTTCTCACGCATCATCTCCAGCGTTGCCATCATATTCTCAGCCCTGCATCTTGTTAGTCTCAACCTCAGAGACAGGAGCAGCTAACTTACCTTGCACTAAGCATATTTAACGCGCCGGTCCTATCAGAAGGTACTGTCTTCGACGCCATGAGGCCAGCAACGACCTCCTCTCTCCACTGAGCCAGCCCGACTTCCGTCAACGAATACTCTCGCGCTACCGTCTCATCGTCAACGCCGCAGAGAGAAAGAAGCAGCGCGCAGATGACACCGGTCCTGTCCTTCCCAGCTGTGCAGTGGAGGAGTAGTGGCGACGTCGGCCATCGTGCGATGTGGCGTAGAATTTGCGTGTAGGACTGTGGGGCATTTTTGAGAATATCCCCATATGCCGCCGTGAATCCCTAGACAAGCTTAGCTATTTCCTCATCCCTCCGAGCAATGCTACTCTAAGCTGCCTGATCTATTTACTAGAAGAACTTACCTCGGGACTTCCACTCTGGTAGTTCTTGAACCTCACCATGAGATTTTGCGGGCTGTAATCAACATCTGTAAATACCGGCGCAAACACCCTCTTACTGCCTTCAAACTCCACTACACCACCCCTACCAGCTGCCTCAGCCTTCTCAATCTCGGGATTAGACCGCAAGTCATAAACGTGGGTTATCCCCAGCGACTTTATTGTTGTCCATCCCTCTTCGTCAATCCGGCTGCTGGGAGCCCCCGCGCGATAAACTACCCCGCGACGGATGGAATTTTTGGAGCCAGGAACAGGATACCCGCCCAGATCACGCAGATTAGGCAAACCCTCTACCTGGATGAAGGGAGGCGACGGTAAGGCCTCACTGCTGGAGGTTGAGGTAGACATTTTGGAATCGTGATTTGTGATAAATTTACAACTGTTTCTCTGATGTGCCTGGACATAGATAGAGCGACTATCACAGCCGAGGTCCATTGATTCTTAGCTGGGTGAACTGCATTTCTATTTAAAATCCTTGGCATTTATATAGATCGGCCTAGCCCTTGATGTATCCAGACTGCCATAACATCAATGCAGCTTATAGAGATTATCTACAACTTATACCTCATGCGCTTGTACCTGAACGGGGAGGGGAAATCGAAAGTCATGATGTGTATCACGTGATCACGCGAGTCTAAGGAAGCTCGAGTTGCCACCTTCAATATCAACTTCAATATGATGACTGGGGGAGTATCATCATTCACATTTCACATCAAGAAATGAGGCACAATGCCTGACCAAAGCCACACCCCATCAAAAGAACCACCTCCCCCCTCGCCATCCCAGGACAACGCCCCTGATGCCATCCCCGAGCCCACCACCACCACCACCCCCTCCTCGGCGCCCGACGAAAAGAAACAACGAATCCGCATCAAAAACCGCAGGAAAATGTACCTCGACACCCACCCCTCCTACTTCTCCTCCCCCGACCTTGAAATAGTCGGTAAGCAACCCCCCCGGCCCTCCCTCACGCCGCTCCAGTAGACAGCACCTAACACACACCAGACCCCCTCCTCTACGACCGGTGCGTGCGTCGCTTCCAGAGCAACGCCGAGCGCGAGGCAGATGGGCGCGCGAAGGGGTACTCGGGGGTGCTGGAGGCGGATCTATATCGTTCCGAGGCTAAGCTTGCTGCGCTCGCTGGGCGCGGGGTGGGGGAGGGGGAGGAGCGGCGGGAGGATCTAGCGTATGTGCCTGGGCCTGATGGGCAGGTGTTGCCGGAGGATGAGGATGAGGTGCCGAAGACGAAGGAGGAGGGGATGGAGAGGTGGAGGGAGGCTATGACGTTACGGTTTTTGAGGGGGGGGGATGACGAGTTTGATTATGGGGACGTGGATGGGAGTGAGGAGTGGGATGTTATTGAGCGTGAGGACGCGGAGGAGCATTGGTTTGAGGAGGAGGAGCCGGAGTGGGTGGAGGGGAGTGAGGATGATAGGGAGAAGAGGGGGGAGACTGGAATACAAGATTTCTAAATGTAATACTTTTTGGGCATTATCAAAAAGCAGAGGAGGGCATAAGGAGTGTCATGTGATTATTAAACACGTGATGGGGGGACTTCGACCCGCTAGACGAAATTTGCGTGAAGCGAGCTGTAGCTTCGAAGAGACCTCTTCGAAAATCTATTTAAACCGCGTCCACATCCCTCCCACCTTAAAATGCCACCCTCCTTAGTACCGAAGAATTGTTCCTCAATTTTATCTTCTTCACAATCGTCATGTAGGACGGGAAGCATCAGAGTTGCGCAGCCTCTGCGCTCGTTCTCTGTCTCAACCAAAAACCAGGGTAATTCCCTCCTACGCCGCAAGCTGTACTCCTGGCTCCATGGACCAGGTGCGGCATTCAAGGAGCCGGCTGAAGGTGTCAACTACCTTGGAGCGTATGACGCCAAGGGAAACTTGAAGAGGGCAGCGTCTGCCACTCCCGGAGAGCCTACAGCGCCTTCTGGGTCTGATTTCAAGCCGTTCCCGAAAAATGACAACTTCATCTCGCAGCCTGTCACGAGTGAGGCATTGAGGGAGGCGGTATGGGAGAGGATCATGAAGAATGGCCTCTCTGTTAAGGAAGTCAGCAAGGAGCTCGGGATCGAGATGAGCCGCGTCGGCGCTATTGTGCGGTTGAAGGAGGTTGAGAAGGCATGGCAACGTCAGGTAAGACTTCACATCTCTCTCCTCTCTACCCAATTCATCCAGCCTTGGTTACCAAGGACTGAAGACACTTTATGATGATTGTATAAAATCGATTAGTCTATAAGACAAAACACATGGTTACAAAACACACGCATGCGAGCCTCTCTGAATAGTGTTCCTCCTCAACATTTGGATTTTTAACAGACTGCTTCTCTCGATTCAGCAAAGCTAACATCCAACTCAGGGCAAACCTCTCGCCAAGCCATACTCGAAAGCAATCATGAACATGCTACCCCAGACCCCCTACCCGAACACGAACTGGTCCGGCGCGGTGCAACCCCACGAATCCATCAACGACCTCCCCGTCCACGCCGCCACCCAACAGCAGATCTTCTACCCCACCTCCGAATCCAGACAATTCACCCGCGTAGACGCCGCCCGCGTTTTCGCCGATGGCCTCCTCCCCGCCGACCTGCGCGTCCCTCACCCCGAGCTCATCGAGGATGAGCGCCTCAGACTTCAGGGTGTGGGCGCCAAGGACATTGCTGCTCGCGCCGAGGCGCGCAGCAAGGCCGCCTACGAGAAGAAGGCTGCTGCCGACGAGGCCAAGCGCGCGCGTGAGGCCGCGGCTCTCAAGGTTGTCCCAGGTGTGAGGTGGGACTTCAAGTTCCGCGAGGTCAGTGTCGAGGCTGCGGGTAAGACTGGCAGGGGCAAGGACGGCACGGGATGGAGATATGGTGTCCCGCTGTATGATAGGCGGAGGGGTGAGGTTAAGATCCCTACCAGGGTGGCTTGAGCGTGTATGGATAGGTGGACTGTATAAAGTAGTGTGTTTGCTGTTTAAGGGCGTTTTTTTGTTGGGAGCATTCATTCAGCCTTGTACAGTACGATATTGTGGGTGGGAGCATTTTCGCTGAGCGTTAGAGCGCCAGGTGTGGCCTTGTAGGATGAGAGATACATTATGTGTATAGATTGATTGGGCCACTGATGCCTTTATCTCGAGAATCAAATCAAATTCAAGAGATATACATGATGGCTTACTGGAGTGAAGCTACTGTTTAAAGATCGATTATTTCCCTTGACATTTAGTATTGAAGCTGGCTGCCGCCTTGTGGAGTTTGGTTCCACGAGACAATGTTATAGGAGGCACATGGTTGAATATTTGACAGATTATAATTTTTTTTTAAGATTTCAACGTAACTGTTTCTACACCTACATCCTGAACACACCAAACTTGGTTGGCTTGACCTCGTTCTTCCCACCCATCGCAGCCATCAATCCCAATCCCAAAACCTTCCTCGTCTGACTGGGCAAAATCACACCATCGTCCTATCTCCAAGTTAGCAAATGCCACTCCAAACCCACCAATACACAAAATCAAAGCCAAACTCACCCATAACCTCGCACTCGAGAACACCGCCTCACTCTCCCTCTCTATCCTAGCCTTCAACTCCGGATCCACCGTCTTCCCCACCGTCTCCATCACCTTACTCAACTGCTCCCCGCCCATCACCCCAATCTTAGCATTCGGCCACATCCACATGAACCTCGGGCTATACGCGCGCCCGCACATGCCATAATTCCCCGCCCCATTACTCGCGCCCACCACCACCGTGAACTTTGGCACATTCGCGCACGCCACCGCCGTCACAAGCTTCGCGCCGTTCTTGGCGATGCCCTCGCGCTCCGCATCAAGCCCAACCATGAAACCCGAGATATTCTGGAGGAACACGAGCGGGATCCCGCGCTGGGCGCAGAGCTCGATGAAGTGCGCGCCCTTGAGCGAGGAGGAGGAGAATAAAATCCCATTGTTGGCCACGATGCCCACCTTGTGTCCGTAGATGTGCGCGAACCCGGTGACGAGGCTGGATCCGTAGTCCTTCTTGAACTCAGAGAAGTGCGAGCCGTCGACGATGCGGGCAATGATCTCGTGGACGTCGAGCGGGCGGCGGAGGTTGGTGGAGGCGATGCCGATTAGCTCCTCCGGGTCGTGGAGGGGCTCTTCGTAGGTGGAGGGCGCGGGGAAGGGTTTCCGCGGCCAGTTGAGGTTGGAGATTGAGCGGCGCGCGAGGATGAGCGCGTGCGCGTCGTCGACGGCGAGGTAGTCTGCTACCCCCGAGGTGGAGGTGTGCATTTGTCCGCCGCCGAGGTCCTCTTGGCTTACTACCTCGCCCGTGGCGGCCTTGACGAGGGGTGGGCCAGCGAGGAAAATGTGGCCCTGCCCGTCGACGATGATGCTTTCGTCGCTCATGGCGGGGACGTAGGCGCCTCCTGCGGTGCAGGGACCCATAACTACGGCGATCTGGGGAATTCCCTGGGAGCTCATCCGCGCTTGGTTGTAGAAGATTCGGCCGAAGTGATCGCGGTCGGGGAAGACGTCGGCTTGATGGGGGAGGTTGGCACCGCCGGAGTCTACCAAGTATATGCAACTGTTGTGAGGCATCGTTAGCTAGTTGTCTCAACGACCCCGCGAGAGATTATTGAGAATGGCTCCTGGGGATACTCACGGTAGGTTATTCTCCTCTGCAATCGCCTGCGCCCTCAAGTGCTTCTTCACCGTAATCGGGTAATATGTCCCTCCCTTCACTGTACTATCATTGGCAACAATCATGCACGTCACACCCTCCACAACACCCACGCCCGTAATGATACCTCCCGCTGGCACGTCCTCCTCATACAGCCCCTCCCCCGCAAGTGACGATAGCTCCAGGAACGACGTCCCCGGATCAATCAGCGCCGTCACGCGGTCCCGCGGCAGCATCTTGTTGCGCGCGATATGCTTGTCCCTGGCCTTGGGCGGCCCGCCCTGGCGAACCTTTTTTGTGAGCGTTTCCAGCCGCGCGATCACCTCGCCCATTTGCTGCGCATTTTCCTGGTACTCGGGCGACGAGGGGTCGACGGCCGTGGGGAGAACGGAGATGGCATTGGCTTGGTGTGGAGGCACGAAGGTCGCTGCTCCGCGGATTGAGCTTCTTGAAGTGAGAGGGGCCGCTGGGGCGCGGTGCTGGGATGCCCGCAAGGTGCTGGCGAGCAGCTTCCGTGAGGCGCGACTTGCAGACATGATATTCGGGCAATATGGATTCGATATTATCGCATGAGTTCTCAAAAGTAATCAAACCTGCAAGATCTCAGAGTTAAATGTTTTCGTGAGCTGCATTCGTTCGTACGTGTCTAAGCCCGCCCGAGGTTGGCGGCGAACGAAAGGCTATCGACGGCTTTCTGCGGCAACCGTGGTTATCAGTGACGCTCGGCTTAGTGCGATCTCCCCGCCATAAATGATGATTGCATGGTAAACAATTGTACCCTTCAACCTTGTATAGTATAAAGTTTCTCAATCCGAGATTCTATATTGTAACATCTACAATTATAACAACATAAAAAACACATCATGACCGCCCCCTCAGTCCTCCTGCGCCGGACGCTCCGCCCTCTCTCAAACATAAAGCCCCAATCCCTTGCTCCTCTCATAGCTTCCCGCAACGCCTCCTCCAAACACCCCAAGGGCTTCGTCCCCCCCACCCCCTCAGACCTCGCCGAACTGCGCGAACGAGTCCAAGAATTCACACGCCGCGAGATTCCCGAAGAAGTAGCAGCCCACACTGACAAATCCAATGAGTTCCCCGCGACGATGTGGAAGAAGCTCGGCGACGCAGGCCTCCTCGGCATCACAGTGGACGAGGACGTCGGTGGCCTCGCAATGGGCTACCAAGCCCACGCTATAGTGATGGAGGAGCTCTCCCGTGCTTCCGGCAGCATCGCCCTCTCTTACGCTGCACACTCCCAGCTCTGCGTCAACCAGCTCCAGCTCAATGGCTCCCCAGCGCAGAAGAAGAAGTACCTCCCCGGCCTGATCGCCGGCGACAAGGTCGGCGCGCTCGCCATGTCTGAGAGCGGTGCCGGCAGCGACGTTGTTGGCATGCGCACGACGGCCAAGAAAGTTGATGGCGGCTACGTCCTCAACGGCACCAAGATGTGGATCACCAACGGTCCAGACGCGGACTACATTGTCGTATACGCGAAGACGGAGCCCGAGGCCGGATCCAAGGGCATCACAGCATTCATCGTCGAGACCGCCTCGTCACCAGGCTTTGCCGTCTCGCGCAAGCTCGACAAGATGGGCATGCGCGGCAGCAACACAGGCGAGCTGGTGTTCGACTCGGTCTTTGTGCCCGATGCGCAGATCCTGGGCTCCATCAACCGCGGCGTCAAGGTGCTGATGGAGGGCCTGGACATTGAGCGGCTCGTGCTGTCGGCGGGTCCGCTGGGCCTGATGCAGGCGGCGCTCGATGTGACGCTGCCGTTCACGCACCAGCGCAAGCAGTTCGGCGCGCCGATTGCGCACAACCAGCTCGTTCAGGGCAAGCTGGCGGACATGTACACGAAGCTGCAGGCGAGCAGGGCGTATACGTATGAGACCGCGCGGAGGGTGGATGAGGTGGGGGAGATCCGCACACAGGATTGTGCGGGGGCGATTCTATATGCGGCGGAGCGTGCGACGGAGTGTGCGCTTGATGCGATACAGTTGCTGGGCGGGATGGGGTATGTGGAGGAGATGCCGGTGAGCCGGATTTTGAGAGAGTGAGTCTTGTTCCTGGGTTGTTTGTAGAGGTGATTGAGTGCTAATTGCGATGTATAGTGCAAAGCTTTATGAGATTGGAGCGGGGACATCGGAGATCAGGAGGATGGTTATTGGGAGGGCCTTCAACAAGGAGTATGCTGGACAGGGGCTATAAGGACATTATTAGCGGTATATTGATGGCGCAGGTGACTCTGAATAAGAGGTATTGGAAACTTAACAGCATCATTGCACTGATATCGGGGTCATAGCAAAGGAAGTGTGATTGTATATAGAATCTGGCTGTAGGAACTATCAGAGGAGTGATTGGCCCATGGAGTCAAATTATCGACGGTGGGCTTTAAGGCAGTTAGCGAAGCATATTGTTACTACAAAAGGCTATTGCATCTGAAGTATTTATCGTGTTATTATAAAGAATCTATATGTGGGTATCATGCGTATCTCGCTCTATTACGCCTCCAAAAAGGAAACATGTGTGTGTGTGTGTGTGTGTGAACACAAAAGGCAGTCAATCTATGCCATTTTTCCCTCCACATCCGGTGTGTATGCATATTCACCGTGTTTCCATTCCCATGTATGTCCCGCCTGCCTTGGCCATGCATCCTTCCCTCTCTCTCGGTAATCAAAATTCTTTCCCATCCAAACTAGGTGTATATGCATCTTCAACTGACCAATTTTAGAGTGGTGAATATCCAAGCTCGCAAACCCCAAACCCTGTATCGACATCATAGCGAGCCAAGTGGCCTTCCAAAATTCGGCGTCTGCTTAAGTTTAAGCATGGGGATATCATCTGTCGATGCCACAGCAACCAGGCCCTCGCCCTCTTCGTCATCGTCTCTCCTTAACCCGCTTACCCGCCCAATAGCTCGCAGCGCATTCTGTAACACCTGCCCATCGCTTAGTTCCTCATCCAACTCCTCCGACCTCTCACTCTCCGCCACTTCCTCAAGCTTACTCGTCAGAGCAGCGAGGAACTGCTTATCCTCGGGCGCATCATTAGTCAGGCCTAGCGGACCTGAGAGTTCCGGGTCCTCAATTGGAGACTCATCCTTCTCAATAACAGTAGCTATGGGTTCCGGTCCCCGCGCCGAGGACTTTGGTGTCGTGACTCCACTGTCGCCGAGATCGAAGTGAATTACCGAGTGATTCGGCGTATGGCCCGCGTGCATCGTCAGCCGACGACCCTCGGGCTGCTTGATAATATCCCGAGCCTTCCGTGGGCCCAGCGTCGGACTGTGGCGGTCATAGCTTTGGCTAGGTCGCGGCGGCGGTGCAGCATCGGGAGAGAATTTACCAGGTGACATTATGGTGCCTGATGGGCTCCGTATTTGAGCTGCAAATATGGGAGCAACTGCGGATGATTTGATAGGTACGCCCTCCAGTTCCGGTTGGATCAGCGAGATGTCGATACTGTCACCTATCACTGTGTCATCTCGAGGTGAAAATTGCCCGCCTGAGTCGGGGCTTTTTTGGAAGTCGGATTCACTGAGTTCTTTAGATGTCACACGGAGGGGAATATCGTGCGGAGTAAACATGTCATCGACCCGCTGGTCTATGGTGGATGCGCTTTCAAATGTCCGTGATGGACATTGTGAGGCAGGGGCGTAGAAAGGGCTGCCATCAGGGTTCCGGCCAGATTCCTGGGTCACTGTCCTCGACAGCGGCGACACAAGATTGCTACCTCGGGAGGTGGTTGGGTCTGGGGCAATGCCTGGACTCTGCTGCACGATTGCTGTCTGTGCAGCATCGACGGACAGTGATATAGTAGCAGTAGGTTTTTGTGAAGGACCAGTGAATGCTGCAAGTTGTGCTTCGAGTTCCGCGATGCGCTCCTCATACAATGCACGTTCCTTATCCCAGAGAGACCGCTCCTCCGCCATCACCTCTTCCGCTCGAGCCCTGTCCGCCGCCATGTGTGCCTTCTCGCCCAGAAATTGTTCTCGCTGCCTCCTTGTGAATTCTCGCCAGTCGTCGACCTGCTCGACACCTTTACCATTGAGAGATGTCGAGCGGCTGATTGGCGGCGAAACGAGACGTCCCTTCTGGTAATAGTGTGGGGAAAAGGCTGATGGTGAGGTTTTGATGGTGGAAGGCGGGGAAGGAAGGTCATTCGTGTAGTTTTGGCTTCTGGGTATGTTCTTGCCGGAAGTTTGGTTGACGTAGGAAGGAGCGCCTCCCGGCAGGATAAGCCCTTGCGGCGAAACAGGTGACTCTGAGCGGTTGTGCCGTTCGAGAGACTGAGGTCGCTCCATATGACAGGCAGCGACGAAGTGATCGGGTTGATGTGTTGCCATGTGGAGATGGCTCCAATGATATCAACGAACACTATCACCGGCCATACGGTAGGAAGTGAATCCTGAGGTCGATGAATTCGAATCGTGGGGTTCGTGAATGTGTGAATATCGAGGTCCTTGTGAGTACTTGGAGACCTAAATCGTACGATGCGAGGGGGTCGTTGGTGTGGGGAGAGCTGTCGTGTGAAGCTAGTGTAGGATGTCGGTTCCTGTTGCACCGAGCAAATTTTTGAGTGTATATATGCAATAGCGATAGTGGGTAGGATCTGGCTCGGGGGGGAAGATTTGAAGCTGACGATGTAAATGTAGCCGTTTTGTCTAATTTTCTTGTCGCAGCTGGCTGTTGGCGCTGGCACCGAGGCTGGTAGATGGCTCGTGGCTACCTTACGTGTTCATACATGTTGGTACATGTTATGTAGTGGTGGTGGAGGTACGGTGTGAAGTATAGCACTGTACCGAGTTGCGAGTTTATACATGGGGCAGTTAAGTCCCAGCAGGGTCGTAGAGTACGTACAGTGCTACTGTACATAAGGAGCAAGTGCTATACTGCGAATAACCTTCTCCAGTTTATTCTCCAACTTACTGGTGATACCCTAAACTCTACTGTAATACTCTATACCTATATACCATATAAAAGTCAGTTGTCCTTTCTATATGCTAATATAATGATCTCTGGATTGATACAATCAAGTGCTATGTTACATGGGCATTTTTATAGCATAAGATTGCATTTAACAGTAGGCTTTTATTCGGCCCTTTTAGGATCTTGATATCCCTCCATCTATTAGACCTCTTGTACTCTGTAAAACCGCCCTGCCTATAAAGGAACATAGGGTTCGGCATAGCAAATTTCGCCGATATATGCCGCTCTATTCCGCTCTTTTCCACTTGGATAGGGATTGGATTATTCAGGTTTGTAAAATATTTATACAAGAGATAGCGTGCTCCAATAGTGTTGCTCTACGGAGTAGTAGTGTTCTCACTCCAGGCCTCGATGGCGAGCTACTGCACCATCTTGGCTCCTCCCCCTCTGAGACTAGCGCCATAACTCGACCTCACAACATATAAGTTCGATGAGCCCAAGTTGGTGCATTATCTCAAACAAACAAAAGGAGTCTCTATTCAGTCAATCATTTCTATTCTTTGGTTTTGTCGCGATGTTTCCGTGTTCTTTCTCGATTTCTAGGGCCTAATAGGGCAACTCTGTCTCCGCCAGCCGTGCCTGCCTACCAAATTCGATAGTTATGATATCAGATACTATACTTACAGCACTCACTCATATGGGGACCTAACAAGATGTGTAACGTACAAGAGAGACCAACGAGAGAAATTTATATGATACGGTGGGGACTATCTAAGATTTTCTTTCACGTTGCGGAGAACGCACACTATCATAAATATGGAATGAGTTCAAAAGGCAGATCAATGTCAAATATAACTCGTTCTCGTTATACCTCTAGTTACAAGATCCACAAGGTGCTTTTCCCCCGTTTTAGCCTCTCTCTCCGCGATTACTTTTCATTGCTATATCATCCCAACCCTTCCTCCCTTTTCAACATATCCTTTCCGTTTTAAGAGGTATCCGTACCCCCACAGAATTGCTGGGTACATTTACCCCCCGGAGCGGTGCAGATGCCGCAGCTGCTGTTACAGCATACTTGGCCAGATGCGCAGACATTTGGGCCGCATGTTGCGCGAGCCTCAGGCGCACTGGAGCAGAGTTCCTGGGTGCATTGTCCGCCTGGCTTAGTGCAGTAGCCACAGCTATCGTTGCAGCATACCTCGCCGAATAGACAAGTGTTTGGGCCGCACTGAGGGCCGAGGCAGGCTTCTTGAGTGCAAGGCACGCCGGGTTTGGCGCATTTTCCGCAGCTCTCGTTACAGCATACCTCGCCGAATGGGCAAGTGTTTGGACCGCACACGGGGCCGCATGCTTCTTGAGTACAGGCCTCTCCAGGTTTGGTGCATGTTCCGCAGCTTTCGTTGCAGCATACCTCATCCGATGCGCAAGTGTTTGGGCCACAGACGGGACCAGTTGCAGCTGCAACTGCTGCGTTGGAGCCTAGGATGCAAACCTCGCCAGGTTTGGTGCAAATATCCATGAGTGGGTTACAGCATACCTCATCCGATGCGCAAGTCTTCGATCCACAGACTGGGCCAGTTGCGGCGTCAACAACTGGGTCGGTTACCGGACAACCTTGGATACAGAACTCGCCAGGTTTGGCGCAAATGTTGCAGAGGGCGTTGCAGCATACCAAGCCTGCTCCACAAACAGCTGTGCCGCATTGCCCGCCACCAACACACTGGGCAACGTTATCGATGACTTGGCAAGCAGTGCCAGAGGCGCATTTCACGACGTCGCAAGAGCTAGCACGGCCTTTGAGGACGGGGTTGGCGATGGCTCCGGTTGCCGCAGTCAGAAGCACCAAGGCTTTGACAGAAAGAGGATTGAAAGAGATCATTTAGATTGATTGAAGTGATTGGATAATGGTGGCGAGCTTGGATTCTAACCCTCAATCGTTTCGGAGGTGAAGCTGGAATATATACGAACTGCTCTTGGCATTCGACAAATCAATTCCACTCATCCAAAGATCTGGTCGGCTAAGATAGAAACGATGGGACGATAGGAAAGTTACGACCCCGCAAAATATACGAAGTAATAAGCAGCTGAACCCAGCGGGGTTACGCCAAGACTACCACCTTATTGTATTTGGTCGAATTACGGAATCTCAAATCCTGTGGTGCGACTGGTTTTTGACGTTGAGCGCAACTACTAAGCCTTGGCTTCGGGTCATCGATTACTCCGCCGATGTGAATAGGGAAAAGAGAGTCTGGATACGAAGTCAACCAAGAGCCAAGGTAATTACAGGAGGCGGGCGTGACGGAAGAGATTTGCGGTGGAAAGCGTCAATGGTTGGGTAATTGACGTGGGATTGAGACAAGGAACAGAAAGGGTTGCCATGCTTCGGTCAGACATGCAGCCTGTACACCCTTGGGGTCTGGAATGTGCTGAGTGAGACGGGCAGATCGCTGGCTCCGATGCGGACAAGACCGCAAAAGGAGCAATATAAGCTGACGGGGAAGCCCAGCTTCATTGTGTTTGTTGGGTTATGGAAGTTTTGATAATGATTCAGCTCGAACATTTGTTGACATGGTTTTTACTATGCCAAGCATGGCGGGCTGACGGGTCAACCCAAAATCCAATCGGGAGATCCTTAAATTCGGCACTGGAAAGCAGGTCCTCAACGTTCCCCGCAAACGGCCCAAAAGCCTCAGCCAACTGTTCACCTAGCACTCTCGGCTTACTGTTCTCGGGTAGAAGTAGGAGAGTGGTAAATAGATTACATTTGCTTATGTGCCATACGAGATTCATACATATCCGTTACTTCTATAGCAACTTGACACCCGTCTGGGTGTGAACCCACGCATAACAATTTTACAGCCCCCACCACCATTCAAAAAGGAAATAGCCCAACCACCTTTAGCCAATATTAGGTGCAGTTCCCCGAAGACATCCGTCCCGCTTATACACGTAGCTCCACGTGATAGCTATATAACCAACCAAGTGCTGCCAACACTGTATACCCCATGTGGGCCTCAGGTGCTTATGGGGTTTTGGAAAAGGATCCTTCCCTCCTGAGACCCTATTCAGCCTTTTGGCGTGAGGGCCAGTATATACCGACAGTAGAGCGCTTAACCCAAGCTGAGCTCTGTGTGGCGACGAAGATCTATGGGTTGTCGTAACCACCTGTCTCAATATTTGAGTGTCAGTGTCCAACATGATGACAGATGATGTATGCTATAATATACCACAAGTGATGCATAGCTCGGTATGAATATCTATTTGTGGTAGATTCATATTTCAAATCACAATTTAATTATTGGGGGAGACCCGAGACAGATGGACCCTATGTCTTAGACCAACGTGCACTATTATAGTATGCACATCGCGAAAAAACTTGCACAAATACTGAAGAATTCCCTCTTCTGCGTACCTTTATTCGTTATTCAATTATCCTCTTGGGAATATTATTCACATCGATTAAAATCCTTCAAACGGTCGGTTTATTCCATTGCGATGGAAATTAGCAGCATCCTCCCTCTCCTTGGAGCTCTTGCCGCTACCGCTAAGGCAGTGTATTCCACCCGTAGCTGTCACATTAACTCGTTGCCCGACGAGAGATACTTCTTTGGCATCTACAATGAAAGCAGTCGAGGTCTCAGAGTCAAGATCCACATTCGAGAACCTACTGAATCGGCAAATAAAAATGAATAGTATCCCTAGTATATGTATATATATTATATTGCTGAGGAAGCTCTGAGGCCGATCCTTTGTGGCCTACCGAGGCCATGCCAGGTATTTCACGTTATCAGTACCATCCGGCGACCACAGCAGTCCGAGTAGGCTGTCGGATTAGGCTGCGTCGGAGAATTGATCTAACAATTCAAGTCAGCTGATGTCAATTGAATCGAAATATTAACCCACAATTTCCAATCCACCAGCACTGTTCACTGGTGGAGCGAGTTCAGCATGCACAACCCACTGCAACCCTCTTGTCGTGCGCCTTGACAGACCATAGGCCCCGAGGTAGTTCCATAGCTGGCTCAAGCTCGGGCCTCCACGGCCGTCTTAACTGACGTGTGGCGCGGCGATACTCTGGCGCTAGTGATTGCGCTACTCTAGTGTTGTCCAGCCACAGCGCATGGCAACCCAATATACTGTCAGTAAAACCTCTTCGATATGCCTTGCGAGGCCGTCGAGACGACTGTGGGCTGGCGTAGCTCAGGTCTTACAGCTAGAGGTCTTCCTGCTAGAGCCAAAGACCTCGTCATCCTCGAGCATTTTGCGCTTTGTCTTACAGTAGGTGCCACGAAGAATATATGTGGATCTGCGGGGACCCGTTGATGCCGAAGACCCTGGAGAACTTCTATGGCACGTGGTGCTCATCGGCGGGACAGCGAAGCTAACGACTCTGTTCCAGAACCAGTTGGCGGACACAACTAAGCCCACAAACTTGGTGCGTGGACTTTGGAGGGGAAGATCTCAGTAGGGTAGCACCAGACATACCTTCGGCGAAATGTCCAGCCAAGACCTCGGCCGATTTAACAACGCCCTAGCAGCTGCTTTAAGCATCGTGTCTCTGTGTCCAAAGCAATCTGCCGTAGGTCCACCAGTTCTACCCCAGACCCCGCGCCCCAAAATGGGATTTCATAAGCGAGCACGGGAAGAGTGCAGGCATATCTGTTTGGATATTTAAACATAATCGGCCCTGTAAACTCAGTCGGCCCGTTGAATGGGTATTCCTCCCGCCCTTCATTACCGGACTTTGGAAAGCGTTATGGCCTGGATAGCTTCTGGGCAAAGTATGAGATCGAGAGGACCAGGTATATAAGGCTATGGACAAGCCTGTTGATCATCACTTCATTCGAATCACTTTTCGTTTTAGTCGTTTCAAGCCTTTCTCACCATGAAGTTTCTTTCTTCTTCAGTCGCGGGACTTGTCTCCTTGCTGGCATCCCAGGCAATTGCTGCCCCTAGTGACCAAGGTCACGGATCTCACGGATCTAACCCATCTCAGCTCGACAAATTCGTCACAGCTGAGAAGAAGATCGCTTTGCAGGGTGTCCTAAACAATATTGGTCCTGATGGAGCGTTGGTTCCGGGAGCAGGGGCCGGTTTCGTTGTTGCAAGCCCTTCTAAGGTTGATCCAGATTGTAAGTATACTTACTCTGTGTTTTAATGATGTCTGAGTCTGTTATTAGAACGCGTTAGCTACAGAAGGCTTCTTGCGACTTGGACTGACTTCATCTTAGACTTCTTTACATGGAGTCGCGATGCCGCCTTGACTATGCTGATGATTGTTGATGAGTTTGTTCTCGGCAATAAGAAGCTCCAAGCCAAGATTGAGGAGTACATTACTTCTCAAGCGGTCCTTCAGACAGTCTCTAACCCATCTGGATCCTTTCTCCCTCAAGGTCTCGGTCTGGGAGAGCCCAAGTACATGGTCGATGGCAAGAGATTCAATGGTGCATGGGGCCGACCGCAGCGAGATGGACCAGCTCTCCGCGCCATCACCCTGATGACCTACAGTAAGTGGTTGGTGAAGAACGGCCAAGCAAAGAAGGCGAAGAACATTATCTGGCCGATCATCTCGAACGACTTGTCATATGTTGGTCAGTATTGGAACCAAACAGGATTCGACCTTTGGGAGGAAGTCAATGGCTCCAGTTTTTTCACGGTGCAGACTTCCCACCGTGCTCTTGCTGAAGGTCAACAACTTGCTCGTGACCTCGGCGTCAAATGTACCGGTTGTGACCAGGCACCGCAGGTTCTCTGCTTCCTTGAGGACTTCTGGAATGGGGAACACTTCGTCGCCAACATCAACACCAACACTGACCGCACCGGACTGGATGGAAACTCCATTGTCGGTCCAATTACCATTTTCGACATCGATGCCAGTTGTGACAGCCCAACTATGCAGCCCTGCCACAGCAAGACTCTTTCAAACTTCAAGGCTCTGATTGATTCGTTCAGACCTGTGTACAGCATTAACAAAGGCATCCCCGCCGGCTCTGGTATCGCCGTTGGAAGATATACAGAGGATATATACTATGGTGGCAACCCATGGTACTTACTCACCACTGGCGCCGCGGAGCTCCTTTACGATGCTGCAGCACAATGGAAGGCACGCCAATTCATCCAAGTTGACAAGACGTCATTGGCTTTCTTCAAGGAGGTCTACCCAGCCGTCAAGGTCTCCAAGTACACGGCGAAGAATAAAGAATTCAATAAGATCATTGATGCTGTCACCAATTACGCCGATAGCTTCGTCGCTATTGCTAAGAAGTACACTCCAGCCAATGGTACTTTGGCCGAGCAATTCAACCGCGACACTGGCGCACCATTGTCTGCTTCAGACTTGACCTGGTCCTACGCTGCTTTTGTGACCATGTCTCAACGCAGGGATGGCAAGTTCCCAAAGAGCTGGGGAGCTAAGAAGGCAGTTGCTCCTCCAGCAACCTGCGCTTCCGGCTCAACCCAAGGTGTCTACGTCCCAGCCATCGCGGCCGGAGCTCCCAATGTGACCGTCGGTTGCCAGATCCAAGTTGCCATCAACCTGAATGCTACGACCTACTATGGCGAGAACCTTTACGCCGTCGGTGACTCCGATGATTTCGGCGCCTGGGATATCGACAACTCGTACCCTCTGAATCCAGGTGGTTATACTGCGGAGCGTCCTCTCTGGACCCTCAGCGCGTACCTGACCGCTGGCCAGACAATCAACTACAAGTACGCCAAGCAGGAGGATTGCAACCAGCCATATATCTACGAGACTATAAACCGCACGTTGACGGTTCCACCTTGCGGTGGGCAGCCTATCACCATTGAGGATGCGTGGGTCGGTCCGGTTGGCACATCTGGTAACTGCTAGAGTGGTTAATTCTTTTGTATAATATAGATTTATCACCTTGTAAAAACGCGTCATTATCTAGTGCGTGCGTCACATACATAGAATTTAGTAAGATTGGTTTATCTACGGAAGATTTGACATATATAAAAACCAGGCAGGCTATGACACCAAGAGAGAGACACACCGAGGGAGAGGCACCTAGGTGACTGCAATCTATGTAGATTAATTGTAAGCTAACCCTGACGGCAAATCAAAAAAATTATTACCATTTAAAAAGAAACAATTCAGTCATCAGGGCATCTAGGATGGCAAGTGATGTCACCAAGAATTGGGAAAGTTATAATCCCCCTAGAAAACAAAACGGCAAAAACATATAACAGTGAGTATTAGCTGGCTGTTATCTACCCAACTACTAATCTATTGACCTTAAGCAACTACTTGAAATATATATGCATGCTACTGCTTAGTAATATAATCTGTAGTATAATGAGTGAATATTTCTCATTAAACGTTTTCTTCTTTGCGAGTACCTCGAGAGCTGTTCATATAGCACTAGTCTCGAGATCGTGAGTACCCGCCCACCCCTCCCGCCGCCCGCGCAGGCTTCTAACCCACTCTGACTTCTCTATAATCATCAGATGATCTGGCCTTACGAGGTCCACCATGAGATCCATATGCCCCGCGTTAGGCATCTGCTCATAGCAGTTCATAGCGTCCAAAATGTCAGTGCGGTTGCATATCAACAAGGATGGATGGTCGTAACATAATCATGAACGGTGACAAAGCCTTTTCCAGACGTAAAAGGCATCACTAGCACGCCGCCCTTCTTGTGCCTTGGTCATTCCGTATAACAGCACTTCAGTAAATGGGTGGATCTTCGTCTGTCTTGGGATCATAGTCGGGCAAGTTGCCATACTTAGCATATCCGCTCTCCTCATACAAGGCGTCGGGATCGGAATGGTGTCGATGAAAGTCTATCCAGTCCGACTCCCATATTTCCAAATCATCGACTGTTACTATGATTTCTGGCGGCTGCGTCAGTGGTGACTGCGAAATGGAATGCCACCAACCTCCGCCGTCTATATGCTAAAAATACGGTTCCACGACGTCAGTATCATAGGCAGTCGCCATGATAGAAAGAGATGTCTCCAAGGAGCCACGAAAGGACCAAACGAGTCGGATGGTGTTACGAGTTGGGTAGGAAACGGCATTGCTCCCTAAGAGTTCTGCAAAGGTTAGATACTGTTCAGGTTCTGAGTCCGACTCTTGGGAATCGTCAGGCTCGGAAGTGGTGCCAGGCTTCGACACTATAACTATTCTCAAATTATGGGTTGACATTATAATTATTCTGAAGTTATGGAGTAGAAAAGAGATGATTGCAGTGGGGGGTTTGTAAATAAAGGCGCCACGAGGGTGAGCAGAACTGAGGCTTTAACCCAAATTGGTTAATTTAATTTAATACAGCAAATTGTATTCTTACTCTGTTGTAGCTGTCGGATAGTTGTTATAAGGGTTCTAAAGACAAGGATCAAAGTGTTAAAGTGTTTCAAGCTTCCTATCCACAGTATCCTGGCCCTATCCCCAATCTTGACTACACAGTGCCGCGAAAGCGCTACTCCAGTACAAGACTCCTTAGGGTGTTATAAATAAAGAGACTATCATATTCCGACCTTACTTTTTCTCCTCGAGATGCGTTATCTCGACCGCAGCCAGGTTGGCCTTCTCGTTGAAGATCTCTTCGTTCTCCTCCTCCTCGATGGCATTCTTGTACAGACCTCTCCTGATATCACGCTGCCACAGCAAATAGCCCGTGACGAAGAGTGTGATGTAGATGGAAATTAGGCAGATGCTGGCGGTGAAGCCTCTCGCAAACTGCGGAGCTTCAGTAACTGGGAATACGACGACGTTGTACCAGGAGAAGAAAGCCCAACCGACGGTCATCTATATAAAACATTCGTGGTTAGTCGGCTGCCAAGAAGGATGGAAAGCGAAAAAGGTCTGCTCACCATAGCACCAGTGGTAAAACTCTTGGCCTCGTTGTCATCTTTCATAATAACGTGGACGAACGGGAAGATCATAGGGGTCATGCAAGAGTTGAAACCCAGCAGGAACCAGGACGCAAATTTCAGGCCAATAGGAATACTCCAGATTCGCAAACAAATGTTACAGAAGAGCAAAACGATGCCGGCAAAGGTGAACGGCATCCAGATCGGGTAGACCCTGTAAAAGTTCCAATATTAACAGGCCATCTTCAAAACTACCACCTCCCGTGTCTAATGCAAGTGGGGTGGGTTGCAACTCACATGGCAAACTGCGGAATAAGAACGCCAACCACGATGGCCAAAAGCTGAGTACCAGTGGGCAGAATGTTGATCAGCTCAACCGAGTACTGGTGAGTAGACTTGACCCAGAGACCCATCTGGCCACCAACCCAGGTAGTGCATTGAAAACTATGAACCAAGTGCCGTTAGTAAGAATAAATCTTAAAAAGTAGTCAACGGCAGTGGTTTTGCTAACTTACGTGACGTAGGTTATCACAGCGAAGTAGAAGTGCCAGTGGCAGAAGACTCGTTTGAGCATACGCTTGCCGATCTTGGCGCTTTTCCGGACACCGTCGCTCTGCATGCGCGCCTGAGCGAGCTTCTGCTCCGACTCCTTAAGCCACCAGATACGAGGGCTGGTGGGCAGACCCGGGAACAGGAAGAATCCGGCAATTGCAATGGGGAGACTAATGATACCATCGATGATGAATACCCAGCGCCTGGAAGAAAGGGGGTGTTAGATGGCTTTTTGTGATGAAGTCAACCTTCGATGGGGAGGGGGAACGTACCATCCAGCCATGCCCAGCTTTCCGTCGAGGCCGTGGTGAGCCGCAGCCTGCATGTACCCACCGAAGGCGGCGCCGATGTTGCTGGAGACGTACCAAACGCCAGCACGCTTGAACACCTCATCCGACCGGTACCAAGAGGCGAGGATATAGAGGGATCCGGTGGCAGCGGGGGTCTCGAAGAGACCCATGAGGAATCTCATACCATAGATCATTTGGGAGCTATTGTTACGGCATTGGACGAAAGTGATGATGGTCCAGAGAGTCTCACAGATCGGCAGGTAGTACCGGGACAACTTGGGACGGGAGATAATCATCATAGAAGGGATTTCTAAGACGAGATAGCCGATATTGTAGAAAGTACTGAATAAGTTGTATTCGACACCCTTGATGTTTAGGTCCTCCTTCATTCCCGAGTTGTAGGCATTAGTGATATTGGACTGATCGAGCCACTTGATGAAGACTGTATATTTTCACCGTATGAGAGTTGGACGTATATGGGCCAATGAGAGACTTACACAGGAAGCAACTATTTTCGCAGTTAGCATAATATTCGATATTCAGCTCTATGTTGGCTAGCTCGAGATTGAACTTACATCAGTGGAAGGATGATACGGTCTTGTTTCTTAAGGAGGGCCCTTTCCTCCTCACTGTAGTGGCTAGGGTACCAGTCGAAGATGTACAACCAGGCGAGCCGCAAGTCCCTCGCAGGAGGCTTGGTGGCCGAGCTGACGACGACGCCGTTCTTGATCACCTGCACGGGGCTGACAGGAACATCTTCTATAGTCTGCACCGCGGTAGTCTGGATAGTGATGTCATCGTTCGTCTTTTGCTGCTGAGACGCCATGTTTAATGTTACCGCAGCTGCTTCTTCAACACCCTCTCGAGTATGGGCGGTAGAGAGAACGGAGGAAGATGTTGGGGCGGCAGATAGCTGGGTGAGGCCGGACTGTAGAGAGAGAAGAGGTGTCGAATGAAGGGGATAGAGACAGCTCTTTAAACCTTACCTTGCCAATGTTGTAGGGCGAGTACATCCTTGCTCGTCTACTATCGCATTCAAGTGAAATAAGACAAAGCTCAAGTCATAGGTTGCTTCTCTCCAACTTGTACGTACCCCATAATACCCCATACCCCGCGATTCTACTCCATATTGCTCCCGTGGGGCAACAGACGATTGCACTTAGTTTATACATCGGAGTTAGTATGGCGGAAAACGGGACAGGTTGCTCTCCGTGCGGGGTCTTCGTGGGTGGAAATGTTAAAAATGGGGAATACTAGTGGGACGGAAAGCGGACTATATGCAGCGGGCAGACCTCAAGCCTGGGGGGGCGTTCGGCGGAACACACTCCGAAGGCCTCAGCAATAAGTAAACGGGCTATTTCACATTATGGCCTATACTATGCCCCAAAGTAGTATAGTTGAATGTAGTCTTGTTTTGCTGGTTGTCTTGGGGGCATTTGTTTGTTAGATCCCGCAGGTTGCGTGAACTGTCTTGGCATGCTGTCTATTCTATAGTTAGCACCCTGCCAACTCTAGCTGTAATAAATGGAAGTCAATGCATTCTAAAGACAAGGATCAAAGGGTCAAAGCGTTTCAAATATCCTATCTAATCTTTACTCCTCAAATACCAATTCCCACCCGAGTCGACCCCTTATCATCAAAACCACCTCTCCTACTGATCCGCCACAGTACGCGACAAGCTAGTGAATAGGATCATCAACGGCCCCTTATCACCAATATCCTCTAGCTTGCAGACCATGTTATGGCAGTGGTAGGCGGCTATCTTGCGGGATCCTTGAGCTACAAACTCAGCGATGGCAATGGTAGCGTTTATTACCGTCCTGCTCAGCCATTTACTAGTGTTGGACTCAAGTGATACGTATGGTGTGATGAGAGGGTTTCTGGGCACGATTAAGAGCATTAAGCCACGGGATTACAAGCTTGTATATCGCAGAGCGAATGGGACGCCCAGCTCTCTTGAGTCTATGGTCGTATGTGATATGTTTTGTTTGAGAGTATATTATATATAGTTATTATCTTGAGTATTAGGTTTATCCGGCCGAGGCTGTCACTAAAACTAGAGGCTGTTGACAGGTACTAGAACCCAGGATTAGTCTCGTTATGCTTGTGTAAGATAACGATCTAAACTTTATATTCTGCCTGATATAGCTAATAATATATTATTCATTGCTGACTCACTTTGAATTTACACTATATAGATTGATAATCCTAATGTAAACAGTAACTTTTGGCCTGCTTCTGGCCCTTATATTATTCAACGAAGGTAAATCATCCCAGTCCATAACCCGATATACACCGATTTTCTCATCCCTTAATAGTCTAGACCGTCGAAATTGGTTGGGAAGTATACATCTGAGTCACCGGCTGGGAGTGGAAATTCTCCTGAATATCCCAAGATCCGCTCGACTTGCGGAGATGATTAGTATGCTTCCGGTCTGTAGTCATAAACTCAAAGCTTTCGGGACGAGTCCAGATGCCCAGACTGTCCGCGCCCTTTGGCGCCCACTTGTCGACACTGGTCGGATTTGCCTTCTTCCACCCGGCTTCGGAGACAAAGGCGTGCGAAACCTGTTGAAATAGGTTGGCATACACTTGGGAATTCTTGTCCCAGCGGCCGAGTCTCTGATACGCGCGTTTCAACAGAGCGAGATGCTGGATTGCAATCTGGGATGCCTCAGAAATGGGTAGCTCCCCGCCCTTGTCGGAGACGGTGTCACAAATAACACTCTCATGGATTAGCATGGCCTGACGATAGGCGCCAATAGCTGTGTAGAAAGATGAGAGCAAAACGTGCATGCTAAGTGTCGTGGCGTCGAGAGGCCCCCACACACGCCGAAGGTTATAGCAGATGTCCTCGCAGAGGGAAATGGCTTTATCCTGCTGTCCCTGGCTGAATTGAGTCTCGACGAGGCGTCGACCAATGCCCACCACGGTGGATGTTGACCAAGATGGTTGTTCGTCGCGCGAGTTCCAGAGTGCAGAGAGAACCCACTGGTGAAGTTGTTAAAACATGTTTGCCATGCCAGGATTGGGTTACTTACCTCTAGATCATTTAAGTTTTGGTGGTCTCCGAGAAGGCCGCAGGCGTCGTTGAGCTGCTCGATTGGCACTTCGGTGATATCAAAATTGTTCGAGCGCACTATCTTCATTATTTGCTTAGTGATGCTCTCCGATAGATCGAATGCAGCGGCGCCGACTTTTCCGTCCGGGAACTTGGTATTGCCTCGACTAGCAAGGACAAGGGCCACTTGGAGGCCTAGATCAATCTTCTCGAGACTATCGTATCCACCTTGGAACTGCTGGAAACGATTAAGGAGGTAGCCCCAATCATATGCTTCTTGGAACTTGCCCTTATCTACGTATGCATTGACGATTTGGCTACCAACTTTCAGGACAGAGACATCAGGTTCTTCGGTGTGCATTTGGACGAGGACCAGTTGTAGGAATTCACTTAGGATGGCCTTGTTGGTTATCCTCTGTGCATGCAAGTTGGTCGATAAATATTCCAAGAGTTGTGACTCGACAATTGCAGTGCCGTTGATATCGCCGATGTTGTTGGTAAATTGCAAGAGACGGGAGCCGTACACTAGAGTGTTCAGGAACCATTCCTTTTCCTTGGTTGACTTCTGGTATTCTTCATACATGAAGAACTCGCCGACCAAGTTGGCCATGGTGGATGAATATGAGTCTCTGTGCCCAGCTAGGGTAACGCCAAATGTGACTATGAATATCCATGCTGAAGGATCCAACTTGGTGCCCTGTTCAAGCCTGAGTTTCTTAGTTATGTTAGAGAATCCAAAGACGGCTTGGCTACGGAGCTGTGCTAGAAGCTGTTCGCCATCAGACTTAAGGCCAGAGTTCAGGTAGATCTTGGCAATCCTCGAGCCTGAATCAGCTAGTCGCTGAGAACTCTTTTCATTGTCGAGGATATTGACAACGGTGCTTTCAAGTGTCTCATTGGCCTTCTGGAGCGACTCTTTATTGTCCTGCTTGGATAGGGCAACGGAGAAAAGATTTAGCCACGTCAAGGCGTCTCGGTCAGAATAACTAAACTTGGAGCGTTGATTATGCAGCTCCTCGGAATACAATGTAACTGCCCGCGGAGAGTTCGATAACTTGGACGTCGAGTACAAGTGCGCGAGACTCTTCCGGGCTATTTGGATTGCAGACACAGTTGACTCAGACACCTGCCCGTTTGGAAGATCTTTAGACTTCTGATAGGCTTCTTCATACATGTGTATAGCCTCTTCAAGGTGTTCCCCACTCTGTTCATCGATCTTCGCAAGCTGCAATGTTGCCTTGAGCGTTGTTTCGCTAGAGATGCCGTAGAACCTAATACAGGCCTTGCGGTAATCAACAGCCAGCTGGTGAAGCACGTTGTAGTCCGTCCCGACTTGCTTCAGAATTTGGACATACTTCTGGTAAAGGCCTTCTGCAAATTCTGGCTGCAGCTCATAGTCCTTTCCGTGCTTGATGAACGAGTGCCAAAGTGTCGCATACACCTTCTGTGCAGACAAGTACTGACGTTGGTGCTCGTAGATGTTGCACAGAGATAGGCAAGCCCTCATAGAATCCTTATGAACTAGATCGGTACCTTTGGTCAGGTTCGCATAGATCTCGCGATAGGCAAATTCTGCATCTTTGGTATCATTCAACTGGAGAGCGGTGTCGCCTAGCGTGTAAAGCGTGCTGATCGTCATCGCGTTCGTCTTGCCATGTCGTTTCTTAAGCTCGTTGTATAAGTCTAGGAGGATAGTTGTAGACTTCTCAAGCATGGAATATTCACGATAGAAATCGATCAGTCGTTCGGAAGAGGAGGCTATAATTTCGTCTGAAGCATTGGGAGTTGAAATGGTAGCGTAGAAAATCTTTCGATAAACGAACTCCGCGGACTCAAACTCGTGAAGCTGGAGGTAGGCAAATAGCAGGCGGTCGACAACTTCCATAGACTCTTTGTTATATGATTGAGGCAATGGAGTTCTGAGCTCCTCGGTTCTATTGAATGATGGCCACAACTCGTCCAGAGTAATGGTTCCAACTCTTATAACCTCGCTCCAATTTTTCTGCTCATAATAAGAATTAACCAAAGTTATTGCATTCTTCACAGTCGTCGAATTGATTAACTTGGTCTCTCCCGTAACAAACGTAACTAGGAAGGTCTCCACTAGACTTGAAAGGCTATTAGCTTTGGAAGTCTTTTCCAGAGTAGCTTTAGCCAACTTAGAGGAGATAGAGCTTGCTTCGGTACTGGATTGCTGTCCTGTCTTCACGTAGTATGCCCAAAGTCTAGCAAATACCGAGCGTGCAGTGTCGACGGCTCCAATACTCTCCAACTGATCACCAACAGTCTTCATTCGATCGATAGTTGTCGTTGACTCATTCTCTTGTTTAAGATCGATCCAGATAGCGCGGAGGATGCTTTCTGCCTCTCTAGTACGCTTCTGACGCTTGAGAAGCTCAGCATAGCGAATTGCAACTTCAAATTTTCTTTCGTAAAAGTGTGAATCCTTGTTAACTCTGGTTAAACTTTGCCATAAAGTCAACAAGGTCTCCTCCAATTTGTGAGCGTCCTTTTGCTTCTCGTAGAATTCAATCATAGACCATGTTAATAAAATACGCTTTGGATCTGTTGTAGGAAGAGTATAAACAGCCTCGTCGTAATTTCTTCTGTTGACCTCGTGGCTTTCGTCGGTGTTGCTGGTAGTCTTTTGAGCCATAGAGGTCAACCTCTCCTGGGAATGGCGAGTCTCTACCGCATTGCGCCCATAGGTCTGAACATTGAGGTTATAAATCTCTTGATAGTACTCAGCTGCCTTCTCAGTCTCGCCAACTGCGATATAGATGGTAGCAAGCTGCTCTAGATATGTTACTTTTACCGTAGTCTCTCGTATAGTAGTGATAATGTACTCCAGCATCTTGATTCGGTGATTGGTAATTTCCGAATCCTTTTTGGCCGAGACAGACGAGCTCATAGCAAGATACTTCTGACTGCAGGTTGTTGCAATTGTCGTCAGATCGAGTGATACTGCTAGCTTCCATGCTAGGTGGTAATACTCATTTATCTCAGTCGAGCTGAGGGTCATTTGCTTTGCGCGAGCAGCGTTGAGAAGCGTCTGAAGTACTGGCTCAGATGTGCCACCAATGACTAAATTTCGAAGAGAAAGAGCTAGTAGATGATGATTGAGCACATTGGAGTTTACGAACTGGAACTGATAGCATGATCCTTCAATCACAGCCAGTAGTGTAGAATCTGGGAAGCAAGTTTTGAAATTTGTTGTGATCTTATGGTTGGTAGTCGTGGAATGCATTGGGGAGGCCTTGAAATGTGATGTCCAGTACCGGGCAGAGTATTGGAGAGCATCGTATGAGTCGAAAAGCTCATTAAGTTCGTAATCATTCAGTGATTCCAGAGTTGGCTGCATATATCGTGTGACGCCTAGAGATAGTTAGAAAGTTATATGGTACATAGAAAGGGGAGTTCGCGTACAGATCTTGATGTAGGCCAAGCACCGAAGCGTCAAGTCATAGTGAGCTTCCTTGATGTGGAAAGGGAATGACCCAGAATTCTTAAAATCCTTGACAGATTTTGCTCGCTGGAGGAGGTTCTCTTTGATAGTATAGTGGCGAAACCGCACCGAACCATCTCTAATATCAATTAGATGGCCAAGGGTAGCAACGGAATTGTCCTCGACTCTGGTCGAGCGAGGTGCACGAGTACTGTTCGAGATATCTAGTTCCATAAACTGGCCAACTTCACCAATGAGAAGTGGTCTTTCGGCGGCAAGAAGCAGTGAGAGGATTGTCCTGATGTCCCGATCGTTGAGGTCAATTCTCTCAATTGTCCAGTCCAAAAGCTCAGATAGCGTCTTTGGCAAGGCTTTAGTAGTGTTGAGCATGGACTCGGGTGATGTATCTCTTTTGAGTAATTCAAAGGCCTGGAATAGCCATCCAAAGGAGCCATCTGCCTTCTTGACGAGGCTCGAAATGAGGCTTCCTCGGTTTTTCGTACTTAGGCCCTTAAAGTTTGACGTGGTAAATAGAGCGTACTCTGCAACGTAATGCATATCTTGGATGGTGTGCTCCGGTTTGATAGCAAGCTGAACGAAATTCTTCGGAATGGATGAAGAGAGAGGCCGAGAAAATACTACACACTTCGTCATGCTATTCTTTGAGACGATGGAGTTGAGTTGCTCCAGTAGTCCCAAGGTATCGGCTTCTCCCCCGTTCAGGAGATCGATGCCATCAATCACGATGGTCTGTTTCCGGTCACTGCGCAGACCTCTTTGCAGGGCTTTCCACAGCGCACCTTCGACCTGGGAGCTCGTACCACCTTTAACAGAAAGTTCATAGGCTCGCGCTAGTGATTTATAGAATTCATTGTCGCCTACGCTCAACTGGAGAATTTGTAGAAGAAGCCCTTTCACAACACTCGTCGACGTGTGCTCAGTCTTCAAATCAGGGTCTATTAAGAGTTATAAACTGTCTCTTATACCATGATCTCGGATGTATCTTACCAACTCTGTATGTTATAACATCCGTAGCTAACTGGCCTTCCAAGGACTGAAGTCGCTCAACGACCCATTCAGATAGAACTGTCTTTCCTGTGGCTGGCTCGCCGGTTACAAGTAAAACTGACTTATTCCCGTGGCTGAAGCTATTCAGGTGTTGGGAGAACCATTCACAAGTGTAATCTGCGCGCTCTCGTCGAATGAATCGAGTTACGGCGAGCAATCGAGTAACCGTATCATGGGGCACCAAGAAATTCCGGACCGAATCAACTGAAGTATCTAGTATTTGTTAACAATATCCATACCAATGTATTCAGAGAGAAGGCTACTCACCATCAGGCTTTGCTAAGCTCTGAAGGTGCGTTTCCCAGATAGTGGTAGTAAAACGGTCGGCATAAGAATAGATCGAGTCCGAAGTCTTGCGGAAGCGCTCATCAAAGTCGCGTTCATTCAAACGGGTGCCTATCATTTTACATTAGTGTTATAGATAATTATTTTGATTTCATTACACCAACTCTTTTGTTTCTGGGTGTATTCAATGCTAATGCTCGTTACCAGCTTCAGTAGAACCGTTAAAGATTCACCTAGAATACCCTGGATCTCCTCTGAAGACTGGAAGAGTTCAGAATGACGTAGGAAAAACCGAAGAGTCAAGCCACAGCTATAGAAGACACGGAAGGCTTTTTCTAAGACTGAGATGTACTTCTGTCCCAGCTATTAAACATGGTTAGTACCGCAACATAGAGAGAGATAGGGACGTACATACTTGGATGAGAGAGAGTGAACCAGCCCAAATAAGAGATGCTGCTTGGCCAGCATAATCTGTAAATTTACCGAGCTCATCTGAGTAGGCATAGACTTGTGCAGCAAAGAACTCCGCCCATTTCAAAATTTTATCCCATCGACTACCGTCATGGGGCATTTGGTGAAGTCGAATTCCAGCAACAGCGTCGAAAAAGGCCTCCACTGATCGGCAACTTGCCAAAAACTGATCCGCAGAAGGGCCAAGCTCCGAGCGATAGGCTGCTGCCGACTTGTTGGTGGCATTTCGAATCATGGAGAATCTCGCGGAGTTGGTGAGGTGGTTAGTCCTCGATTCATCTCTACGGACTTCTCTGGTTTCAATCGTCCTAGAAACTAGCACTTCATTGTTGCGGGGTACTGACTCCGGCATTGTGGATTTTGTTATTATAAAATTGTAGACATTCAGGGCAATGTAATTTAAGTTGTAAGAAGTGGTAGAAATCGTAGAAATGGTAAAAATGGTCGAATTGATGACCCCAAGGAGACGGCATGTATATACAAGCACCGGTAAATAAAAGTCGCAATGCACTTCTCCTCAAAGAGAACCAAAACGTCACTAATGACGAAAGTAATTTAATTGCTTTCGAACAAATGGAATAGAAACAAGCTGTAGCACCTCTACCTGGGGTACCTCAAAGCTCTCACATTCGCAATACCCAATGGCACATCACTACAATCTGTTTATCTTCTATCAAATGACAACGATGGACCTAAGATCTTGATTCAGTGATGTAATAACGTTGTTGATAGATCGTGGTAGAGATGGAGATTGGCATAGGCATTGGCTTCATATTGCAAATTATATCATAATTATCACTTTCTAGGGGGAGGCGGCGGCATAAAAAGGAGAAATCGGTACATAGTGCATGTATCGATATAGGGGTACATACACCCGACGATTTGGAGAATATTAGTGGACAAAACATGTATCCCATTCACGTGATGCAGCCTTTCGCAACGTAACATACATGACATGATAGTTACGTAGAATGCAAATCCATCTAGTCAAAGCAGTTCAGGTTACATGAACCATATTTTTTTGAGCTAAAGCTCTGATATCACGCATATCAATTCCTATTTAAGGCATCTAACGTCTTCTCGAAACCGTGCTTTAATTATTGTGGTATCTAGTACCCAACCTTGGAGGATCGTTTTTATAGACTACTTTAGTGCTTGTGAGACTGGGGTCGGGTAGGCGGGTTTAAGACGGGTATTAGGACCTAGATAGTCAGAGATATCCAGACAGGTTGACTCAACCTCTATCACTCACATCCTGCCAAGCTGAAACAACATACCCTTCGCGCATGCAATATCTTACGATAGAACACGGGTGAGGTGGCCAGATACTTGACAATAGATATGGCTTCATCCCCTCTGCTTGGCTTTCTTTGCGGGACCAGAACCCCAGTCTGTCCCTATGCTCTAGCTTACTAATCACAATAGTGTTCTTTAAATCGGTGGTTGAGTAATTCCGGCGATATACCAAGTAAGTTGTCTCCGAATTTCTTCTAATACTCATCATAACTACAAATGTACACTGCTTCATTATGGAGTCGAGACATTATTCCATCGCTCTCCTAGCGTTTGTTTCGGGGTAAGGGGCCTAAAGAGTTTGGGAGGTGTCCCGCAGATGTTCCATTTCTACTTCAGCCATAGTGAGACTATTACTTAGGGTAGTGAATTAGTGGGGATATCCCTCTGTCCGTCGGCAACAGTTACAGATTGAGGGAGACTAATAATATAATTTTACGCTGGATCGTGTGTGGCAGAGCGAACAGGATGCCTTCCCCCCCCAGAATATGTACTGTTTGAGCACAATATTTTATATTTTATATGCCGTGGAGAGAGGCTGGATGGGGCCTAAGAACGGTGTTTTAACTTGCCTAGAACACTGAAGTTCCCTCAAAAGGTATGCGCTCACTTATTGCTGATAACTAGACCTGCAACTTTCTTTCTTTCTTCATTTTCTTCATTTTACTTGTTGTCACTTTCCTTCCCCATCCGTCTACGCCAAAGAAAGACGCCTTTCCTGATTCTAATCCGTATCTTTTGAACCAAAACAAAGACAAAATGGCCGAATGGTTGCCTTCTCATGAATCTGGGTGTCTCGGGCTAGCCGCTTGCGGCTGGAGCACTGGTATTATTTGGTTGTCGACAAAGCACTACAACACGCTGTTGTAACAAAGCAAAACGTCTCGTCTTATAAGAAACTCAGGTCTCCTACAAATCTGGTAGACACTATCTAGACTCTTCAAAGTAATTGACTATTAATTTGACGCCTTGCGTACAGTAATTATGGCAGACTCTGTGGCTCGCCAGCCACGTCAAAAGCACTCTCTTGTGCATCAGCTAGTTTCTAGCCTTCAAACCTCCCCGGAACGGATCAGCGAACCTAATCATAACGAAGAGGTAGAGAAACTCCTACAGGTGCGTAATAACAATTTTTTCTGAATCAATCAAAATCTAACCATATATCCGTCAGCCTACTGAGATAGAGCGAAACCTTCTACACTCGAAGCGTCGTCGTGCAGAGGACCTGGACGCCATCCCCGAATCAAAGAGCTGGGCCATTCGCAGATGCACCAGACAGCGTGCTATCAACAGTGTCGCATGTTGGTTGGAGTCTATTTGGGGATCAGAACTGGGATCTTGCCAGGAACGACGATCTCTCTCAGACTCCATTCAGAATCACTCTGCCCCTGACTACTTTGGCGATATCCATATCCCTCCAAAGTGCACAAGCTCAGCGCCCGCCGAAGGGGGAATTCGGGACACCGGCAATTTTCTTCAGGCACCAACCTCACATTTGGCAGGATCTAGTTGGAACGGAGGGGGCCACGATTGCCATTGCGACAATTGTTCATGCTCTCGATCGGCCACGCCAGAAGACGCATCTGAAGCCTCTACCATGTCAAATAGGCAATCCCTTGTTGAGAGTCCTAGGTATAGGTCACATTTAGGGGAGAACGGCATCGAATTACTTCCGTCGTATATCTCTTTGCCGGAGCATATTTCGGACTTCGTTACTCATCTATGGAAATATCGAAATCCTACAGGTCCATCAGAAAGTCAAATACAGTTGGATACGGAACTGGCATGTCTTAGAGAGGGCATAGCAGAGGGTGGGGTCGCATCTTACTTCCAAAAACACCTATTCCTGACCCCGGAGCCATTAGATGGCTTAAAATGCAGCTTCAAATTACCAATGGCAAGACATGCTGTTCCAGGCGTGGATTCCAAATTGAGGGTCAGCGTCCCAGTCCCTGATATTATTTATGGTTACAGCTTACGTGACGCTTTTACCAAAGAAGAACAATCCAAAATGAACTTTATGACAAGCTCGGTCTTCGTTAACAATGAAGATTTGTCATTTCCCTTCTTAGCTATAGAGCAAAAAGGAGACGGCCCAGCTAGCCGTGGGAGCTTATGGGTTGCAACAAACCAATGCCTGGGTGCCTCTGCATCGTGTGTCAACATAGTCGAGCGGTTTAATCAACAATTGAGAAAGAGCAGCAGCAGCAACAGCAACAACAACAACAGCGACGATGTACAACTAGTTAGCAGCATCTCCTTTAGTATAGCCATGAATGGCTCCGAGGCGCGTCTCTACGTTACCTGGAAGCAGGCCGAGATTGCATACCACACCGCCATCGTCGATAGCTTCCTCCTACAACGACCAGCCGATTTTCTCAATTTCCGCAGGTACGTCCTGAATATTCTCGACTGGGGCATGAGAGGACGCCTCACTGCGATCCAAGCCTCTTTGGGACACCTCCTCGAGGAGAGCAAGGAGACTTCTTTAAGGCGGGATATGGACCGATCGTCGCCTTCGGAGGAGCAAGATGGCGGACGGACTCGTAAACGGCGCCGTGGCTACAGACGACGTGATGTCGGTGACACGGGTTCGAGCATAGACCCCCTGACACTTTAAGGTTTTGACGCTTGTTACTTTGTGTAGTATTGTGCACTTCAAGTTTTGGGACGGGGAGGGGTTTTGGTACGATTGCGAAGCACCTCTAACAGAGTGCGCCATGCGTAGCTATAATTTCAAATAGGGGGAGTGTGCACAACATATATCTTATTTATGCAGCGTCTATTTAAAACTGTTTCAACTTAATTCTACAAAATAAAGATAGAAAATCTCAAGAAGTTCCAGGTGTATATTCACAGCTCAATCCCGCGTTGGGACGTTGTAGATTTCTACGATTGCAACCTTCCGGAGCTTTTATTCTCATCAATTCAAGTGCGCATGTATCCAATGCACCATTGCACCCCCCACCAAAAAAATACTAAAGCAAGTAATTTATATTCATCTAACATCTTGCTGCTTACGCCGCAAGATAGCATATTTTCACGCAAAAAATCTAATTGTAGTAGTTTAAAGCAACCACACCCGCACTCGCACGCAAGACAAAAGAAACAATTCACCACTGAACTTACCAAGCGCCCCCTTCTCGCCCCCAAACAACTTTTATGCATCGCAGCATAACCCTCCCCTCTCCCCTTTCCCACTCCAAAATATGACTTGTCAACCCCACCATCATTGTCAAACGAGGCCAACAAGCCGTGGGCTGTCCTAGGTGAACACTCTAGGACCACCAATCGTTGTTATTGAGCTTGCTCAATCCTCTGTCCTTGCATTTCCACATCCTGCTGCTGTTGTCCCGCGCCAGCCAGCCCCTGCTCTACAGCCCTCTCTTGACTAGGGTTTTCGCTCATTGTCAAGAATTTCGAGAACATATTATGCTGCAAGCCGCTAACGCCAGCCGCTTCAAGCTTCGCCGCTCTACGGCGGAAAAAGATACGCTTACCCCATTTCCAGGTCTCAATACCAGCAAAAAAGAGGATTGCCTCGATGAGCACAATGGCCCATTCCCAGCTGATCCCAGTATGCTTGAAGACCACGTGGTTGATGACCGGGATATAGAGGACGGGGAAAACGGTGATAAATCCAGCCATAATCGCCCAGAACAGGAACTGATTGCGCCAGACATCGTGTATCCATTGGGTGAAGTACTTCTTAGACTTGGGCTGCATGCGGAAGAACGAGCGGCGCATGTTGACCATCTCCCAGGCGAGGAAAAGGGCAAACCAAGTGAGGCAGACAAAGGTAGTGGCGCGGGCGCGGAAGACGGTGTCACACACGTCGCTGTATGCATCATTGCAGCCGATACCAAGGTTGCCGTCACCAAAGCCGAAGAGGACGATGGAGAAGGCGGCAAGGCAGAGGGCGGCCATCCAGAGACCATAGACTACCATGTCGACCATGACCTCCATCGTGAAGACGCCGGTTTTAAGAGACTGTGGCGGGCGTTGCATGATGTCTGGAGCGGCAATTTCAACACCGAGACCCATATCAGGCATACCTAAAGGGGGTTAGTGACGAAAACGGCATGGGGATAAATGGGCAATCCCACCAGAAGTGATCATAATAACCCAAAGAATCTCAACAGGCGCAAGAGGAAAAACCGACAGACCAGACTGGTCCTTGAAAGCAAGACCAATAAGAAGAGTGCAGGCTTGTGCAATATTCTCCGCGAGGAGATGGAGAACAAACTTCTGGATATTGTCAAACATACGTCTCCCCTCCTCAATGGCATTGAGAATAGAAGCGAAGTTATCATCGGTAAGAACAATATCAGAAGCATCCTTCGCAACATCAGAGCCAGCTTGACCCATAGCAATGCCAACATCAGCGCGTTTGAGAGACGGTGAGTCATTCACACCATCACCGGTCATAGCAGCGAAACATTTGCGACGATGAAGTGCGTCGATCATACGAACTTTGGTGGTAGGAGAGCAGCGAGCAATGACAAGAGGAAGAGCGGGCAGATCATCAATCTCATCATCGGAGAGCTTATCAAATGCACTGGCCGTCATGACCATAGAATCAACAATGTCCTTGGCAAAAGACATCATATTCTCAGGAAGGATTCCAACTTGAAGAGCAATGGCTCTCGCGGTGCCAGGGTGATCACCAGTCAGCATATGAACTGCAATACCAGCCCGGTGGCATTCTGCGACAGCACCAGCGGATTCTGGCCTTGGAGGGTCGTACAAGCCAACGAGGCCACGGAAAGTTAGGTTCTCCTCGATGACTTTGCGGTCAAGGGGTGCATCCTTGTCGGTGGGAATAGTATACTCCTTACTTGCAAGGGCTAAAACACGAAGGCCCTGCCTAGCAAGAGCCTCCATGTTCCGCAGGACTTCCTCTCTAAGAGCCTCGGTCATCTCAATAAGACCCTCGTCTTTGTTCCAGTGAACTTGTGTGCATGATCCTAGGACACGCTCAACAGCGCCCTTAGTAAAAACCATGGAATTTCCATCTTTATACTCGAAGATGACGGACATCTTCTTGACGTCGGAATCGAAGGGGAATTCAGCGGTTTGGGACCACTCTGGCTCGTCGCCGTTAGTGAAACGGTCGCGGCCCCAATCAAATCGAGACGCAAAAACTTGGATAGCAATTTCAGTCGGATCTCCCCGGGCTTTCCAGCTATCCTCGCTCTTGTAGACACGAGCAAGATTGGCAAGTGATGCAACATTAAGAAAGTGATGAAGGTGAGTGTTATCTTCGAGCAGGTCTGCAACTGGGGTAACCTTCTCGTGATCTCCCTCTCCATACGCGGCATTGGATGGGGCAAAGGCGCTATGGCTAATATCGCCAATCGAGGGATCGACGGGGTTTTCGGATGTGCCCACGGAGTAAGTACCCACGGCTGGAACCCAAGCCTTCTTGGTTACCATCTTGCCTTGGGTAAGAGTACCGGTTTTATCGGAGCAAATATCGGTGACAGCACCAAGAGCTTCGAGGGAGTCCAGCGTGCGGACTACAACGTTACGGGACACCATTCTTTTGGTGCCAGCTGCCATTGTGATTGTTAAGACCACAACCAAAGACGCAGGGATCATAGACAAGCCAGTGGCGACTGCGTAAATGATGACCTCGTTGTTGTTCGAAAACTTATTGGCAGCCAAGACGATGATGGCGCAAACAACGGCGGTACCGAAGAGTAGGATGGCCAGTTTTGACAGCTTCCTTTGAAGAGGAGTGCCGACAGTCGTTCCAAGGAACTTCCCAATAAAATCACCGGCTGTCAAACCCCATGCTTCAAGGTACCTGTATGGCTTGACCTTGCCGTCTTTACTACGCCTGGGTTCACGGGTTTTCTTGTCGGTGGCCCGCAGTGCCAATGCGATAGATCCAATTTCGGTTCTCATCCCTGTCGCATAGACAACACCAGTTGCGCGGCCCTTAGTGACGGTAGATGAGCTGTATGCAACGTTGAGACGGTCACCCGGGCCAGTATCAGCGTCGAAGATGGCCTTGGACTCCTTTGCAACTGGGAGGGATTCTCCCGTAAGGAGAGCCTCATCTGTCTCGAAATTCATGGCATCGACCAATCTTTCCACCAAGTTAGCATTTATGCCACTCCAATTGATAAGACTAATGCATACCGGATATCCGCAGGAACAGTATCTCCAGTTTTAAGCTCGACTTTGTCACCAGGCACCAGTTCACCAGTGGGTATGGTTTCTGTCTTGCCATCTCGAACGACTGTAGCAGTAGGGGAACTTAGAGATCTTAGAGAGTCCATCGTTTTTTCAGCGCTGAACTCCTGTAAGAACCCAACGACAACGTTGAGAACAATGACAGCGGCAATGACACCACCTTCGATCCAGGATTTAATACCAAAACTCACGGCCATGGCCATGATCAGCACCTAGGTAATTACATCAGACGGCCGACTCTTTTGAAAGGGGGTTGTGGATCTCATAACTAGAATCATTGCGTTTGCAATCTGATGGACCAAGATCTTGATAGGTTGCACACCCGGTCCATCGTCGAGCTCGTTGCGTCCCCACTTCTCTGTGCGAGAAAAGATTTGGCTGCGTGGAAGACCATCCTCGAGGTTTGTTTCGAGCTGATCGCGCGTTTCGTCAATTGTCAGGGCATGTGCAAGCATAGTTTGTGGACTATCACCATCCAGGCCTTTATCTTTAGCCATGATTGAGGAAACAGTCGCAGGAGAATAAATGTGAGAGCTATTTGATCACACGACAAAGAACAATTGACAATTGACAATAGACGAGAAAACAAGTTTGTACGAACAGCAGCAGCAACTGCTGTATATGTAGTCTTGGGGAACACCAACAAAGGAATACTTTGCTCCACCAAATCCTTGGGGATGAGTCGTTGACGATGTCCGACTTGGCCTGGTCTTGGCCTGGTCTTGGCCTAGAATCTAAGAGGCAGAGAAATAACAACCTCGGAAAAGAAGATACCGTTATCAGCGTATAGTGGGTGAAGGATCCTTGGTGGAACCCTAGATAACGTGGAGAAAAATAGAGCTACACCTATTTCGAACCTTATCCAAACCACGTTGAAATCTACTCCGTGCTGTTTGGTTAATGGGGTTCCAATGGTACAATGAGTACAGTAGTTGACCCAAATATATGACGAGAGCCAAGTAAAAAGAAATCCTTACTGGGAAAAACATCCCACAATATGTCCCACTATAGTTACTCAGAAGTGCTCGCGTGCTGTACCAAGGCGGCTAAACTCGGGCCCCAATCGTATGGTGCGATATGCTGACTATTGGCTGGGAATTGTATAGTAATATTTAATGGCGTGGTATTTGCATGTCAAAATGTAAATAAAAGGGGGTTTAAAAAAGTTTCAAACCCTAAAAAAAGTGACATGAAAACATGCGTTCCAGACCATTCGCCAATCAATCACCTGCCAAGCGGCCAAGAACACCTACAACAGTGGGTATTCGCCCAAGCTTACAGTGGATTCATACTCAGGGCAGTGCAAATGCATTAGTATGTGACTGTCATTGACCTCAAGATATTGATGCCCATACAATGTTTCTGTTGCCTCCCTTAGCTTTGTGAGTCCCCTCGCTGATAAATTCCCATCTCGCCTCTATTCTAAACCCCTATAAACTATTGCTAATGCCCAATGGTTCTACTCAAATATCCTCTCCTTTTTGATAACCTCTCAATTCCCAATGAGACTCGCGATAGTACTATAATAATGACATCTCGTCTTCTCGTCTACCCCGACCGCCACCATAGAGACATTCCTCGGATCATTTGGGAAATAGATCTGCTCCATCGCAGTGCCAAACGTGTTCCACTCCGCAGCCCCCGGCAGCCGGTATGTATTCGGGGTTTTAGTCCGGATGAACGATGTCCAGTACGCCTGGATTGTGGGGTTCAATTCGGCGCCCTTCCCGGTCGCGATGTCCCAGATGGAATACATGGTTGCGGCGTGCATGGCCCCCATTCCTGACTTGGCGTTGATGGGCGGTACGACGTCCCAGCTACTTCTTGTTAGAGATGGCATGCAACGGGAGAAGGGGGCTTACTGGTAATGCCAGTTGGAGGTTCCGTCGGTGTGGTTTTCGAACATCTGGCTCATGAATTGACCAGGGCAGTTGTACCGAAGCTCACCATATGCGTCAGCGGCTGTCCTCCACCAAGCTCCTTTGCTTGGATAAGTAGTCTTATCCTGTGGGTAGAGGCTGACGATGTGGTTTAGCTGATCCGTTGTAAGCTTAGCAAAGTTGTTTTTTAGGAAATTAGTCATGTCTGTAACAGTATCTGTTTTCGGTGGCGTGAAGAGCGTGCCTTCATTTGTAACAGAACTGCATGTTGTTAGCAGAATTTAAAAAAAAATGAATAATGGAGAGACGTACCCGAATATGACTGGCACTTTGACGAATTTTCCATCGGCATACATATTATACGTGTAATCCTCTGTGAACCCCCCAGGCCCGTCAATAACATTCGAGTACATAAATAGAGGAGTTCCCGTGGCGTTAGGAGTGGGCATGTTGATGTTATTGCTAGCGATAACTTCCACATCAAGCTCGCGGAGACACTTTAAGGTGTCTGTTGACGCATTACACTCTGTGCGGTTAACAAGACCGTCGTATTGATATTGTGACTCGTTGACAGTCAGCTGGGCTCCAAAGGAATTACTCTGTCCGGCAGCAGCATGAAAAAGCTTATCGTCACGGCCTCCGTATGCGGTAAGGTGAAGATCAACCGATGCTGCACCAGCAGAATCTCCATCAATTGTAACATGGTTGGGGTTACCTCCAAACTGTTAACTGTGTTAGTTTCTATCTGGAGTAGAAGTTGATTGACGAACTTACTAAGTGGATATACTTCTGAACCCAGGCCATGGCCTTTCTCTGGTCAAGTAGCCCAACATTCAAATCCCCATTCTCCTGGATCTCCTTACTTGCTAGAAAACCCCACGGTCCCACGCGATAATTAGAGGTAACAACCACAATATCATTGTCGGCGGCCTTGATCAAGTCGTCGCCAGTCAAATAAGGATTGGCTAGAGCATTAAATCCACCTCCTTGGATGAAGAAATATACCGGGTGGAGAGCGGATCTATTAGTGGGGGAGTAAACATTAATGAAAAGACAATCCTCCGAAGTTGTAGGGTTGAGGTAGGTGGAGGGGGTGGAATGGCACAGTTTTCCTTGCTATGGTACGTCAGGCAATGTTACACAGAAGTTGAGGCAGGACTTACTTGGAATGCAGTTTGTTTTGAAGCAGGCAAAGGGTCTTGAGGAGCCCTGAACCTGAGATCGCCCAGTGGTGGTGCTGCGTACCTCATGCCAAACCACTTGTCAATTCCGTTAGGCGTTCTGAAGCCTCTGTATTGAGCATAGCCAAGGTCTACATTTAAGTTTGGGTGTTTCTTGGCTCTAACGGTGAAATATGCAGCAACAGTTATAACGATCACTAGAATGATTGTAACAGGAGCTAGGATGAAGAGGATGCAGGATTTCCTCTTCATCTTTCTGGCATGAACTTGGGCGATCAGACGACGAGGGCCCCATCTCGACAAGCTCGTAGGGGTGGTGCCTTTTGCCAGCTGCTGGTTGTTGGCATAGGATTCGGGGTCCTGATGGTCAAGCCTGAGCTTTTTAAGTTCTACTTCAGATTGGGAAGGGAAAGTCGACCGAGTGAGGACGCTAGAAGAGGATAGATGGGTACTATACTCAGGTAGAGGGAGAGACTTCGATCCAGCTTCTCTCGGGATTCTATGATTTACCGACGAGCAATTGCGATCCCGACAAAAGACTGTTGTATTGACCTCCCGGCCCGTCGGAAGGATACCGTAGCACGGCTCGGGCGTAGATAACTTGTCCGCCATGTTATAATGTAGATTCCAACATTTTGAGTTAAGTTCAGTGATTATGAGCGTAGCGTGAAAAAAAGGGGAGGACAATTGAGCCGACGAGTGTCGACTCTGGTATACCGTTGGGTCAATCCGACAACGGTTCTCCGAAGGATTGGTCACTCATCCCGATTTTTTGGAAGTGGGGGGGAGGCGCAGCATGATGTAGGTCGTGCGGAATGTCATCGCTTATGATGTGCCTGATCACATCATGACAAACGGCAGACGATGAAGGGAAAGAATGAATCAACTACAGCAATAAGGAATCGAATTGACCAGAACTATCGGAGATTAAAAAGCCAGTAAAGCCAAGAGATCCGACAGATCTATGAAGGGATGAAGTGACCCAAGATCGACGATGTGACATGGAGGGGTTTGCCCACAGTTTCTTTAGTGAACCAGAATACGAGGTGGCTAAGCCTCGATTGTAAACCCCAATGTGCGGCGCTAAACCTAGGCGAGCTAAGACTCTAAAAGTGCAATCTGCTTACATGAGTTTAAAACAGGGGTTAGTGGTGTTTAATATATTGGAAAATTAAATAAGTTGTTGAAAATAGATGGCTTTAACATGTTGGTTGTATTGACACACTCGTGCCGCCTAAAAGTCCGTTCAAGGACTGTGCCTATTGACATGATCGAGAGTATTAAGTTACTGAATTATAAGCCTGTGTATAACAGAACGGACGGGATCCCGATTCTCTTGAGCCTCTCGTATGTATGAGTATCTGTTCCACTCCAACAATGCAACACAGGGTATCACTGCACCCTGGCCCCCACCAGATCTACAGGGCTCACTCTTAGTAATTTGATCGTTGAAAACTTTTTTATATTTCAAGCATTTCTAATTCCTAGCTCTCAAACCTTGGGATCTGCAATGGGATTGGCATCTTCAGCATGCTGAACGTCATCCACGTCAAGTTTTTCCTTCTGGTGCTCGAAGAGAGCCATGTCGTGTGACAAACCCTGTGTCTCGAAAGAGCTGAACTTCCACGCAGGAATCTTAGCATCGAAGAGTTGATCTATTTCTTCCAAGTTACGGCCCTTGAGCTCAGGCATACAAAACCACACCCACACAGCACCGAGAGCAGCAAATCCTCCCCAAACGTATCCCAACTTAGCCCCGAGGTTGGCATAAGGTGAAGAGAGCAGGTAGGGAGTCGTAAAAACTACAACAAAGCCCACGACAACATTTATGGCAGTAGAGAAGGCCATCGTCTTCTCTCGTAGAGACGCAGTACCAACCTCAGCAGCTGTGATATATGCTGCTGGTCCGAGTGTTGCATGAAGAGCTGCGGCGTAAAGTATGAATGATGCGACCATCCCATCGGTCTCTGATTGAGTGCGGTTTGCCTTGGAACCAATACCTCCAATGAGGCAAAGGAATAGTGCCTGGATCCAGTTTCCCCAGAATGTAACTTCTCGACGACCAAATGCATCCAGCGCCAGCATACCGATAATAGCGGTAACAACTGATACTCCGTTGTTGACGGCAGCATAGACAAATGCCATCCCTCCAAGTCCAACCTGTTTGTAAAACGTAGGGCCATAAGAGCTGCTGAACGTGACACCAGTCAGTTGTTGAAGAGACATGATGGTCACTGCGATGCTGCGATTATGTTAGCGGCTATGCCATCTATTGTCATATTTTGCAGCCTTACCCAGTGCGTCTTCTGTTTTTGCGGTTGAATAGAGCCACCCAAGGTTGTTTGTGTGTAATCTTTGTGCCCTCCTCTCGAAGTGCTGCAAGCTCAAACTCGCAAATACCATTTGCCACGTCCTCTTCACGTCGAAGTTTCTGGAGGACACTAAGAGCTTCGTCGCAACGATCTTTACTAACAAGCCATCGGGGGGAGTCTGGCTGTCGTTAGCGAAAAGGAACCAGAATACAATGAGTAGTTCTTACTAGGTGTAAATGGAATCCCAACCAAAATTATTATAGCAGGTAGAACTTGCAACGCAGTCGCGATGATCCATCCAGCATCGTTTTTGCTGGTTGACATCGAGTTGTTGACGATGCCAGCGATGAGAGACCCAAAAGTGAGAAACAACTGAATTGACCCAACGAAGAAACCACGTAGAGGAGCCGGTGAGATCTCCGTTTGATATGTCGGTACCACCTAAATCCGCTGTCAGTGTGGACCGGTATCGGGAGCTCATGTGGAAGGCGTACATTTTCGACCAATCCAACCGCTACATAGATGATGATTCGACCAACTGTATATTGTGCCGGAGTTGAACTAGTTACTTGGACTATTTGCATGTTAATCAGCTGAGTAACAGGATAGTATCGCCTATCTTACTAATAACCCCAACGATCTGAGTAAAACAGGTGATAAGCATCGTTCTCTTGTGTCCCAATTTTTCGATCAATGGTCCGACGAACAGAGTTCCCAGAAATTTGCCAATCAGCGCCAGGCTTGAAGCCATTAGCACACGTCTCAATGGCCCGACAATTACAAATCTTACCTATTCATCAGTGATGCAAGCGCAGGAGGTAAGGAGTAGGTGCCTTTTGTTTCGTTGAATTCTCCAAATTTCCGTGCGAAAGGGGTAAAGGCTTGCACTCCAGCAAAAGATGCCCCATCACTGTTGCAAGTGTTAGGTTGCAATTCTTCATTATGGTAAGGGCGAACTGACTATCCTGAGTATTCGTTAGAGCGTGATTTATGGCGAAACTAGATTGAGATAACTTACCAAAGAATACGCTTCCCATAGAGTAGACTAAGCATGCATAGATGAGTCGTGGGGTTGCAGCAGCCCATGATTGACGGCTCACAAAAATGTTACCTTTTCCAGCCATGACGAAGGAGCAAGAGGCACTAGATTGCCGTGAATTTGGATATAGCGATGCCACAGTAGATAGAAGGCTATATATACTTCGACGGGGGTGTTAAATATTCATGCGGGGAAATGGAGTAGAGCGGGGAACGTGGAGTTTAGAGCCACTTTGATTGTGGAGGCGGAGAGGAAAGCAAATTGAGACAGCAAGAACACCAGTGAGAGATTCTTTTGGGAGGCCCATGACTGGCTGAGTCTGCCAGTTGCGGGGAAGAGTGTTAAAGCTGGTACATTAGTAGAAAGGAGGTGCGCGTCGCAACATTTCCAACAGCCGAGGAAAACATGAAAGCAGGTAAAATGTCTGAAAGGACGTCGATGCAGGTACAATACCAAAAATCATTTAGTGATCCACTAAGTGGGGTTGGATGCCGCCAACAGCAGGTGGCTACACCACTCGGGGCACGATCCGAGACGCTTGTATTGTTCCCCGAGCTTTTCACTCTGCTCCCCGAAGCCTTTTCTCCACCCCCAAATTACGAATCCCATCCGCGACGGATATATATTATTTTCGTTGGAGTGTTCCGTGCTTGGATTGCCACTGCTACAACCTGAGCATATGCTCGAGTTTACATGCTGTGTGGGTAAAGACTTTCCCCAGTTCTGAGTCCGTATTAGATGAGATAGATACAATGGTGCCCCACATACAAGATTATCGGATTTTTGCCCGCGCGATATAGTCTCCCAGGGTGTCTTTTATTTCCAAACTGTTGCATTGATTGAACTTCTATCAAAGATATATCAATTTTTACGAAGCATGGCGATTTTCAAACATACGCCCATCTTCGATGTCGTAGTCTATGGGTCTACTTCTGGCGGTGTTGCGGCTTCGATCCAGAGTGCAAAGCTTGGGCTTAATGTCGCACTTGTAAGTCCACAAGAACACATCGGTAAGTCATCATATATCTGTTTGAAGGGAACTCTATTGACTGGTTTACCTATAGGTGGCATTCAGATTGAGGGTCTTGGGGCAACGGACATTGACAACCAACCTGAGGTGTTCAACAGCACTACTCTGGGAGGACTTGCTTTGGAATTTCATCGGAGAATTAGTACTTTTTACAATAGACTACCACGTCTTGAAGAGGTGATTGCGAATAACATCAAGGATGCTGAGGTGTGGAGATTTGAGTCAAGAGTCGCTGAGAAAGTGATACTCGATTGGCTTGCGGAATTTGACAATATCACTATAATATTTGTGTGTACCTTTCCACTCCAAGAAGTAGTTAACTATCTAATGCAATGTAGGGAAGCCTGGCTGCCACAGATTCTGTGACCAAGAAGGGCGCCGAAGTCTGCTCAATTATACTCCGGAGTAAACAAATCGTATTCGGCAAGGTAAGACCGAGAACAAATCCTAGACGCCAGTATGCTGACAGCGCTAGGTTTTTATAGAGGCCTCGTATGAAGGAGACTTATTAGCTGCGTCAGAAGTCACTACTACATATGGTCGGGAGTCGAGTTCGACCTTCAACGAGAGCTTAGCCGGCGTTCGAGGTAACACAACTTACACGCAATTGACAGTGGACATTGATCCATTCAAGATCCCAAAGGATCATTCAAGCGGGCTCATTTACGGAATATCCGCAGAGCTATTTGGAAATGTGGGAGATGGTGACAAGCATCTTGCGGCATTCTCCTTCCGTCTTCCACTTACAGATGTGGTTGAGAATCGATTACCATTCTACAAACCAGATGGATACGATCCAGCCGATTTTGAACTGCATAGGCGTTTCGTCAAATCCGGCGGAAAACTATATACCCCAAAGACTAGACTTCCAGGTCAGAAGACAGACTTAATTGGATCGGAGGCGCCTCTGGCGACGGATCTTCTTGGAATGAATGATGGTTGGGCAACAGGGTCTGAAGAGGAACGAAGGCAAATTCTTGAAGATACAACACGTTTTACGAAAGGTCTCTTGTATTTCTTTGCCAATGATGAGTATCTACCTGTAAGTGATAATTCTGGAAGTGAAAGCAGTGAACTGACAGTATTTAAGCTCGAATTCCGACAAGAGTGGTCCCGATTTGGTTATTGCCTAGACGAATTCCCAGACAACAATCATTTCCCGCGAATGCTCTATATTCGCGATGCACGGCGCATGGTTTCAGACTATGTGATCACAGAACACACTGCATCAATGGATAATGGTGAAGCACCAGTGGAAGACCCAGTTGGCGTGGCATATTGGCCAACAGATACACATTGTGTGCGCCGAATTCTGCGTGATGGCAAAGTACACAATGAAGGATTCATCTTTAAAGACGGCCATCGCTGGCGGCCATTTGGCATTGCGTACCGCGCTCTGGTACCGCGGCGGGAAGAAGCAACGAATATCATTACAGCAACCTGCCCTTCATCGTCACATGTGGGCTACGGTATGTAAACTCTGATTTCCCAAGTCAAAACTGAGGTTATACTAACCAATTTCAGGTGCTGTGCGTCTTGAACATCAATTTCATGCTCTGGGACAAGCCTGTGCCAACGCATGCGACATTGCGTTGAAGAAATCGATTCCTGTTCAAAATGTCCCCTATGAAGAGTTAAAGAAACGTCTGTTGGAGCAAGGCATGATTGTGGACGTAAGCAAAGTGGGGATGCCACATTTCCCAGATAATTAGACGTAGTATAGAATGTTTTATCAGTTGAGATCACACCATGGGGTGCCCATGGTCTCTAATAATCGTGGTGTTTTTGGCTTTTTGTTGACGTTGAAAGGTGAGACTCTTAATAATACAATCTGAAATACGCCGGAAAGCTCCTTGGATTCATTTGAGCTATCTTTTATACACCATACATAACCTGTATGTGCGAGGTAAAACGGACAATTCCTATGGGCTTATACTCCAGCTCTATCACCCGCGGATGACAGTTTCGGCTACATCCACCCATGTCACATTCTGTTATCAGAAGGTCTCGTATGATGTTGCACCTGATAACGCTCGAGAGATCTTCAAAGAAGAACAAGGACCCTACCATGGTTAATAGTAATTTAGAAAGTACATAGTAGAAAACTGGGAGTTCTGGAAAACTAGTTTGCGGGTCTGGTCAGTAATTACCCGCTATCCCACTTCGCACTAGCTCGGATCCCCATTCCCCGGTCCTCGGTTCCCCAGACCCCATTCCCCAGTCCTCGGTCCCATTCCCTGTTCCCCGATGCCGTCTAAAATCATTCTTATTGCTTCATAACCGCTTTCAGTAAAAAGTAGTCCCCGGTGACTCCCCGTGCCGAGCGTTTAAGCTGGTATGGAGATGCAGCACATCCTGGATGATCGGCGACAGGAGCTTAATTCCCGAAATGGCAGCGTAGAGCAAGCACCAAGGCGTCTCAAGAACAAATTAGCCTGCGAGGAATGCCGTGACCGCAAGATTCGCTGCGATGGGAGGCGGCCTGTCTGTCGTTCTTGTCTTCGTAAAAAGTTGCCCCCAGAGCGTTGTTCATACTCCACTCACTCCTCAGCCGATAACCATGTGGCTCGTGATGACAGGTATGTACCAAGCAAGTGCTTCAAGCTCTTGTATAAGCTATGAACCCTGTCTTTCAAACCCTTGGTGTTTTTCGTTCTAATCTTGCATATATTATCTAGCTATATAAAAGCGCTTGAAAGCAGAATTCTCGAGCTCGAGTCCTACCACGGACTCAATCCAAGGATTGCTTCGGTCCCAACTCCCACGCCAGCACAACATGCGAAACGTCGTGGGACGGGGATAGTTGCTGTGGCCCATAATGAGCTAATTAATGCAAGAGAGGGTTCATTGCTGTCATCAAGAACGAGAGAAGGCAACTTGTTAACAAATAATGTCTCACAAAATCAAGCAAACGCAAGCTCTAGCAGCACGCAAGGTGAGGAAGTTTATGCCAATAGCCCACCGTATCTGGGCCGAGCTAGCGCGGTAGGTTTCATGGAAGAAGTCATCGAGACTTTAAAACCTGCTGAGGTGCTCGCGAACCAGCCCCTCAACAGAGGAACTGCTGCAGCTGAGGCTCCGCAATCCTCGCCATCATCATGGTTCGCTGGCAATAGCAGAGATCAAGATTCGGTAGTTCTTGGTGTAGATCTTGTGTTACCGCCGAGGCGTACTGCAGATAGCCTGCTCCGAAGTTATTGGACTGGAGCTCATCCATTACTCCCCATTATTCACAAGTCGTCCATTTTAGCATGGTATGTCGACCCTCACTGTCCTAGGCTGCTAATAATTGCATTGTCTCATTGTTTACGTTCGCAGTTATGAGAGAATTTGGAGCGGCACACCATCTTCACCCAAAAGTAATGGAGAGGGGAGCTCGCGCCAGGCTGAATTAGTATTCCATTTCATGCTCAACATTATATTCGCGCTCGGCTGCAGGTTCATTTCCATATCTGGCCAGGGTCAGCTTTCGAACGACTTACATTCTAGGCAACCCTTTTTTGATCGCGCCATGAAGCTTATGACTTTGGATCTTTTAGAAGATGGTTCTATAGAACTTGTCCAATCTTTGTTGATCACAGTTCAATATATCCAAACCTTAGAGCTGTCGAATAAGGGTTGGGTGATCCTCGGAATGGCGATACGTTTAGCCCAAAGCATTGGCATACACCTTGACACCGGAAGGGAAAGTCAGGCAAAGAGAGAGGAGAGAAGGAGGACTTGGTGTGTCTGTATTCTTCTCGATAGGTAAGCAATTGGCAAATTCCCCAGTGAAACTTCGGGCAACTCATCTGCCATCCTAGGGTCCACGCTATGACCTTTGGGCGACCATCAATGTTGAATTCACAACACCATACAACACTGCCACAAATGATAGATGACGAATATTTTGCAATGGATGTAGATGAGGAGGATAGGCAACAGCCTCCAGGAATCCCGTGCAAGTCAGCATACTTTACGTCCATTGTAAAGCTCTCCGACATTACTGCAGAAATACTGAGGTAGAAATTCCATGATCCATCGGCCGCTATAATCAGCAACAAGGCAAGCAGCAGCTAACAGTTTATGGTCAGGCTCTATTATACGACAACTCCCGGCACAGCAGGGGGACTGAAACCTGACAAGGACTACAACTCATTGCTTCAGCTTGATGCTCAACTTGAAACCTGGAAACTGGAGCTACCGTCCTTCCTCCGCTTCAGTATCGACAGTCAAAGCAGCGACCCTACAAACCTATTTGTGCGGCAAGCTCATCTACTACATCATCGGTGAGTTTGAATAAAACTCGCCCCAAGTCATCAGTTACTAATATCACATCTCAGACTCTTGTATTCTAGAATTCTGCTGTTTCGAAGGGTAGTAGTGCGAATGGCCGCCGAGAGCTTTGTCCAGCCGCAGAAGTCAACAGCAACGAGACTGGAGCAGACGTTAGGTTTAGGATGTGTGGATACATGTAGACTAGCAGCGCAAGAACTTCTTGAAGTCATACATCCGCATATAGGGACATGGTTACTTCCTCCTGCGTGGTACACTGTATTTGGTATGTTTACTCGAATTATCTCATATTTCAACTATGAAGCTTATGTTCATACAGCGATTTATACGGCTGGGACAGTTCTAGCAGTCGTCTTCATTACCCCGGCTTTCCGAAATGCATTGGATGTTCAGCAACTGACAGCCTTGCGACACTCTTGGGAGCTAAGCATTGATTGCTTGAAGAAATACCAGCAACTGAACGTACCCTCAGCGTCGAAGTGCTTATGGAATCTTCTCAAGATATACAAGGTCCCAGAATCAGAAAGTAGTAGCAGTGAACATAGTAGGTATTTCCACAACCCCGTAATTGTCTCCTTTGGCTGACATGTACATCTGTCGACTCAGACATCAACGACGCTGCCCAAGTAGGTACTGCAACCGACATCGCGTCTGCTGCAGCGCCCAATTTAAAATTGTCTGAAGATGGCCAGTGCATATTTCCAGGGCAAGACGATCCCAGACAACTCGAAGCACTGTTTCTTGATTCTACATTTTGGGCCGACGAAAATATGAACTGGCTAGTAGACCTATCTAATGGTGCATGAACGGCCCTCGGGGACCCTTCTTGCAAACTGGGCCATTACAAAAGCGAATGAAAGCGAATGATGGCGAGGAAAATGGATTGGAATATCGGATGCCGGGAGACGGACGAAGAAGTCGCCGATATAGGCAGGACAATATCCCTACTATCCTTTCAACGACCGAGCTTGATAATCTCTCTAAGGGAGCCTGTCGGCAACAGGGGCTGTTGTAAGTTTAAGAGCCAGGTGTAGCAAGGACCAGAACAATCTGTCAAGCTAACCACTACAAGCTCTATGTAGAGACACAACCCCTAGCTCGAGAGTATAAGGGTAATATACTGGTATTATCGCAGCTCGACATTACACCCGCCTGTTATGGACGAGTCCATCGTAATTTTCTGCTTTTCCACCCCCACCAGCTCGACAGGCTCGCCCTCAGCCAATCTAATCGTTGGAAACTTCTGTATGATGCGTACGACTATGTACGCCGCTTCACTGAGCGCAAGGTCTACTACAAGAGCGCATAAGAATCAACGTCCATAACAAGAGAAGGCCAAAGTAATTTCAGATACTCACATCCAAGGCATATCCGTGACCCACCATTAAAGGGCAAATATCCCCATTTTGAGTTGTCTCGTTGTGGCTCAGGGGCATTTGCTCGTCCCATCTTTCGGGGCGGAAGAGGTCAGCATCCATACCATATAGATCGGGCCGTCGATGCAATGTTGTACACGCTGTATGCAACAGAGCTTCCTTTGGGTATGAGGATTGGGGAGGTGCGATCCGGTCCACCGCCAGTTGGAAGGATGATCGTGCATAGGGCAGTTCGTGCACTGACCGGCACGGGGGGATAAAGACGAAGTGCTGGCCAACTCAGAATTTGTAATCGTAGATTAGAATCTATGAGACTCACTCTCTTTAAGCACATTCTGAAGATATTTCATATTTCGAAGACTGCTTCGAGTCAAGTCTGTGTTTTGGTCGAGTTTGGAAATCCCGTTCCGAAGATTTTCAAGAACTTGCGGATGCCTAAGAAGTAGAAAGAAAGTCCAAGAGAGAAGACAAGCTGTCGTATCTCTGCCTGCAGTTAGGATGTTAATTATTTGACTTCTTAGTGCAGTTCGATTATGTGTTTTCCCTGCCATTCCCCGCAGGAAGATATGTTGGCCCTCTTCTCCCTCTATCATCTCATGCGAGAGATTAGGATTAATTATCTTGTTCGCAAAGGAGTTCACCGTCTCGCAAGCGTCTCGGAATTTCTTTCCTCCTATCAGCCAATATAGATCAAGAAGCCGAAAACGCCTAGCAACATAATCCTATGCTATATTGAAAGCATCTACGAATGCCTCCTCCCCAGACCCTTCTCCAGCCTTAAGACTTACTATTGACTCCTCAAATAAGAAGGCTGTTGTGACGTCGAGGGTGAGTCAAAAGAAGAGAGGCTGAAGATCCACAACACCACCAGAGGCCGGTATGTTGTTTAAAAGATTGTCGCAAGCGTCTCCGAAAAAGTCTAAGTCCGTATACTTCTTGAAGTGAAACTGTGGTCGAAGCAACTCTCGTGATTGCCTCCAGGCACCTCCATCTTGGGTGAATATTCCATCCCCGAACATAGGAAATGTAATCTCACGTCGTAATCCCATCCCAAAGACTAATTAAATTTAGTTCCGATCATATTCAGATTGGCTCTCAGGACCTTTCTAAAGTAGGGCAGGGTTCTGAAACTGACCTCTGAAGTTCAAAGACAATATAGCCTCCATATTTGCTGGATCAACGGTTCCAAATGCTGGAACTCCAAGGAACACCTGCTCTAATGTCTATCCTGTTTGTCGGAAATGAAGCAGGAAAACCTCCATCAACCGCGACTCCATGTTGGCACGGAAAATCTGTTCCTAACGATCCACGCCGAAGGGACGCTGATTCTGTAGTCGTGGGGGTGGAAGGCAGCCATGGAATTCTCCAAATGCCTTGTTTGCCTTCATTATATTTAGTTAAGTTCATTTCTTAGGGGGTTGGGTCCAAACCTTGCGCTCTTTAACTTTCCTCCGCCTGTAACGCGCGAGCAAACATACGAGAAGCGTAATCAGAGACCGAATATACATCTATATGGCACTATGGCAGCAGATGATGGCAGCATTTGAATGATATTGCGGTGCAATACATTGTATCGGCGGTTTTATGTGAATATGAACAAATAACGGCGTAATGATGGCAGCAACGGATGAAAACCTGGTTATGCAAGGGACTACCAACCCAACCTCGGAATGCTAAGTTGGATGGTATAACTTCTTGGCCCTAAAGATCTCGCCTAGGCCTTGTCCATATGGTATTTGTGCTTCATTTGAAGTACGTATCACCTCCCCGAGGCCAATATTAGTTGGGTGGAGCGTTATCATTTCTCATTTCTTTTCCTAGCGTTTTAGTCTGCCACTTCATTGCGAGTAACAGAACAACATCTCTGTATCTCAACAGTGACACAGTCACCGCATACATTACTGAGTATAAAATGAGTATAAAATAGTATAATATGAGGAGGAATATAAGAATACCAAGAAAAGAGGATAAATGGCATACACATGGTTACCTGTGTCACGTGATATACACACATGTCGTCGTCTCGAAGTACTACAACTCAACTATCCTTCATTCCTTCACTACTCACAGCAAGCCAGGGGTCCAGAAGCCAAAGACCCAATCTATTTCCTCGGGGAAAGTTTATACCTCAAAGATCTAGACTTGTACAGCCATCCAACCAGAAAGATTAGGTAGCTCCAACCAGCAAAATCCCTCAATAGCGCCAGACGCGACGAAAAATATGCATATTATATAGATGCACAGATGGACTCAGCACAGACCGCTTTGTGCTGTGCACTGTATTTTGATATGCTGTAACACACAGCGCCGTGTCGCGTGAGAGCACACCGCAACCACCCCCTGCCCAAACCAACCCCCAACATCCACGACCATACAGCCGTCCCCTGCTTCTCCACATTATGAAAACCACGCCCACCGCCCGGCAAAGAGCCTCAAAGGCTCCTCACTCATTCCGCGGCGGTGCTGTTGGGGTTGGACGCAGCGCCAAACAGCGAGGCACCGAGCGTGGAGCACCGCAGCAGGAGGACACGGACGCTGTTGTTGGATTGGATGGATGGGCCAGGAGTGGTCCCAACACGGACGCGCTACACGTGATTGGTAGGACGTTCCGCTTTCCCGGTGGGGGGAGGGATGGGATGGGATGGGATGGGGATGCAAGGTAAGGGCGATGCTGTGTCACTATCTACGCCATGCAGGTATTCTGGATTGGGGAATCAGGCACAGGACCGATGGCCGGCTGTTGTTCTGAGGTGATGGATCCCTAGTAGCAGCAGCAGCGTACCAGCAGCGAGGCGTTCTTGATGTGTGGTATTATTACCCAGCCAGCCTTGTCGGATTGTGTGCGTCAGGATCCTGGTTGGCGTAGACTTCACCGCCCCTTTGCTACGATGGGTGGTGCTTGGAAAGCTTGATTGGGGAGTGTACAGAGTTGGTGGAGGTGACCGTCCAACGAAGACCATGGGTCCCACTCCGATCCGGTGCATTGCTGGGGATTGGAAGGGAGATGATGGGATTGTGGATTGGGGGAAGGCAAGAGGCGTAGGTGTCAGGGCTGATTTGATGTAATTGCGGAGCGTGGAAGGTTAGAGATGAGTTCAGCCTACGATACACATGTGCGCGTCGCAACCATCCAGTCGATGGCATAAATGCCTCACACGTTTTCTTTAACGAGCTACGAGTCCCGCCGCCGCCGCCGTCACTTCCGTACCTTATATTGATGTTCGCGACAATCCGAGCAGGGACGGGCGACGCGCACATGACTCTCCTCCCTCCCATGGTACAGTACACACCGTATCGTACCCGTACGTGCGTATCTTCAGTGGTGGTGGTGTGCGTAAAAGTAGGTCCTGACAGCCACGTTCGTCCTTCGTGGGCCCTGAATGCTGGGGGGGTCCAGAAAACGGAGCGACGTCGCGAGACCCCCACGCCCTCATGCAATCATGTGCGAAGAGAAACGCATGCCAATCCGACATTCCCGGCCATATCCGCAGGTAGATCTAAAACGAGATCTACCTGTTGGGAAATCTGGGATGCGATGGGATAGGATAGGAGGAGACGCAGGCCCCTCGCTGCCCTAAGCCGCTCGTTCCTTCCCATATTCCCTACCATGGTGAACTCGGCAAGGCGATACGCTTACTATACCAGTACCTACCTTCCCGGTACCCGTGTCCTCGCCTGAGAAAAGTAATAATGCGGCGACCGTGGCCCACAATGGATGGGCGCATAGACGGCGGGAGGGATGGTGAGGTAAGAAGAAGGGATGGGGAGATTTGAAGGTCATCGTGGCCCGCGCTGGATGGCTGTCGGCGAGGGACGAGGGCGGGGTCGGGAGGAAAAAGAAAGGTGCGGTGCCGGGCACAACACGCACAGGCACACGCACACGCGCGCATCGCGGGGTAGAATGATGTGGTGATAAGTGATTTGAGCTCGATGGAGCGGCATACATACAATATATATGTAAGGTGGTGGCAAGGTTATTAGAATGGCGAGAGCGGCGATAGATAGGGAGGGGGAGGTGGGTGTATCTATCGGATCGATCTCAAAATGGGTATCGAAGACGCTGTAAGCGCCGACTCTTGGCTGGGGCCAAGGGGACAGGAATCATAGTGTATAGTGTATTTAAGTAGTGTATTTAAGTAGTGTATGTCGAATATATGAAGTATATGTAGTATATGTAGATCTGGTAGCCGAGCGAGCCATCAGCCAGGACGTAGGATTATCTTGATTAATTAATTACTTAATGAACGGAGGGAACTAGAGCTGAATTGCGCTGACTGTTCTCAACACCCCTAGATGTGTCATTGTCCACGAATTTACTAATGAGATGATATGAGATGAGTGAGATGAATGGAAAGCGACAGTGCGTATCTCTACGTCCCACGCGGGTCGGTCACGCCCATTTCTTCAGTGTCCTGTATGTGTACTGTATGTGTACTGTCTGTGTATGTATGTCTTCAGTGGAAATGAAATGAAATGAAAATGAAATGACTAACGATGGAAGGTAAGAGTGACAGCGAGGTACGAGGATATCGTGGATAGATCATACTCCCCTTCCTCCCTCCTCCTCCACTCCCGTTTCTGCGTCGCTGTCTCGTCTGCCTCCTCCCGTTTCCAGCTTCATTTCACCGCCGTGATGGTCGCTCGCAGGGCATGAGAAACACAAAGGGAGGCTGTGTGATTCGAATTAAGAAAGTAAAATTGCCGCCAAGTGCTTGGTTAAACATCAGTCGTAACGTTGTTTCGGGTGCAGCTGATAAGCAATTTTGCGAAAACAGCCAGCCCCTTCTGAACAGCCTCATTAATACACTTCTCACCTCATCAGACTCTTGGAAATCTCAAAAATCTCAACAATGTCTTTTACTTGTCTTATTGTGATTTGGCACACAGGGTAGGATGGAGGCTGTGAAGGGCGATGGGTGGATGCGCGCCAAGTATTGACGACGATCTAGGGAGGAGCGTTCCCGGCCATCTCGGTCGCCACAGAGTCGTCATCTACATCCAACCCACCGCGATCGACTTCTTGGCTCTCGGGGGCGTTGTATAAGGCAGGAAGCCAGCGAGCCAGTTATGGAGCATCGTGAGGATGGTCAGGCCATACAGAGCCATCGAGAGCAGCACAGAGCCATACAGAACCATTCAGAGCCATCTCTATCAATACACATCAATATACCAAGCCATCGATGTGTGACATTTCCCCCTCAGACCCTCAACCGTTTTCTCTCGGCGTCGCTCTTTCCCCTTACTTTGTACATCGATCATCATCGATCGTCGTTGTCGTCGTCTGGCCTCATCATCGTCGTCGTCGTTCTCGTCGCCCACTCACTCACACACAACCACACTCAGCCCAACCATACACTCACACACCCCCTTATCAAAACCGGCCCCCTCCAAGATATCACCACAGATGCCAAGTATCGTGGCATTTGTCACATAACGCAGCATAGCGCGGCGCCGAGCACGCAACTGAGCCAGCCGTCGTGACAAGTGGTGGTGTTCTCTGACGGGTACTGGCTACTTTGGCTTGCTTTTTACCTGATGGATACGCGGCACGCACGTTGTGAATTAGCTGAGGGAGTTAGGCCGAGAAAGGAACCTTCTCTCGATTTTATGAAATCCATGGCCAGTCATAACTCTCCGATGGCTCGTGTGGCCTGTCATGGCTCTTCTTTCTGGTGGTCTTGAATGGACTCTGATGGGCTGTGATGGGCTGTGATGGGCTTATTTTTGCCTTGATTTTAGTCTTGTTACTTAGGGCGTACGTAGGTTTGGCTTTCTCCGGACAATTTCCTTTACCCCATCTTCCATCATTCATCATCCATCATCCATCCCTACATAGGTACTAAGGTATTCAAGTATTTAAGTATCGACGCCGCCCTTTGAAAAGGAAAAAAGGGACAATCTTTGCTAAAAGTAGTGCCGTCAAGGAAGTCATTGTCAACCAATGCAAGTGTTATACGCCGACTCCGATCGTCTTTCTTGCTCCACCTTCATCTGGTTGTTGTATATGGTACCTACGACCGACTTGTTGAGTCTGTACTTACTCCAACTCCACCTCCTCCACCACCACCACCACGATCAACATCACCCTACCCACTGTACGAGTAGAGTAGGAGTAGGACTCTAATCATCTCGATCATTTTTCAACACAACACAGCACAGCACAGCACAGGGCACCTCCAATCGAAAACATATACAGACCTACATACAACTGAGACTGGCAAGTACCGTACATACGGCGCATTCTTTGTGTGTATGTGTATATATATATATAGCGCGAGAGATATATATATACCTTGCCTCCTGCCCTGCCTGTCCTGCCTTGCATTTCTCTCTATTCTGGAATCCTTATACCTATTGCTATTCCTATACATACATACACCTGCCATACCTATACGCTATACGCCGCTGGTAGATACCCCGGACTTCGGTATAGTGCTTATTACTGTACGAGACACTACTACTTCTCCCTCGGTACACGCACTCGATAGAGACAAGAAGGGTCCCAAGTGTCCCAAGTGTCCCAAGGATCCCAAAGTCCCAAATCCTGGGAAAAGGCTGACAGACGTCGCCAAACAAATCTGTGGGCTGATTCTCAGGCTATTATTCTATCTGCATCGACAGACAAGCTACGACAGGCCACTATACCGTGCTATAATATAGTACTATAATATAGTGCTCATTAGCTCTCTCCTCTCTCCTCTCTATGCCTCCAAGCCCTCCAAGCCTCCAGATCGGTCCCAAATTAGTTCCGTTGGTCGCTGCTCGGTGGTGTTTAGTCACCTCTCAAAACGTCTGGCGGTCCTAAAGAAAGAAGGGTCTCCACTTCCCTCCACTTCCTCGTCCTTCACCAACTCCTACTATATTACCACCGCCACACCACTCACCCACTCACACCACACACCACAACACCACACCACACACAAATATACCAACATACTATACTGTAGTACTTACAGTAGTATACCAACATAACACCACTATAATACTGTACAACACCACTATAACCACTACGGACGTACCAATTCACACCATTACTCTCTACCAACTACTACCAACTACTACCAACTACTACCAACTACCACCGCACTACAATCTACAATCTACACCCACCACCCGTCATCCCACCAACACAATTTACCCCCCACCCCACGCTCATTTCTACCACTACTACATACAATAATACTACTATACCCTTTAGTACCAACTACAAACCTCNACCGCACACCCCCATCCCATCCCACCACACCACACAACCCCCCCTACCCCCCCAAACTTGGGTGGACTCTTGGAATCTCCCCATTATTCTCAAATAGACTACTGAATGCATCCGATCTCCTCTTCAGTAACTCTACTCGACTCTCGATATATACCTCAACAAAACACCACTCACCTACATAAACTGACACCGACTCTACAACTCGAGAGTATATACTTATTCAACATCATCAATCGCTCCGTCTTCTTCAACTAAATACTACTCTACTCCATCCTTCACCATCCAGAATCCCGTTGACGGATTGGACGACTAAACTCAACCACCTACCACCAACAACCACCGACCAACCCTGTATGGGTATTGTACAGACGCTGCAGGCACCTCAAGTGCTTTTAATGGATAATCTCGTCAATTCATATTCTGCTCTCACGAATCTGTATCCACTGTGTGTACCGTAACTGCACTTGGAAATCGGCTCACGCTTCGCTCTCTGCCAACTTTGGTCCCTCTCCCGTCCCAGTCCAATCGCAAGTGATCGGACTCTCCCGAACCGACTCTTCCGTCCTTAACTAAGGACTAATATCAGGTCGTCACCATTGACCGACCATTACAGTCATCCATTGGCGCGGAAATATCTTGTCAGCAGAAAATGTCGTCAGTTCAGGTCGTCAGGATGCCACAGACTGAAAACCTACCCTCGACTACTCCGAGTGATGCCTCCTCGAAACATCGGTCACCACTATTTCAGATAGGCACCACGCCACCCTTACAAAGCAGGGAGCACTCGCCCGACAGTCGCCCTATAGACCTACAAAGTCCAATCCCCGAAGAAGAAGAAGACGAGACTGGCAGCGAGGCGGCCAACGAACCTTTGACTCCGACTGATACTCAACCTCCACACGACTTCCGCCATACCCCTCCCGACGATTTGAAGTACGAAGGTTCACAAGAGGCTTTCTCAAATGTAGGAAAGCCGCCGCTGCTCGTCAACACCGCCGCCACACCGCCGCCAAAATCTTCGTCAGATAGGAATCGAGAGCAACGTGCTTCCGTCGACCACGAATCTCTATATGCGTCGCCACAGCGTCCTACATCTGCCGTGGACTCCGGTATCAAGCGTGGTCTCTCACAATTCTTCCGTAGATCGAATTCCCATTCACAATACGCCTCAGCGGTCGAAGATCCTACCCCGAACCAGTCTCGTGGAGGTTCAGATACAATGCTATTTCAACGCAACTCCGGCGCCCGCCGGGTCTCAGTGGTCGAGTCGACAGATACAACTCGCTCAAATACCCCGCCATCACCGTCGAGTACGCCGCAAGAGAAGAGGACGACCATGCTCGAGCCTGACGCTTCGCAGTTCCTCGGGAAGAAATCCCGCGCCTCCAGTGGCATCGGTTTCCGCCAGAGGTTCATAACATTTGCAGGGCCAAAGGACGTCAAGGAGCCACCTCCCAGACCGAGAGCGACCAGCGTAGATCTGCGGACTACTACACAAAGCTCGAAATTAAAAGAGCCTGAGCTCACGAGACACGAGTGGGGGTTCCCTGCCGAGGCCGGAACGGGCTTGAAGGCAAGGCGCATGAGTCTGAGTCTACCAGACGACTTCTGGGTTGACGTTGTGGACCTGCACAAGGAATTTTCCGACCAGAGCAAACTCATTGGCCGACGTGGCAAGACGCTCGGTAAGGGTGCAACCTCGAAAGTTACACTCATGACGCGCAAGGGCGGGTCTGAGCTGCATGCCGTCAAGGAATTTCGCGGCAAGCGAACGGGCGAGGTAGAGGAGGACTACGAGAAGAAAGTCAAATCGGAATTCAGCATTGCGAAAAGCTTGCATCACCCGAACATCGTAGAGAGCATACGCCTCTGCACGCATAATGGACGATGGAATCATGTGATGGAATACTGCCAAGAGGGCGATCTCTTCAGTCTCGTGCAGAAGCACTACCTTACCGGTCCCGACCGCCTCAATGACCGATTGTGCATCTTCAAGCAGCTCGTGCAGGGTGTTAATTATCTACACGAGCACGGCATCGCGCATCGCGATATTAAATTAGAAAATCTTCTCGTGACCAGCACGAGCAAGATTAAGATCACCGACTTCGGTGTCTCGGAAGTCTTCTCGGGCATCCACCCTGGCCTCCGCGAAGCCGGCGGGCAATGCGGAAAAGAAATGGGCGAAGTGCGGTTGTGCGCCCCTGGAATCTGTGGAAGCATGCCGTACATCGCTCCGGAAGTCGTAGTGAAGAGTGGTAAGTCGCTATTTCCACCTCCCCCCCAGTTGCCCCTACAAAATCCTAACATCAACCCAGGTGAATACGACCCCCGCGGCCTCGACGTCTGGAGCAGCGCCATCGTCATGCTGCACGTCATATTCGGCGGCGCACTCTGGCCGCGCGCCGAGCGCGGACACCGCCACTACGATTCCCTCGTCCGCGGCTGGGAGAAATGGGAAGCCAAGCACCCCCCCGGCGCAACCATCACCGAGATCGACTACCCCCACGTTGTGGCCTTTGACCAGATGGTCAACCCGCCCGCACTGCGCCGCATGCTCATCGCGATGCTCCACCCCGACCCGGCGAAGCGCATCAAGATGGCGGACGTGGCGCGCAACCGCTGGCTGCGCAATATCGAGTGCTGCCAGGTCGACACGTATGAGGATCCCAGCACTGTCATCGATGCCAGCAAAGCGAGCAGCAGTGGGTATGCGGGAAATAATCGCGCGAGGGTCGTGCAGCATAATCATCTCCCGCCTACGAACCACACAGGTCATCGCTTTGTGAGGTTACCCGGGAGCACGGCCATGTAGGCCTTGCCTCTCTTTTTTGGGGACCCTGTCCGCGATCGTGATATGGAAAGATGGATAAGGAAGGAGCGTCTGCCTGTAATCTCACCCACATGGAGAAAGGTAGCGCCGAAAAAATAAACAACCGTGTATTATGAGCGATTTTTGCATGGGGGCGTGTTGGGGTAACGGTTGGGGGGGGGTATGGGTATATGGATATGGGCAAAGAAACAATCGTTGTATGTATGCGAGAAAACTCAAACCAATCTGAGGCCGCATGCGGGATTTGCGAGAATTATAAAAACCCTCAACCCGAAGACAACAGAGGTATTTTTTTCTTACGCACCTGCTGCTGGGGTTTTGGAGGGAAGGCGTTTTATTTTTTTTAGAGAGAGAGAAGAGAAGAGAAGAGAAAGTTTTCTTTTTCCTTTTTTGTTTAGACACGAATACAAACGATACCTACGAAATTGCTATGAGCTGTGGTTTGTCAGGGGGGGTGGGTGCACGTTCTTTGATAGTGCGGTTTTTGGAGATGAATATGGGGGAGGGTAATTTTGGGGAGTTGGAGGAGAGAGGTGACGGGTGACGGCCTGAGAGGCCGGTTTTGAGGTGGGATTGGAAGAAGCATGATGGGAATATGATGGATGGATGGGGTAGACAAAGTCTTGGATTTGCGAGAATGCAGTCGTTGACCATATCATCTTTTCTGTGTATTGTCTGCTGTGATAAAGTGCTGTGATAACATGGTCCCCTTGGATACGTGCAACGCTATGACACCAGTAACACCGTTGGAGTATCTTGATGAACTCTTTCTATTATCATGGTAAACAATATTGGTAACTATGCCATGAGAGTATGCGCTACGGAAACTCCTGGAGGCCGATGGAGCATTTCGAACCATGAAAGCCCTAGAATCCCTCATTCACCCTCAGAATCTCCATACTCCAGCTCTAGCAGTAAGCAGTAAGTATAAAAGCCTCCAAATGCTTCGCTCGCCCTTGACAGTCTTTAGCATAAACCCGTAGCGCGTGTTCCGCGGAATGGGAAAGTTTGGAAAATTAGCATTCCCCTCCTTCAAGGACCTAGTGGGGGGTGGGTGTGTGGGGAAGTAGGTGGATGATTTGGTTGGTAGACGACATGGAGGCGTGTGTGGCGACGTGGGGGGGAGGAGGTTTGATGAACGGCGGTGGGTGTTTTGGAATGGGAGGTTTGTGATAGGTCTGGGGGTTTCTCCAATGGGAGGTGGGAAATTGGGATGTAGGAGTTTGGTTTGGTATGGTACTGTTTCGTCGTTTGAAGTGTGGGATTGGCTGGTGGGTGGTTTTTATTTTTATTCTGTGAGGTTAATTTTATGATGGTAAATTTATATTGGTTTGATTTTATTAATATCGGTAGTTAAATTCTAATTCTACTGTGATACTAGTTTTACAACCCCTTGATGGCCATAGAAGACTTAGAAGACCCGGATGCCTTGATTCACGGCAGATAAATTAATAAATGATGGAGTGGCGAATTGTGGCAATCAATTTCCACTGCGAGAACGGTTGATGCTTGTTTCAAGGGTGGTGGTGTCTGGAAAGAGCGACGTGCCTATATGTACATTCTTATTATAACTTTTTTTTTCACAATACTCTGTTTGCCGTGTAATATATTCCCAAATGCCGCTCTTAATAGACCCTATAGCAGAATGAAAAAAACACAAATTCACCTGTTGAAAACCCACTTGTTCCTTCCTTAACTCCTTCAACTCCTGCTCTAAGATATAGATGTGCCCACGAAACGACGCTCCACACTCAGGACAGTGAGCAACCCCCCAAACCGGTCCAGGCCCAGCGCCGGCCCCTCACAATGCACAACCTCAAACGGCGAATCCGCGCAAAGCTCCACCGACACAACTCCTCTCCCTCCAGCAGTGACATCCAAACCCACAGCGCAGCAGAGCGACTACTAAGTTCGTCGCTGCGAATCCCCAGCTCGCCGTTCTGGCGTTCCAGCGCAAACAACGCCAGTAACGTTAGCCTGGATTCCGTTCCGCGCTATCAGGGTGCGGAGCCCGTGCCACACCCACTCCTACTCGCCCAGCCACAGGGTGGTCCGTCCACCACCACTACCGCCACAGCGAATCTCAACGACGACGACGACCGAGACACATCATTGGCGTTCACTACGCAGCTGCCACTGTCTTCACAGCCCACCACCACCGCGCCGTCGTCGAGCACAGCTGCCGATACACCTTTAGAGGGAGAGGAGGGCGATACGCGCATTCACGGCACCGAGGAGCAGGAGTCGTCGTCGTCGTCGGAAAACCCTAAACTGGTCGAGAAGCAAGAGCAAGGAACGGGCGCTGAACGAGTCGAGCACCGAGCTTCGCACGACCACGACCACGACAACATCGACGACTTGCAGCCTGGAAATGGAATACAGATGCCGGTGAATCCCTCGGAAGGCTCGCAACCGCGCGAGAGCGAGCGGCGCCAATCGCTCCTGCCGACGCAGCAGACGGCGCTGATCAAGACGCTCCTCGACTTCGGGAAGGCGGCGAACTTGGACGCGGGAAGGGCAGAGCAGGGTGGTGCGGGTGGACAGTCGCCGTCGTCGGCTATTAACGGCAGTATGTTGACGAGGAAGATTTGGGTTAAGCGGCCGAACTCGTCGGCGACGCTGGTTACGATCAATGAGGAGGACTTGGTGGATGATGTGCGCGATATGATTTTGAGGAAGTATGCTAATTCACTGGGGAGGAATTTCGACGCGCCGGATGTTTCGTTGAGGATTTGTCCGAGGGGGGATCATGCGAGGGATCATTCGAGGGATCATGGCCGTGGGGAACATCGCCATGAGAGGGTCCTGGGGCCGGAAGAACCGATATCGAGGACGATTGACGCGAATTTTCCTGGCGGACAAACTGTGCATGAAGCGCTCATTATCGATGTCCCAGTCAGGCCGACTCCGCGACAGTCACCGAGAGCTACGTTATACTATCACGATGAACTACGGCCTAGTGAGTCCGGCACAGACTACTTCCCACCTATGCCAGTTACGCTCGTTCCATCCCCCCACCATCAGAATGGCGTCGCGGTGCCGGCATCGGCTAGCTCGAACATCCCGCATTCCATGTCTGTCCTCGGCACAGGGCATATCCCAAACCTGCCTTCACCTGGGAGGAAATATGCTGCCAGGCCTCGAGTTGCCCGCGTGACAAGCTCTTCGCCGCCCGTTAACAATGGGCAGCAGACCCCGGTGTCCGTTGGAGGCAATGGCCGGACTGCTTCACCTCATGGGGCTAGATCGAGGGCTCATCCGGTATTGGTGGAGCATTCCAAGACACCACCTACGCCGAAACCGCCAACTCCACCGGAAATCGAAGCAATCGCTCCCGGTATCGTGGCTCCACCACCCCGAGATTCGTCACCTGCCCCCAGACCGAAGAAACCAAAGAGACTCATGAGGAACCTCCCCTCCATGCCCGGAGGGATGCTCAACGGCGCCAGCGTCCCACCCATCAACGTCCTAATCGTAGAAGACAACATCATCAACCTCAAGCTCCTCGAAGCCTTCATGAAGCGCCTCAAGGTGCGCTGGCAGACCGCCATGGACGGCAAGGACGCCATGACCAAGTGGCGCCAGGGCGGCTTCCATCTAGTCCTAATGGACATCCAACTCCCCGTCATGAACGGGCTCGAAGCCACGCGCGAGATCCGTCGCCTCGAGCGCCTCAACGGCATTGGCGTCTTCTCGTCGGCGTCGAGTACTGCGCCTGAGAAGCCCGAGGAGCCGGAGGGAGAGGATAAACTGCCGACGCCGATCTTGTTTAAGAGCCCTGTTATTATTGTGGCGCTCACGGCGAGCTCGCTGCAGAGTGATCGTCATGAGGCGTTGGCGTCGGGGTGTAATGATTTCTTGACCAAGGTATGTTTCTCCCCACTCCGCCAAAAAAAAAAAAAATACAGAAATAAATACTAACTCCACTTACTAGCCCGTCAACTTCGTCTGGCTCGAGCGCAAAGTAATGGAATGGGGCTGCATGCAGGCCCTCATCGACTTCGACGGCTGGCGCAAGTGGAAGGATTTCTCTTCGGCGCAGGACGTGCAGCCGGCGAGCGGGAAGGCGGATGCGCCGGCGAAGAAGAGTGNACTATTCGGGAGGAGGAGTAGGGAGGGAAGGATGCACTTTTCCTCTGCGCTGCGGAGGGGGCTATTCCTCTTTCCTCCCTCCCTCCCTCCCTCCTTTCTTCTTTCCCTGTTTCCATTTTTTTGCAAGGCGCGCACGGTGATACATATAAACAACCTGGGCGTTTTTTTGTTTCGTGGTAAAGGTGGTGGCGGAGCGTGGGTGCATTTTAGGGACGTGTGCTTTTATCCTGACATTTTTAATCTGGGGAGGGAGAGCGGCTAGATCATTCCTGTTCGTCTCTCTATCTATTTTCTGATGGGTCGGTGAGGGTGGAGAGGGAAGGCATGGGAGAGGTTATGTAGGATTAAAGACTTGATGTTTTGGGTGAGCCAGAGAGGGTGTGAGATGGGGGGGGGGGGGNATCCTCCTTGAGATGGGAAAATTACAGTTTTTTTTTGGTGGCTGTGAGTGCATTAAGATATCGTAATGAGTGAGTTTCCTCGTACAAAAATGCTTAACCATCCATTCCCTGGTCTCGTCGTAACTGTAAACCTCCCATATGATATCATCTCAATCACCATCAAACATCCCAACCACCACGACAGCCCGTCGCTTAACCCGGCACCACCACACAAAACCCCAAAACACCCCAATCCTAACTCAGCATTCCCCCGGGAAAAAGCAATCACTCATCTCGTCCCTTGCCTCGATCCTCAGACATCCTCGAGCTGAGGGCAGAGGACAAGGCAGAGAGAAAAAAGGCAAAAAATATGATTCGTGATCTGGTCACTACGAGGGTCGAACTCGCGACCTTGGCGTTATTAGCACCACGCTCTAACCAACTGAGCTAAGCGACCGGGGTTTTTGATGGTGGGTTTAGGGGAATTGGGTATTTATATGGGATTATTTTTGGCTACTCTCCCGTGATTGTGAACAGGGGACTCTATGGGGATGCGACAAACGGTACGTAGAACGGTGAGTCGCACGGAGGCTTGAGTTGTGATATTGTCTCTGATTGATGTCTGTTCTATGGAGTACTGATTTGCTCAGAATGAGGAATTTTGTTTTGTATAAAAAAGACGCGCGCTGATGATTATGTATATCGTACTCTCTCCTACCTCCCTCTCCACGTTTGTGATAATCACCCCCGAAAACCCCATCCCTCTCCCCGAAATGCTTCCAGAAAACCGCAGAAAAAAAAATTCATCTAGGAAAAAATATAAAGGACAAAAAAAACCTTTTGTGATTACAACCTTCCCGTTTTTCCCTTCCTTGCTTGGTTTTGAGAGAGATGGTGGTTTGAAGGTCTTCGGATTTCGAGTCTCCGTATGGATGTACGAGCGTTTTGCGGTCGACATGGAGGATGTGGTATCTATGTAAGCTGCTGAGCAGCGGGAGGAGATAAAATAGAATTGTAAAAGAATAAGTATGCATGTATCATAAAGTCGTCAGACCCTTTTGAGTCGTCAAGAGCCGTGATATTTCATCGAGTCATTATAAGGCTGTCAGACTGCGTTTTGACCCACGTTAGCTACCGCAACTGCATCTATGTATTGTATGTCAGCTTCTACACCCTTGTGTAACCCGTCAGCAGAAGGGCAGCAGAACTCACTCTTATCAATCGAAGATGCTGCCGTCGAAGTCGGGACAGTCGAGGTGTCAACACTACCACCCTCAGCCTGCATCTCCACATCCTCCCCTCCCTTTCCACCTTTCTTCGCGCGCTTGGGACGGAACCGCCGCTCGGCAAAATCCCATGCTTCCCCTGCGCGCGCCTTCTCCTCGAGGACGTCATCGAAGGTCTTTCCCTCCAATACAGCGGCGCGGCGGATGCGGAGAGTGCGCAGCAGCCAGACCCAATGGGAACCGAGGATGCCGAGTTCGAGGATTATAACCGCAATGTAGAGGACGCCGCCGAGGATGTCGAATTCGTTTTGGGCGACTAATGCGTGTTAGTTTGCTGATTATTTGGATCTTGGGGAGGGGAGGGGAGGGGTAGGGTGGAGCAAACCGAGTGCCATGAGAGAGAAGAAGGCGCCGAGGAGGTCGATGAAGATAAACCAGAGGCTTATACCGACCACGCGGCCGCGACGCTTCCACATCTCGTAATAGGGCGGGAGGAGGCCGACGGCTACGAGAATCGAGGCGATGACGCCGACAATTATCATGGGGTAGTTGATGCCGCGGTTGTAGAGGGGCTGTTGGGCGGTTAGTCGGTGTTATTTTGGGAGGCGTGGGAAGAGATAGGGTAGAGGGGAGGGGGGTTATAATAATATAACATTTGCAGTTTATATATAAAGTAGGCAGCGATAATCGTT
>LNAS01000047.1:0-170047 GCA_001630605.1 Pseudogymnoascus pannorum
ATATCATCCCCACGTCCGCCCACAAACGTTCTCGCTCCCCTCCCCCCCCGTCAATTCTACTACAACTACTACTCAACCCCATCCGCGATCTTCAACCGAACACCAACATATACTGCAACCGTCGCCCAAATTTTATCACTTCCGCCATTTTACCCCCACCACACAACAACATACTACAACAATTCAACTCAACGATCAATTATCGACAACAACGTCGACGATTACACTCGTTAGCATCGTCATTGCTTCTATCTGAGGCATAAAATCACTTATTCTCGCTCTTTCGGTCGTTAGCACTGGTTCGTCTCGATTTGAATCGAGATTACCTCATTGTCGCCTCAACAACAGACACTCGAATTTCGACCTACGTTGCGGCGGCGATCACATGCAACGAGCCTCGTCTGCTGTAGATTTTTCAAATCTATTGAACCCGCAATCTACCCTCGAGGAACAGCAAGAAGCTGCGAGGCAAAAACTTGCGTTCCTGTCGCAGCAACAGCACGAGGCAGAAATGGCAGCCGTGAGTATGATGCCCAACATGGCTTCTGGGCAGCCACAGGGCGGCGAGGAGAGAGCCGACCTGCCACGTCCCTACAAGTGTCCCCTGTGCGATAAGGCTTTCCACCGCCTCGAGCACCAGACCAGACACATCCGCACCCACACCGGTGAGAAGCCTCACGCTTGCCAGTTCCAGGGCTGCACCAAGCGCTTCAGCCGATCCGATGAGCTCACCCGCCACTCGAGAATCCACAACAACCCCAACTCGAGGAGAAGCAACAAGGGGCAGCAGAATGTCAACCCAAACATGCAGAACGGACAACAGCAGGATATGACCAACATGATGCCGCCGCCAAGCCAGAGCTTCTCTCGCTCTGCGCCGGCATCGGCTATCGGATCACCCAACGTCTCCCCACCACACTCGTACGCAACGTACGCTACCGCACCTCAGTCGAATCTCAACCCGTATGGTCGTAGCAATGGCTCGAGCCCAAACAACGGACAGCAGCATTCGCTAGACATCAACATGCTCGCTACCGCAGCGACCCAGGTCGAGCGTGAGAGCATGCCAGCCACACATCTCCCCCAACACGGCAGCTCAAGACACCACCCCTACTACAGCCACAGCAGCCATAACAGCCGCAACCATCTGCCCTCGCTGTCCGCCTACGCAATGTCTCGCTCGCATTCGTACGAGAACGAGGAAGACCACTACGCCCACCGCCACGCCAAGCGCAGCCGCCCCAACTCCCCTCAATCAACCGCACCCTCCTCCCCAACCTTCTCGCACGACTCCCTCTCCCCAACTCCCGACCACACACCGCTCGCGACACCTGCTCACTCACCGCGTCTGCGCCCTTACATCGCTCCGTATGGATCTGGCTACGATCTGCCTGGTATCCGTAACCTGAGCCTCCAGCATGCGCCTGCTCTGGCGCCGATGGAGCCGCAAAAGGTGGATGGGTACACGACTGTGCCATCAGTGGCGCGACAGGGAATGACGATCAGCGATATAATGTCCCGTGCCGACGGTGCGCAGCGCAAGCTGCCAGTCCCGCAGGTGCCAAAAGTCGCAGTGCAGGATCTGCTGAGTGCGGAGAGCGGATTTAATTCGAGTGGACAGTCGTCGACGACCGGGTCGGTGGCGGGGGATTTGGAGAGGATATAAGGGTTTTCCGAGATTAGATGGGATTCATGGGATATGGGAGTAGGATGGGATATGGGAGGCTTACTGGACGATTATAGACTTGTTTGTTTTTTTGTTCTGCGCGAACGATTACCTTGGAGTTATTTTACTGTTTTTTTATGACCGGGGAGTGGGATAGGGCATGGATGGGACTGGGATGAACTCTACACTTTACTATTACAACACTATTACGATTCGATTAATATTTGTCTCTACTTCTTCTGCTGTGCTTTCCGAGATGATGGAGTGGGGGAAAGGAGAGGCTAGATTCAGATTCAGATGAGAATTGTTGACTGGCAAGAATCGAAAATGCCTACGAATTTCACTCGCCGCGACTCACGCACCACATCGGAGCACACGCAACAAATGATGAACACCCTCTCTTCACTCCACCACGAAATTCCACGCAACCTCTACAACCAACCAACCAAACACACCACTCTTCTTCTTCTCTCTTCTCTGCTCCACACACATCACCACTTCAAAAAATATTACGGCCTTCTTTCTCGAAACGGTGGAATTACATTCCATTTAAAAAAGCAAAATCCCTTGGTGTTTTTTTTATATTACGATTTTGCTTGCCTGCCTGGATTCCATTTTTTTTTAACTGGGTTGGGATGGGATGGGGATGGGGAGGGCGGATGAACTATAGACTTTGGAATGGGATTTTTGTTTCTACGTTTCTTGTGTCACGACTTTGTTGTCCACTATGTTTTAGTTTATGTTTGGGGGCTGTTGTCGGGATGTGGGGGATGGGATGGAAGGGGGGAGAATGAGAATACTGTATGTAGTATTTGGAAACGGTACCGGAACCGGAACCGGGACCGGGAAGGGAAGGGGACTTATAGACTACTTTTAATCACCTACTCACTCTCCTACTTACTTACCTCCCGCCCATTCTCATCGTGACAGTCCCCCCTCCCTCCCCACCCCCCTTCTCCCCCCTTCTCACTCATCCCTCCCCTCGCTCCCCATTTCTGGCCCCCAAACCCTCCCTCCCAACAGCATGGTAATGGTAATGAAAACAAAACGAAATCAAAGCAAAATCCCCCGATTTTGCGCACCGCGTGACACACGCGCACCCAGCGCACCCAGCGCACCGACACCGGATGTGTGGGGTTATTTCGGATCGCCAGATCTACGCCTGTGTGGGGTGGGCTGGGGGTGGGGAGGGTAGGGAGGGATGAGTACCGGTGTTGGTGTTGGTGTGAGGGGCTTGGGCGGATGGGGGTTGCCGTGTAATGGGCTATACATGGGTGGGGAGGGGGGAGGATATCGAGAATATCGAGGATGGGAGGAGGAGCCGGTGAGTGAGTGAGTGAGTGAGGGATGTGATGTGATGTGATGTGATGGAGGGGGGGTTTGAGGCGGGGAGTACCGGGTATGTCAGGTAAGTAGCTAAGGTAAGCAGGTAGTATATAAAATATGTAAGTACCCGAAAAATACCAACCAGGTCGCACAAAGACCAGGTCGGTGTAGAAAAATGTTATCACATCACATCCTGCCCTATCGCGGGGATGGGGGGGGTTTACCCCGTACATATACCCCGCGCATGCCTAGCTAGTTGTGCGCATCCCGTCCCTCCCTCGCTCCCGTGTATTGCGGTTGGTCAGCCTTGTGTAGCGGCGCTGTTCTTGTCCTGTCCTGTCCTGTCCTGTCAGCGGAGCAAGACGTGGTGTGTAGGGTAGGGTAGGTAATAGGTAACGGTATATTGTCAGCTTGATATTTTTATGCGCTGGCGGGCGGGTGCGCTGTCGGTGGCTAGTAAGGCTGGCGAATCCGTATACCCCATGGCAAGGGCGCGGTGAGCCATACGTTCGTTCGTTCGTTCGTTCGTTCGTCTAGGAGGCTAGGCTGCTGCCTCGCTTCATCGCACCTAATACGCCCTTCTCCCTCTCTCTCGGGGGGGGTTTTTTTAGCCAATATCCAAGCCCTGCGTGTGCGCGTGCGTGCGTCCGGGATGGTAAGGCGCAGATTCCGCTTTCCCCCCGGATTCTCTTGTTTTTTTTTAGATGGGAAGTCCGGGGGGCGGGAAGGAAGGTGAGATGCGGGGCAGGACAGGGCTGGGCTGGGGGACGGGGGGGTGGGAGGTGTGAGGTGTGAGGACAGGATGATGGTGGGAGGACAGGATGGATGATGGGATATGGCGTGCCCCGTGCGTGTCTCGGTGTGCTTTGTACGTCTGTGTGTGTCTGTGTGTGTCTGTGTGTGTGTAGCTGAGATGATGTGCGCTGTGTAGGGTTTCGGCGTGGGGGGTTTGGTCGTACGGTGCTGTGCTGGTGGATGACGGTGTAGGGGACAGGGAGGTGGTGGTGAGATATCGGAATGTTTTGTGTGTGCATGGATGGGCTGGGATGGGGATGGGAATTGGAATTGCATGACTGGGATGTGGGATGGAGAGGGCGGGTTGGGACGGCTTTGCTGGGATGTATGTGGGATGGGTGAAGGCGGTGATGGATTGCTATTGTGGTGGTGGTGGTGATGGAGGGGAAACCTGGGGTGTTTGGGGGCGAAGGCGGCGTGGGGGTTTGGGGATCCGGGGGGAGGGGAGATAGGATGAAGTTGATCCGATGGATGTGATGGATGCCGTGAATGGGATACATGCGGAAATGCAAATACTGACGAGATGCATGCACGACTTTACTTCGAACAAGATACCTCAGCTGTAGATTACTATACAGTACTGTACATATGATAAGCCTCCCCCTTCCACGGAAGGATTCTGACTCGGAGTCTCACCACAGCGCTTAGTCGTAGATAAAGCACCTCCATGGTCTAGAAGAGTAACTGATAAGCCCCCTTCGGAAGGACTCGAACCGTCCTATGACTCCGCTCGCTCCTTCTATTCCCGTGATGAGCTTTGATAATCTTTGATACACACAGGCCGGGGATATGCACCGATACTGCGCGCGCACGCACCCCCGTCTCCCGCGATGATAAGGTTCTGGGGTCGTGCGTGAGTGTGGGCGGGGTTACAGTATGCGCTGGGGGGAGGGGATGTGGTGGTGGCGGGTGATGGGATGGGAAGGATGCAAAAAGGGCCTATGATGTGCTAAGACAGGCGTTCATTTTGGCGGGCAGGCTAGATAGGATTCTGGGTAAGGGACGTAAATGTGGATGAGGAAAGTCAGGGACGCGCGGTGATGTGATTGACGGGGGGATGGGGTGAGTGTATGGGGAAGGGGGGGAGGGGAACTATGGATAATGGGAACTGTGGTTGAAGATGAGGAGGAAAACTCTGGTTACAAAATCTGAAACTATGGTTGAACGGGGAAAAACTATGGATGAGATAGATTGCTTTGTTGACATCCGCCGTCAAGATCGACGTCAGACCCCGCACTGGATCTGTTGCGGCTGGACGCGCGGCGCTAGCGAGGCGGCGGATGTGCTGGGATCGGCGGTTGGTGAAGGCGGATGAGGTGGTTATGATGGAGTGTTGCGGGCGGTGAGCGGGCCGGCTGGGGCGGTTAGGGCACGGAGGATGGATAGAGTGGTTGTTGTGGGCGGATTGTCGAGGATAAATAGATGGTGATGGATGAGGGATGATGAGTATGGCGATTATTGCTGGTTTTTGAGAACGCCGTGGTGGCGACGCAACGTTGCGTTGATGATATGGAAGAATGGGAACATATGCGAACGTGATGGTAGATCAATGATATGGAAGAATGGGAGCATACGAGAATGTGATGGTAGATCAATGGTATGGAAGAATCGGGATACGTAAGTCCCGTAACAGTTAAGTTAGGTGTATATACTATTCATTTATGTCATTGTATACCCTCCGTCTAATAATAACATATTATCCCCTAAAATCAACGCCGCTATACCCGCATTCACGTCAACGCCGGCTCAAATGCCCATAGATCTTTCACGTACAACACCAACACCTACACCCCCTTTACAAATACAGCGCAGCTACCGCTACCGCCCCAGCGCCAACCCAGGCCATCCCCCACCCTACCCCTCTCCTCCCCGCTCCCCCCGTCGCGCTCACCACTGGCACATCCGCCGCCGCCGCCGCCGCCGCCGCCACCGGCACATCGCCCACCGCCTCCTCCCCGCCCACAACAGCCTTACTCGACGACGTACTCGTGACCAACTTCCCCCCCTGAGCCGTCAACGGCGCGTCTGCGTCTGGCGTCAACAACCCCTGAAGCACCTCCAGCGCAGCCATCTGCTGTCCTGGTCCGAACACCCCATCGCTCTTCCCCATATACCACTTCTGTCCGCACAGATTCCCATTCCCATCTTCCGTGCCATCGCACGCTGATGCCGCGAACGCGGCTGATGCGCGGAGGTTCCGTGTGATGGACGGGGCGGTGAAGGGGGCGATTTTGGAGGTCGCCCACATGAAGCGCGAGAGGTAGGCTTTGAAGGATAGCATGTCGTAGTTGCAAGACTGGATGGTTTCGCAGGGGACCTCATACATGACGTTTGTTGCGTTGGGGAAGGGGGTGAAGAACCACTCGTTTGTGCGGACGAGGAGGCCCTGTGTGCGTTCGCGCCAGAGCGAGCTGCCAGAGGTGGCGTTGTACATTGTTGCTGCGCCGTAGAGGTAGATGCCGGGGGAGTAGGAGAATTGCATGCGGTTTATGTCGGCGCAGTTAGATTCGATACCCGCGCCGTCGTAGACGTTGTAGTAGTCGTCGATCAACCCGCTTTCGCGCGACCAGTCCCATACCTTGCCTGCCCACTCGGTGTACGTTGCATTACCGGTGTAGCGGGCTAGGCGGGCCGAGAGCTGGAAGAAAGCACCGTTGGTAACGGCGTTTTTGTAGGTGTACCCGTTGTTGTACTCAAAGATCTGCCAGCGAAGACCGCCGCCGCAGTGCTGTGTGTCCCAGCGTGCGGCTTGGGTGTTCCACAGGTTGATGGTCAGCTGGAGCCAGCTTGGGATGGGGCTGGGCGGTGCGCGCCAGTCATTCTCGGCGGCGGTCATAGTGGCAAAGCCCCAGAAGGCTTGGTCGTCGTTGCCTTCCTCTCTGTAGTACCTTGGCACCATGTAGTCGTAGTTGGGTCCGACTTGACTGATGAGGGCTTGGTAGGTGATCTCGTTGTACGATGCGTCACCAGTGAGGCGGTAGTAGTCGAGGAAGGCTCCCCACATTGCTCCGCCTTCCCACCAGTAGTACGGGCGCCCTAGAATGCCGATGGTCTCGGGGGTGTTGGTGATATTGCCCGTGTAGAACTTCGCCAGGCCAAATGCCACCTTGCTGGCTGCCTCCTTGATGGATTCTGTTGCATAAGTTAGCGGTTGACCACATATGAGACGGCTGGTGGCATACCTGTATCGTGTGTATCGACCTTGACCGCATTTGTAACATTCGTAGCGACAGTGAGCAGGACTAGCCCGCAAGCACGAAGACTGACCCTCATCGTGAAGTTCGTAAAGTTTCAAAAAGTCTCTATAGGACCGGCCCAACTATCCAAAACACGAAATGAGAGAAGAAAGAACAGACGAAACAAACAAGTCAAAGAAAGTTGAGCACCTACCATGAAACTCACCGTTCCATCGTCGCCTTTATGACAGCTGGCAGAGACCTCGTATCTGCAGAAGCCCGAATCCATCTCACATTTTAGCTTCGAGGTAACGCCGTGGTTGAAACGAAACGCTGTGTCGTGAGCAAATGAACGACTGGGGTTCGTCCTGCGGGGTAGTGTGTTTAACGCCAAGCGACGAAGCTTCGTTTCAGCGTCCCTGTCAGCCTGACGCGCTACTTGCCCACAGGTGAACGGTGAAGCTTTTGTGTCTTATTGACGCCGGTCGGAGGCGCTTAGGTGGTGAGAATACGAGATTGTGGATACAGAGGAAAGACATTGTCGGCGGTTACTGATATTTTTGTGTTATTGTCTTTGAGTTGCGCGGTTACAGTACCGCTGACTTTCCAATTGTTGTTCCTGAGACACCCTGTCGAAGGACTTATATTTGGCACCTCTTAGCGTCGGCGGCTCTGTGTCAAACAAATTGTCGGCGCATGCATTAAAGCATGTATTACATTCATGCCGAGGCGTACGGAGTATAGCACGATATTTACTATGTCTATATCGTGTCGTTAAATAATCAAGCCGCGCGCTCCATGTGAAAGCCCTGAATTGCTAGCCATGAGTACATAGATTTGGTAAACAGTTCGTCCAAATAAACTCCTTTATAGCTGTGACAATGCTCCCAGCCCCTGTCGATGGACAGTATTGGCCCTGGAGTGAAAAATCTCCATCGGCGAACGATAGATATGCCGAAGCAATAATTCTCTGTCTGTCAACACATTGGATGTTTTTTATTCCTTCTATTTGTTCCTGCATTTTAGCAGGTTTTTTCATCTCCTAGATCTCAGTGTGGTTTATGCCGAATCTTATCTTACAAGCCTACTAATACCCGTCCTTGGATCGTGGGAGGCACGCGAGACGGGACAGATGGCAAGTACTTTGTCTTTGCACCTGTTTTGGCTTCGCATATGTATATAAACTTATATATTTCCATATACAGTATATGTAGTATCTGCTTCTGTACATCCGTACATCTTCCTATCTAAAATTACAAACCTATCGCCCCTCAGCCGCCATTTTAAGAGTATTTGAAGTGATAAGAGCTTGGTGTTGGAGCTGTAGACTCAGGACCATATTATACTGCGAGAGAAGGCTCTCCGCTAATACGGCTACCTAGACCTAAAAGCCATACTACTAAACTCGGTAAGGCGCAACTAGCCCTATTATTACCATAAAGCGCGAATTCAGACGGTGAGTTGGTACCTCCGGTAATATTTGTTATAAATCGGCGCGGGCCACCGTAGTTACGGGACCTGAAAGCCATCGTGTAGGTGGCTGAGGATCAAGACTGGCCAAGCCGGGCGTCAGTTAGGCTGGTGCCAGGTGAGACCGGGCGCCAGGATCGCCGCCAGCTCTAGTATAGCTGGGCGAAGCCGGGCGTTTGATCAGTAGCTAAGCTGAGCCTATAGCTCAGCTCAGCTACTGATTACAGGTTCATTAGTTCATCGAAGGTGCAACTCCTCAAATTTCTCAGGGTGTTCGATGATATCCGTAGCCTGCCCATCCATGACACCATGAACATCTTCAATACACTTAGCTTCAAATAGGGTACACACAAGTTAGGGGGAACAAAAAGCTTCTAATAACCTGCCCCTGGAGCGTTCAACAGTGCCCATAGCATACGACTGACGCATAATTATCGGAACTTTTGACGTGTATAAAAGGCTTGAATTACCTAAAGTCAAAGTACCTGTGATTCATCCCGTCACGTCGGGTCGGGTGTCCCGCTACCTAGGGACAGATGTTACAAACATCTAATATCAACGACAACGAGGACGTTTGCGGAGAGCTTTCCCTGAGCATATATTATTCTTGCATGAGCGGAACTACACTCGTTCATCATATAGCCACATACTCAAATCTCCTTACACCACTTCGTCATAACACTAGTAAGCCCGCTCACACTCCCAGCAATCTCCTCCAACCCAACATCCACCTTCCACATCTTGCCTTCTCTCCCAACACCCCCGCCCCCAAGTCCACCCATCGGCCCTGCTCCCATGCTCGCCGGAACCAGCAGCTCGTAGTCGACCAGCGTCTCCCAGCTCCCCATGGCCGCCTCACGGCCCCACACTTTGTAACTAGCGCTGAGTGCTCCAATGCCAGTGCTGCTGGCCTGGATCCTTTGCCTTGCTGTCAGAGTTGAGTACTCGTCGTATGCCATTGCGAAGTTGCACGTGTCGGTGTCGAGGACGACGTCGAGGCGCGCGGCGCATATAAGGAGCGCGAGGTCGAGGTCTGAGAGCCCCTGTAGGATGTGGAGTTTCGAGTCGGGGGGAGAGAGGGTGGAGTGCGCGGAGAATGAGGCTGAGGTGAGTGGGAGTGAGCGAGGTGTGAGGCTCGCGATGGGGAGGATGCAGGTGCTGAAGAAGGCGGAGACGGATTTACTTCGGTAGAAGATTCGTTGTAGATGAGACTTGTATGGTGCATCGTCGTTGTATAGGGACTAGATGGGACGTTAGAAGCTAAACGAGAGTCGTCAGTGGACAGGCGACTTACGTTAATCATCGTGCCCCAGTACTCGAGGAACTCCTCCTGTCCAGGCATTCCAGGATCAAATCCCTCTTCAACGAGTTCGTCCATATCCGCCTGAAGCCCCTCCTTACATATCTCCCAGAATGCTAGAAGGGTTCGCGGCAGTGGCAGATGCACGTATCGGTGGCTGAATCGACTCTTGACTCTCTTTTCAAGAGTCTCGACGACGTCGATTTTTGTTGTCACCCCCAAGACGGCTATGGGAGCTTTCCTTGCCTGGGCAATATCGAACAAATTGTACAGTAAAGTCTGGCGCGGATGCGATGCGAAGAGATCGAACTCGTCTAGGATAAAAACAACTGACTTTGCCATGTGGTTTGCGCGACCCTCTGACAGCTCAGTGGGATGTGACAATAACGCAAGCAGCGAAGTCAGCGTATCGGCATAATTATTAGTTTTAGCAGTCAGGTCCTCTTCGACTTCCATCTCGCGGCCCAGCTGCCTCCAGATGTCTCGCAATGCAAGCTTGTCATCTGTGTGCGTGAATCCATTAAGTCTAACGACGTGGAAGTTTTCTCGATGCTCAGCTGAGAGATCTGATATAACCCTTTCGACAAGCTAGAGCGTATTAGTATGTTGCTATAAAGGAGTGCGGGATACTCACAGTTGTCTTTCCAGAACCTCTCGCCCCTATGACGAGTATAGAATTCCCTTCTCCCGACACGACCGTTTGCTCAACAACTTGGTGTACTTTTTGAAACTCGTCGTCGAGATCATGTAGCTTCAGTCTTGTTCGCCCAGTTAATTTGTTTAGTAAGACCCTTTGCATAGTCACTAGATGATCCTCCAACCCTGCTATAGCTGGCGGTTCTGATCCGCCAATGTCAAAAATAGATTCATCAGCTATTTCTGGAACCGTCTCTTGAACATCTGCCGCATACTCTGCTGGCTCGTCTGGTAGGCAGTCGCTGCACAGCCACTCGCCTTCGGGGATCGTGGTAACATTATAGCATTCTTGGTGTACAGCAAGATCGCAACTGTCGCAAAACATGATCTCATTCGGGGCTTCAGAGTCTCCATTCTCACATATGGCACAAACCTCCTCCTCCTCTACCTCCTCATCCGGCTCTACAATAATTGGTATTCTGGAGCTCGCCCTTGGTGATTTGGTGACTTTCTCATGTGGAAGTTTTCGAGGCCTCCCTCTCCCTCTCTTTTGTGGTACGATCTCCTTCACTCCGTCTGCGGTGATGACTATCTGAGGTTGCGGGAGGTCTTGAGGATCGCGGATTTTCCGAGGTCTCCCCCTCCCTCGCTTTTGTGGTACAGGTTCTTCTGATACATCTGCGGTGACATCTTCCAGTTGTGAGGGCTCTTGTGGGGGTTCTTGAGGTTGCTCTTCCGTGTCGCGATTCTGTAACGGCGTCCCTCTCTTTCGTGATGTCGGGATCTGGGCTGGAGGAGACTGGTCTATGGGGATATCTTTAAATCCCAAATCCATGTCGCCCTCTGCTGGTGTTGTTTGTTCAAAGACAACACTCTTCCGTGGCCTGCCGCGCCCTCTCTTGCTGGGTGTCAAGATGCTCTTCGGTTCCACCATCGGCCTTTCAGCGACCTCTGTCGAATAGCGCTTCGGTTTTCGCGTCTGACGTCCTACGGAGCGGCTTGTTGGTTCGGATTCCGGTACATCCTCTTCTGCAGCCTCGTTTGTCGCCTTTGTGCTCATCGATTCGGCGGCAGCCTCATCTTCTAGAATCTGCTCCGATGGGGAAGGTTCTCTCAGCGAGTCATGCTCTATCGGCTCATTCTCTTTCAGGCGCGCGGCCTTGAGAGTTCTGCTCAATGTCCTCTTCACAGCCCCCACAGTATTTGGTGTTGAAGGCGACGATCCGCTACCACCCACTTTCCGCCTCTTCGCAGACAATCGGCCAGAGCTTGGCATTGGTGAAGAATCGTTGACCTGTTGCTCCAAAGGGCGACTACGCTTTTGCGAACCCATTGTAGCTGAACTGCTAATGTAACATGAGGAAATATGTAAATTACCAGTCTGGCGGTTGCGTATCGGGTAATATTGGTATTGAAGAGTAGCCAGGCGCGAGCACTTCCGCTTGCTCCAGGTCAGGGAAACGCGGAACTTCAGTTAATCGTCGCGCGCTGAGACGCGTTACCCTAATTGGTGTTAAGGGGTACATTTCTGCACGGTCCATGTGGGGTGTGTAAATTTAGGTTCAGTCTTGCGCCCATCACGTCAAGGTTGAGGGATCAGCACCCTGACAAGCATTGCCATAAAAGGGTTAAGAAAAAACATGGTTTGATAGAAATCATAAATCCCAGCGACGATTATAAAAACCACATAATCTCCCTATGCGAATAATAATAGCCAGCAAAGGGGTTGAATACGACAACCACCATGCCGTTACAACTATAGTTGCGTGACTAAGCATGAAAATGAGATGCAAGGGTTGTGATCCTTTAACTAGTGGAAGTTGGGTCTGTCCCCAAAGGGTAAAAGGGCCTGGACCTTTATAATACGACTATCCCTCCCGGATTGTTGCCCCTTCCCTCTTTTTCCTGAAAGTTACGCTCATTTCGTGTGCACTTCGCAGTTTGTAATTTGTTGTCCTTGTATCAGCATCGCTCTGTCATTCATTCACTCATTGTTCTAATACCTCTGCGACTACCGCGATAATGCGTGCCTCCGTACTTCTAGTTGCCGCCACCTCTGTGGTCGTCGCCGCCACAGAGACAGTCGAGATTTTTGGCGGCGGAGATGGCGCTGGCCAACAAGTTCTTCTTTATTCTCTTGGCTCCGTAAGCGGTATACTATTCCTAACGATCCGACGGGTCATCTAACCCGATACAACAGGAAGCATCTGCAACTACGTACCTCATAGGGTGCCCCGTGCAATCGGCCACCGAGGAGAACTGTATCTTCTTGGAGCCGTTGCGATATACAATTGGGCCCAGCTTCGTACAAATGACATCTACTATGGAAGACCTGTAAGAGATGAAATATCCGTAGCACCGACTAGTTGGTTGTGCTAACACGACTCCCTGACAGCACCATGACGCAAGAGTGCGCGCTCACAGGCACAACCCGAGCTGCCTGCACAGTTCGTTACTCGGGACCTGGTACTTCGGACTTCGAGAGCGAGTCTGACCAGACTGAGACGACAATGATCCTTACTGGCACAAATGCCGAGACCGTCTGGGGGCCCGCAACAGTTGTTGACGATTTGACCTCCATTTACAACGCCGATAAAGTCTCCACTGGCGCCGGCCCTACCAGCACTGGCAGTTCGATCCCCGCTGCTACCACCGGGCCAGCTGCCACTTCTGCGCCGACCAGCACACCCACCGGTACCACTGGGACCGATTCTGGGGCCGCCGAGACATCTGGGACTGTCGAGACATCTGGGACTGTCGAGACATCGGCATCCACTGGTGGGATGCCTCAAATCACCGGTAGCAGCGGATGGGCTCTTGGTGGTGTGGCTGCTGCCGTTGCTCTCGCAGCATTCTAGACAACGCTCAACGATGTGCGACTTGCCCTTCGACTTGACGAGGACGCGGACCAGCAGGAAACTTACAGCCGTTATAGCAGCATGATGAGTGCGCTATTGTGAAAAATATCTGTAATACAATATAAACTGCCATAAAGTTCATTTGATCAGACTCTCTTTGATTGCTTACAATATATATTGACTCCAGTTAATCTATTATAAACTGTACAGTACGACGCACGACATGGATGGAGTTAGGCATCGCATAGCTTATTTATATAGAAGGTGGATTCAATCATGTAGTTAACAAATGAACGCAGCAAATAGATAATATAAACCAACCAAGTGCACAACTTATTACCAACATGGGAATATGTCGCGTGCCGCCCAAAGCTCTGAGACGGTCAGCCATATCATATGTGGCTGCGACTTTATCTCAGCAATTTAAATTGACGGAATGCATCTCTTTGGTTTTATTTAGAAGGAACTGCGTCGAGAATTATAGCCGTAAATAACCAGGCGATTATGTATTTTACTTTGTACCATGTGTCAGACATCCAACTGTTGCACCCATTTCGCTTTCGCCCCCTCTAAACACCCTGTGGATTGGGAGACCGTAGGTCTCATACATTTGGACAGAATTCAACATGATAACAACTTCTGACAACCTGGTCTAATAATGTATAGGTGAGCAAAACAGGCACCCCCGTAGACAAAGTTGGAGTTGGAGCTGGGAGCTGTCCTAGTTTGGTTCTGGTCTTCCACGTCTATCAAGATCGGCGCATAATAATCCGCGCTGGGTAACTTTATTGGGACCCCAGTCGCCATCGAAATCATGATGAGCCACGCCTTATCCCACTACACCCAAATCTCTCTGGCCATTATTCTATATAACCGACATCATCACGGTCGCGAAGCGACACTGTAGCCCACAGGATACTTTATGCCGCACGCCCGGCTCAGAGGCACATACAAACATTATTACTGTTGACTGACGCCCAGGTCCTGCTCTGTCCACCGAGGCGCCAGCACAGCAAACATGGGGGACGACCAAACAATAAACCTACCGCAGCTGGTTCTAATCATCCTGCTGGGTGGCTTTGCCGTGCGATACTTTTTCTTCTCTACACCTCAATCTCCGGACCAGCCATCAGCTTCGAGTAGGGGTGGCGTAAGAGTGAGAGAGGCAGATGTGGACAGGGTGCAGCAGATGTTCCCGCAGGTTCCGCGGCGGACTATAATGTGGGACTTGCAGAGAAACGGAGGAAATATTGCTGCGACGACGGAGAGAATTTTGAGCGGCAGGGGACTTGAGGAGGTGAGTTACCTTCATATTGCTTCAAAGCTCTGCATCATTGCCACTGCGCAACAGCTGACTCCGTACAGCCGCCACAGACTTTCCGACCACCAATGCCAGCGGCTGCAGCGCCTTCTTCTTCGCAAGCCGGCGCAGGCACAAGGACCGAGACACCAAAACCATCCCAGCCTGACCTCATTACGCGATACAACCTCGGGGCAAAGCTCGCCGCAGCCAACAACGACGATAAGGAAACGGCAGGCGGATCCCCCGGCGGGTCGCCCGGTGGGAAGGCCTGGAGTCAAAATAAGACGGAGAGGCAGTCGTTGATGCAGCAGAGGAGGGAAGAAATGATATTGGCAGCGAGGAGAAAGATGGAGGCCAAGATAGCCGCGGAGAACAAGTCGTAGGGTCTGTATATCCTTATGAATCGAGCTGGGCATTTTCTTCATCGGCCAGCATGTAAATTATGTTGATGATTTTCGATACATATACATTCACCAGTTTCGACATTGACGTTCATTTGCGGATTTTGCTTGATTATGGGCAATCAAAGTGATAGCTTGGATGACCGAGAATCTGTTATATGTACCGTAAGTAAATGGGCCTTTTGCTAGAAGGTAGCTGGTTCCATTAAAACTAATAATGTGCCTTCCCCTGAGAAATTACTTTTTGTCGGGTTGAATTGGGAAGGGACGACCACAACTACCTTTACATCCTTATATTTATTTTCCTTTCTGTTGCCAGCGATGCCTTCGTTCCCTGAATATATTTTTCCACTCTCTTCAAGAATTATTAACTGTCTTTCTTGTTTTAAGCCTTTAAACTGATAATATTTCTATTATGGCGGGTTCTCCCCCGACGATAATAGTCACGGATGTGTCAGAACTCTCAGATGAATCCTTTGAAGGGGACGCAGACGATGAGTATTTTGAATCGCACGATGGTTCATCTCAGAGATCTACCCGTACTATCAGTACTTTCACGCAGAAGATACTAGTTTCGGAGGTGACAACTCCACAAGGTTCCGGGCAGGCCACCGGTCAGGCCACCGATCATGTCACAGAGCAAGTCTACACCTCTGAGGTGGGAGCTACTATGCCAATCGGGGATGTTACGGGGATACCTCTTCCCAAGAGAGTGAAAGTTTCACAAGCTACCGGCGAGATTACTGGGAAATTTCCCGCTTCTAAAAACGCGAAACAGGTTAAGATTTCTGGCCAAGTTACAGAAGTATCAGCTACCCAAAAATTGGCGGACCCTTCTGGGCCAGGCATTGGACCGTCCACATCTTGTAGTGCTGGCACGACCACTGGGAACTTTCCCCCTTCCAATAATGCGAAACAAGTGAAGGTTTCTGGCCAAGTCACAGAAGTGTCTGCTACCCAAGAATCGGCGGACCCCTCCGGGCCAGGCATTGGATCATCCACGCCTTGGAGTACACGAACAATCAGAAAGGCTATATCGGCGGTACTAGACGGGTCGCCTTTCAGAAGCTGGTCGTCACATAAGTACGAGGAGTTGGATAAGTCAACCCAGTCCACACCTCAGCCAAAGCCGAGATCCCAAACTGCCGCAGATCCCCCTCGGCCGCCTATGCTTGGTTATGAATGGGTTTGGTTTCCTGCAGGGTACTGGGCAGAGCGCGAAGAAATTACACGGCCCAAGAAACGCATCCGTCCTCCAAGATGGGTTCGGAGGTCCTTACAAGAGAGCCGTGCCAGCACACATGACACCCCAGTAGCTTCAGCACCACGTTCATTGACTGCTTCCGAGGTCTGGATAAAGCATCCGGGTGATATAGAAGATGAAGAGGAGATGTACGGTGATCCCCGGGGAAGGCATGCAAGCACTCCCCCAGGAAGAAAGAGTCCTGATAGGGAAACTTTCATCCCAAAGAATCTGTTGCGGAAGTTGCAGCAAATATCACAAAGTGGGAAGGCATCAGTATCAGGACGATCTACCAAGAAAGGAAAGGTAAAGCAGCTTTGCATGCCACTTGTGCAGTCTACTCACTACTCTAGGAACCCCAGGAACCAAGGCCGGAACCGCCGCCAATTGATTTGGAACGCCGAACAACAAACACGCTCCGAGGGACATCTCACTTCTTCGCGCGGTTTCTAACTATGAAGAGGCAAAACGACCGAGAAATACAGAAAAGGAGCCCGATGCGCCCATTGAGCCCAGGCGCAAAGTCGCTACAGTTGCCTCGAAAACGCTTTGGTCTGGCTCCCTGGCACCAAAACGCTTCTGGTGACACAGTACGGACCACCACAAGCTCTGTGAGGGATTTATTATTTGGCAAAACGCCTGTTTCTACTCCTCAACCAGGGGCCGATCTCACTGATGCCAAACCTGACCAGTATTTTGGACGTAAGCTTCACTTTGAAACCTTGATTTACTCCCATCCGAACGTTCTATATTAAATATGCTAAGACGTGTAATAGTTGAAGTACCTGGCTCACGAGCTGTTGATGATCAGCCTCCTCCAAATCCGGTATGGGTAACTATTGGTCGCCCCGACTATAAGTCAGACTTGTGACGATGTATATTAGTTGAGCCTCTAGTTGACTAATGTGTATCTTTGCATCAACCAGGCCTGAAACATTTTGCTAATGTGTCCCAGGATGCACAACAAGATAATACACCGCGATTACCAGATCAAGGGGCCCTTGAAAAAAGACGAGAGTCTTCCATTGGTTCCCCTCTTGCACAAGTTGGTGACAGCGGACCCTCTACCCTGTCAAAACCCAACTCGGAAAGCAGTACAAGCCCTTTGATGTCAAGAGTAGACAGGGCGCGATTGCGATACAGGGAAAGTGAAGCATCATCATACCATCATCCTTTACCCCCGGCATCCGAACGAGGAAATTTTGCCACCGAACTCACAGAGCACTTGCAGGGTAGTCCCCTCTGTCCGTTGCACCCCGACTACACGTCCCCTGGCAAGGGATACTGTCCCTATCATTCACCGCTTCGCAGGCAAACTAGTGGTTCCGTGCAACGAATGATGAGGTATGGGATTTAACCAAGAGTCAATGGGTGGGAAAGCAGGTATTAGGAATGCTCAAAGGGATATAATTGTAGGAATCAGGAAGGGTGGGGATTGAAAATGCGGGGGTGGCTTCTGATTGGGCATGCCTGCGCTATGTATACTTATTACGATGAAGTTCACCGTGGAGAATCCATTCTAAGAGAAATATTCATCGTACCGCTACCTAATGTTTTTGTGATAAAGACACTCGGTCTTATATCAGTTGATTCTTTCCAATATCATTGCCTAAAGCCATTATTTCTTTCCAAAATTCTCATACAAAATAGCATTGGCTTACAACGCAGACATGGTTAAGAGAGATTATCCGGTTAAAGAGGTATTGGTAGAATTAATAGGGTAAACTAAGTGAGATTATGTAAGACTATGGCTTCAGAACTGCCCATAGTTACTACGGAACTAGAAACAAGGATCAGAAGTGAGAACTAGATTATTGCTATACGAAGATGATTAAAAAAAAGATGGTTTATGCCGAGGGCCGCAGACGACGAAGATAAGGGCCACTTATATACTTGGTACAGCACTATTTCATATCTGCTATTTTCCGGTGATGTCTTTATCAATTCTTTAGCCTCCATGGATCGCGACCACCAATATCTCTACTTTGACTGCCAGCCATATTTGCCGTTAAATCGACCCTCAGCTATAAACTCAATCCTTTCCTGGTAACACACCCTGCTATGTACTGTTATTCGGCAGAATAGGAGCTTTGCAAATTGTTCGTCGGGGACATACAATGCAGTCAGTGCAAGCTGCCCCACGCCACTGGTGTCGAAAGTTGGGCTGATGCCAAATTTTAGCACCACCCTCTTGCCAATATGACGGTATACAGGTTTCGGGATTGCCCAGTACGTCCCATTGTTCCTATTGTAGTTGGATGCCAACTTTTCTGAATCATCTGTGGTAGTTTGAAAATCAGGGCCTTGGATTGGGGGTAAATCATAGATCGATCGGTATAGATCGACTAGAGTCCTAACATATGAACGGTCGACGCGTGATACAAGATCATACTCATTGATAATGTTTAACGACAGTCCCCCTTCCGCTGCCAGGTTATTCTGTTCCTCAAGTCCCCAGCGTAAAACTGGTGGGCTTCCAAACGTGATGGACGAGAAGCGTAGTGAGGGATCTAAGCACATAGTTAGAATCTATTATATTCTCCGTACGGAAGAGTCTTCACATTTTTTCCTGCCACAGAGCAAATACCTGAGGTAGAGCAACGAGGCAACTGCACCGCCCGCCGAGTGTCCGGTAAACAGAATGTGCTTCACATTCCCTTGCTTAGCATAATCGTCGATATACTTGGACACAACTCCTTTTAATACTTCAGCACTATTTAAGAAGCCCGCATGAGCTTCTATGCCAGTCTTAATCTCGGCATGGGCTTCATCGAGATACTCTGTGTCCTATTTATATAGTTAGCTGTGATTGTAGCCTTAAGCGATCTGACATACATAGAGGCAGCTGGCGTCTTTCGACTGGCTATTTATGTTCACGATGTGGTCGACGCTACTTGCCGTACCCCTTACCGCTATCACTAGAACAGGTAAAAACGGGTTTGGAGCTTGATGGGAGGCATCCTTGTCGACCAAGATGAATGTCGTTGCCTTTGTAGTTCCGCCTATCGAGGGAGGGATATAATTTTGCAATTTGAACTCCAATCCATCGAATTGAATATTAGAAGTTGGGTCATATGCTCCAGCCGCACATTTCCAGGCTATTGAGATTATTTCTGCTTCGGATTGAGAACTGTTCCAGATTATTTAGAGTTCGATCCAAACAAATTCGCAGATAGTTACCATGTCCATTCTGTTTGGCGTGTGAGACCTTCCAGGGAGGAATTCGGATACTCGGAGGCCTTTTCATCCAGGAGCTTCATTTGTGCCTTGAGCTGTTGGCTGATATCCCCTGGCATATTATCTAATCAGCAGTCTACCAGTCTGTTTGTGGCGGTGCAAGGCTGTAGGCACAAAGGTGCGCGGTACAATACCTTCAAGATCGACCTCTTCCATCGCAGTTCCAAGTGATTTCGAAAGCTCAGAAACTGCCGCGGATGCTCCTTGTGAGTTCTCTACGAATGTGAAGCCAGAACTGGGGATGGCATTGGACGCGTCGAGGCCAGACTCAGCCGAGGCCTGGATGTGTCGGCGTTCTGGAGAGAACTTCGAACCGCTCAACCCCATGATTATCTCCACTCATTCGAGAGTAAACAAGGCTGGCAAGTTGCTGCTTTGCGCGGAAAGCCTGACGGTTAAGAGCGAGCAGGATGATTTATGATCTAGCAGGAAATTATGTACTGTATATGTTTTGGAAAGCGAGGCGCAGCAGCCTCGTCAACTGCGCCTCGCCTGTCACGAAGTTTTATACTTCAGGCTGGTCCAATTCCTTCACGATGCTTGATTTATCACTTCATACATAGAGCTCAAAGCTGCTATTAGTATGCTTAACTGTTTCCTCTCCTTTTCACGTCGTGGCGCAACTAATTCAGAATTCTGGCTTGTCACGCCAACGTCGAAGCCCTCCTGAATACTGTCGCAGATACTCAACAATAACTCAGCACCTTCAGTGACCTCGCAGCCTTCCACAATATAGTTAGAGTATACGATGAAAGGAAGTATTGTTTCCGCTGTGATACGATTTGTGTGCCATCTGCCGCTTGGATTTTACTTCGTCACCGCGTTACGACATTGGAAGTTGGTCAAGGAACATGCTGCCATACTCCTGGGGCCTCCTCTAAGCCATACAATACAAGTTGGAGAGCAATTCGCTGGACCCGGGGTATGTTCTGTACAGCACAGTTTTGTGCCACGATAAGGAGGTTGCTCACGTCCTTTAGGGTGCCTTTGCTTTTGCCTGGAATTTTGTCATGTGGATACCCACAATCACGGCTACAGCGTCATTCCTACTATTCTTGGGGATTGTCGACGCCTTGATAGTCGCGGTTCTAATCGTTGCCACCAGTATTGAAGGGACCTACGTCGGCAAGACCACACATGAATGTGCCCAAGTCTCGCTGGATGGGTCGACCGACCACTCTCTCATTTTCTTCGATCGTGCCGGAGCGATTAACGCGACGGACACTGACTATGGAAGGAATCTATGTAACGATTTCCGAACCACGTTCAATCTTGGAATTGCAATGATGTAGGTATATCCCAATCCCTGGGAATAAAGTTGACTAAGAAAACCTCAGAATTTTGTATGGCATCTCGGCGTTTGCCAACATTTCTTCAGGGGCAATGTCATGGCGAGATGCCCCCGTTAGCTACGGTTCGGCCTATAGTCGGCGCTACAATCGGCGCAACAATCGGCGCAGTTTCTCTTGGGATCGTAATTGCTTAAAAACGGTGGTTACCTTTCCCTTCATTTTCTTATGGAGCGTTATCGTAGAAACAACCTCGTGCATGATCTCGTGTCTGCCAAAGCGGATGCAACAACCCATCCGCTTCTCTAGTCGAGTTGCTGGGAAATGGGGTTATCATACGACAGCATCTGCGAAAGGTAGACTTCGCCAGATTCCTCATCACCTTGCCCGGTCTCCGCACAAGAAGGCGGGCGGCGATAGAGCACTCGAAACGATTTTGCTCTATGACATTCTGTTGCTTATTGCCCCAAAACTTCACTATGTCGACCTTGTCAATTTGAGTATGGCCTCGAAGCGTGTCCGGGCGGCTGTATTTCCGGTATCTGAAGTCTACGGCAAGGAGCGAGAGCTACGGCTGTACAGCTGCTACGGGAATGCAAAGTCTGCATGCTGGATATGTAATATTCAAATATGCAAGGTTAGTTACACCAGCGCTTTTTAGAGCTACGACTAACGGATGACAAGGACTGCAGCCGCACAAGGGCATCTTACGCCACATCTGTGTCCGCTCACATGGAACTTTGCCAAGCTCGATGCTCTAAATGTTTCTATTCTGAGATAAACACATCGAAGCATCCTTGTCGTTGCTATGATGCACGCCGTACTGTCAATTGGCAAAGCTACAACGTATACGGTACGGCCGTGAACCACCTACTATGTAGAGATTGCTTTAGGATAGGGGACAAAGACGGCCTAGATCTCAGGGCAAAGCGTGATCGAGAGACATACACGAACCTGACGAAGCAGCCCTTGGCGTGTGCAAAATGTAATGATACATTGCCGCGAACTGGAGCGTTGTGGTGGATATGTTCTAAGTGTTCGGCAGAGTGCCGTAGCCATGATCATCCTGGGTGGAGGCGGAAGTTAGAGATGTAGATATAGATATGAAAGTTAGAAGCACTACTTAGATTATGTCACAGTAATAGAATATTTATAGTCGTTAGCCTGTATATCTCTAGTGCAAGTTAATAAAGTAGATGCGTATAACTATCAGCCACACCCTCCACACCCTCCTCCACACCCTCCTCCGCATCCTCCACCTCCTCCACATCCGCCTCCACCTCCGCCTCCATCTCCTCCACCTGAATCTCCTCCACCTGAACCTCCACCTGCGTCTCCTGCAGCGCATGTGCTGTTTCCACAGCCGCTCCCACAGTTAGCCCCGCAACTAAAATCTGCCGAATTGAGACCTGCATTCGAAGACGTGTCTATCATTGAGTCGGCATAGTCACCAGGAAAACCAGTATCGAAAATTCCAGCATCAGCAACATTTCCCCCAGAGGTAGTCACTCCGCCTATGCCAATATCACCCAGTATGGATTGTATTGGTTCCCCGCGATACAGCCTCTGTGCGTATTCAACATCTGGCAACTTGACTCTTCCATCTCGAAGCAGTTCGTATTCGGCCACCTTATCCTCGAGGCTTAGGTGAGCCCATGAAGCGATGAAGTAATGGTGATATTTTCCTTGGTCGTAGGAATGGCTGAAAGGTTGTGCGCGGTGGATACCTCCTAGTTTCAGCCTATCCTTTGCCGGGTTAGATTGCTGGTGAAGCCAGGCAGTTTTTGCTGTGAAAGATGCGTTTTTAGCCATTGCTGTAGCCGCAAGGATCAATTTCTCTTGAGCTGATAGAACGAGGAGCCTATTTTTCATCCATTCTATATCTGTCATGAGTGAATTACTGTCTGTAGGATAGTTGTTACGATCTCTTTCCAAGTGGAGCGATATAATTGACCACGAATCGAAAGGGAAAGCCCACACATGCTTTGATATGTTACAATCACCGCAAGTTGTCGGATACCTTCCAAATGCCTCGGTGCAGTCCCAGGGGAAGAGATCTTGGTAGTTATACAGATGCTTGCCGAATGTGCCCCAATCGTGCCAGTACTCTTGCAAGGTGTCGATGATGTCAGCTTCGTCGTGTCTGCCATGTCTAAATCGGAGCAGATACTCTTCCGTTAAGCCCCTTGGCACGTCAAATTTTGACTTGATATCTGGTTTTATATAGCCAGACGGTCGGCAGACAAAGCTTAAGAGGTATAATTCTGGACTAGGCTTCTCTTGCTTGTTGGTCAGAGAGAAACTAGCGGTAAGAGGGCCAAAGAGGTCTTTGTCAATAAGCGCATCGCAGAAATTCTGACAGTTGTTGCTCATTGGCGCCCACCTCAAGTTTGTTTTTGGACTCAGTAGCCGCGATACGATACTCTCCAAGTAAATAGATAATTGGGTCCCAATCAGAACTTTCAGTTCATTGATCCATGGCTCTAAAAGGCCCTTTATCCATTTTGCACTATCTTGGCGACTTAGGCCGGGGTTGTCAAAAGCCTCCTTGCTCGTGGCTATTAAGCCGTCAATGATTTTGGTCTCGAGTGACTGGTCTAGAAGTCCAGTGAATGGAGAGCCAATGACTTGCTTCATTATAGATTTGAATCGCTTTGGTTTCTCTTGCTGCCTGTCTTGCAACCAAAGCTGTCTTATGGGATCGTCACCCAAGGCAAGACACTTTCTTTTAACGGTTGGTTTTCCAGAGTGAAGACTAGGGCCGTCTCTTAGTGTGATAAGAGCTCCTCCTTTGGTGCTAAGATTGGAATTTAGAGGTGCTCAACGGCTTTACAGTTAAATGGTGTGTGAACTTACTGAGCGACACCATTCTCTATTACAACAGGCCCGATGCGAAGCGCCATGTGGACATTCCCAAATGGATATTTCTCCGTATATCGCTTCAAGAAGAAAGGAATGTCTCCATCGGCCTCTGCTTCTTCAATACCAACAGCAGTCCCGGAAATCGCATCTCTTTCAGGAGCTTGTTGACTCTGCTGTGTCATGATTTTTGGGCGCTGCTTTTGTTTATGCTTCGTTTCGTCAGCACGCTGCTTATCATCATGTCGTTTTTCATCTGCTAGATTTCTCTTTTTTTGTCCGATCTTCTTTTTACTTCCTATGGTCCGCATGCCACTGTATTTGGCCTCGGCAACGGCTTCCCCCAGCTTAAGCAAGCCACATTCAACAGTTCCTGGTATCACAGCCTTGCGGTGTCTGGCATCCTTGCTCACTGGGAATAGATCGAGGTTCTTCCCTTGCGGGTCGCGATGGGGCACATCGTCACACATGCAGATCTTCCGACTGATGTGAGGGGTGATGATCTCGTCGAGAATGCAATGCTTGTACATCTTCATGTATGCTGACTCACCAATACCCTTCTCACGATAGCAGTCCTCGCAGATCCGGTCTACTGGGGTCTGCTCCCCAACCTCGTTTTCTTCGTTCTTACAGTACATGCTGCTGCGGATGATGCTCCTACAAGAGGAACACTGCAACGATGTCAGGATAGGAAATCCACTCTTGCTGTACTCCTGGAGTTGCAGCTGAGGCACGGCAGGTCTCTTCCAGAACGATAGGTTATCAAGAGGAGGGCGATGCTCAACCAGCTTTTCAATATCTAGGAGGCCAATTGCCTGAAGTAGCATCCTGGTACGACGTCGCAGCGGCAATTCAGGCTCCTGGTCTTCGACAGCCTCCCGAATAGCCGCCTTGAGTTTTGAACTCTCATATTCCGTGGTCGCACCCAGTGCGCTTTGCTCTAGCGCAAGGACGTAGTCTTGCTTGGGTACTGGTTTTACTCGACCTTTCTTCCTTCGAATTTTGTCGGCAAATTGGTGACTTCCTTCGCTCACTTGGTCGATGAACGTATCGAAACCATGGACAAAGTTGTCGGACTCGTCAGGCAGGGAAACGTTATTTAGTTTGTCCGATTCCCATGCTTTAAGCGTGATAACGACAGATTCAAGCGCCTGCTCAACGCCAGTCCAGTACAACTGTTCTAACTCATCAAATAGATGGTCTTTTGCTTCGCCTATATGAGTCCATGGTCTGTTTTCGGAATCAGTGATGTTGCTGCTAGCTGATGAGGGTGCGCCTCCCAATAGGTGGGCAAAAGGTGAGCAAAGAGTTCTCATTGTCGTGTAAAATAATGTAAATCCTCGATAAATGCCGTACAGGACTTTGTGGACTTCACATATATCTCGTCCCAGCCGGCTACACCGGTTTATGAGAGATCGAAATACCACCAGGTATACGGCTGGGTTGTTTAGCTGGGCGGCATCCTGGCTAATAAACTCAGCCACCGGCGAGGCTGCGCTATTTTGTATAAGTGTCAAGTTTTGTCTCAACGCACAAGTTCTGCCTTGTGTTGCCCCGTAAGGCGCCATAAATTTGTGGCTTGGGCCATGTGCGTGAATTGTCATCAAATATTTCGGTAATGCGCGCGCACTGCCACTGAATACCCTTCCCTCTGTGATGTTCGATAAGACTCAGCATCGACTAGGCTCTGACGATTTCCACATATCTTGAGTCCACGTAAATTTCACCCCTCTAATATTTGGTTTGGCACATTTCTCAAGGTGTAAGGAAGTGAAAATTTAGTCCTCCTCTTGGACACCAAAACGAGATGGTTCTATCCAGTGGTTTTGGCCAGTGTGAGCTCCATCAATCGAGCAGACAAGCCATCCAACATCAAACGAGGACAGTGACAGCAAGTTCGGCGCCGAAGAGCCCTATCAACGCTCATACTTCTGCTTATATAAATGCTGCCACACTTGGAGATATCCCTAAGATACCGAGCCCGACTCTCTTTGAGTTCGAGACTCCAGAAAATGACAACGTGGGGCTTCCAACTGTGGGGGAATGCGCAGCTCATCTAGAGCTGTTACAGGCATTTCACCACTTACTCGTTAAGGTTTCGTTATCGGTTTCTTTAGATGCTGTTCTCGGTATAGAACCAGAGCCACGAACAGTATATCGAAAGGAATATATAAGCTATGTCAAGGGATACTCTAGGAAAGAGGTCAAGTTACGAGATACCACGTTTTATGATAGGCGGAAGACTAAATGGGATTTCTACTTGGCCCTCGCTGCCACGCGGTTTCTTGTCTGGGCAGAAGCAGTGGAGGAAATGACAGACGGCCCAGGGGGCTCGCAAGCCATGTCGCTGCCTTTACCTCCATTAGGTAAACTATATCTTGGTGTTTTATGAATTTCGCTGAACATGATGCAGACATTTTGATGGTCTGGCATGCGTTGCTACTGAACTCGAGTTGGTTTAGATCATTCAATGGACGGAAGCTAAAGAGGCTTTATGACACCCCATTCCCATGGAAGGCGATTGTTAGTGGTTTCCCCAACATCCCCCAAGAAAACTGCTGGGGCTGCTTGCTAATATCTAACGCCGAATAGCATGAAGCCATTGACGCCAGTAACATGCACTCCCCGTATAATCTGCCGGCGGAAGCGGTCCTTTGGTTTGAGGAAAATACAGCCCTAGCGCCTCATCTCTTTGAAACTCTTGTGAAGACGGACAAGTCGATAGGACTTCAGCAGGTCTTAAAAATGCATGGAGCTCCTGGTCGTTCCAATGACGGGAGTCGAGGCATAAAAGTCGAAGATGTCGATGCGGTGTTGCATGGGCCATCTGATCTTAAGGAGTTTGAAGCCAGCTTCCTTGAATGCTGCCGTGGGGCGATTGGGAAAACAACCACCGTTACTAGGCTTGTTGAGGCCGTCCAGCGACAAGCTTCTTTTGTAAATAAAATGGAGAGACAGCTCTGGATTCGGAGCCCTGCCGTTGAAGGAACCCTGCAGCGCGCCATTGACCGGTATGGTAAATTCCTCAAGCTATTCAAGCTCTACCCGAAGATGATGCTTGTTCCAACGCTCGATATTGATTTGATATGGCACACACATCAGTGCTCTCCATCTCGGTATGATGCGGGAACGATGAAGGTCGCCGGTCGACGGATTAATCATGACGATAAGCTTGGGGAAACAGTGCTCAAACCTGGGCTTACAAGCACAAAGGACTTGTTTCGCATCCGCTTTGGCCAGGAATACCAAATCTGTCAGTGCTGGGACTGTGAGGCCTTGCTCTCTGCCGTTAATTCTCATAATTCGGAAACTCCGCCTGATAATACAACAATAGCGCGCCAGGTACATGATGAAGTGGCTTATTTTAGAGCGGTCGAGATAGCAAGACGAAAGAGGGGCACTTAGCCGAAACGTTGAACACTAACTAGTAAGTTGAGTTATGTCCAATGCTATTGTCACGGACCTAATGGAGCATGGAAAGGGATGTTCTTGAAGCCGCCCTGCCTGTAATAGATTCAGTATAGGATGGTGAACCCTAAAAGGTTGTACCTAGGGTAGTTTAGATTAAGGGCTAGACAGAGAATAAGCACAGCAGGTGCGAGAGTTCCGGGAAAGAGAGACACTGTGTGGAGAGTGGCAGTTGGAGGAATGGAGTAGTCTTTTTACACAAGTCGGAAGCGGCGATAGGCCCATCCCGACCTGAGATTATTTTATTGGGCGAATAAATTTTCAAATTTAATCAGATTTACACTTGACAAGTGTCAACTCAGCCATCAAATTTCAAACTGAAGTGTCAAATCCCAACAAATTTAGGCTCGATGCGAATAGATTCACTCCATTGATGTTATAAGCGCAAAGGAAACGAACCCAAATAAGCTTTCGGCCTAAGGCACTAATAACGCGGATCAGGTTCACCACGCCTACCGTATATTATCCAACTTCACCTCCATCCAAGCCCAGAGCTTCCAATTCACGATTCCAACCACCAACACCATCCACCATCACCAAACCAACCTCCCATCCGCGCCCCAACTCACCATGGCATCCGCGGATGGCACCACCGCGCCCGACGCGCTCCTCCTCCTCCGCCAATCCATCGCCTCCTCCACCGCCGCGCAACCAACCCTCACCTCCCCTCCCGACACCCCAACCCCCGACCTCCCCCTCTCCTCAGCAAAATACCTCCACTTCCCCCACGCCTCCCTAACCCTCCCCCTCACCTCCCCAACCCGCTTCCTCTCCTCCTCCACCCCCGTCGACCTCCGCTCCATCTACTTCGCCTGGCTAAAGCGCGAAGTCGCAATCCCAGACTACAACGCCGCGGCACTCGCCTTGAACACCGCGCTCGCGGCGGAGGGGGGAGCAGGGGGGACAGTCCAGAACCTCGCGTTTGTGGAGAGGTTAGATCTGATTACATGGCTTGAAGGCGCCTCGGAGGAAAGCGAGTATATTCGCCCTCTCGCTGCGGACTCGGCGCGCGCGGCGGCCAGCGCTCAGGTCGCGTCTGGAGCGGCTGGGGGAGCGGCGCCGGTTGCGAGCGCGGGAGCGAGGAGTAGGACTGTTGATCCGAGGTTGCAGGAGATATACAATGGGGAGCGTCGCATGGGTGACAGGAACAGCGTGTTGCGCGGCATCAAGCCTACTGTTCGTCCCCCTTTGTCCCATTCCCATTCCCACATCCCTATGAGAGAGAGAACCCAGCTAACTTCCCCCCAGGACTTCTCACACGTCCGCAAAATCGCCCAAACCTTCATCGGCCGCAAACCCGGCGCCCCCGACTCCCGCACCGCGCGCCCCACCGCCCTCCCCCTCAACCCCAAACCCGCCCGTCGTCCCGACCCAATCATTCTCGTCTCTCCCTCCGCCTCCTCTCTCCTGCGCATGTCGAACATAAAATCCTTCCTCGAAAGCGGGACCTACATCCCGCCCTCCGACTCCCTCTCCTCCTCCACATCCGCCTCCTCCATCCTGCACCTCTCCCGCATAATCCCCTCCATCGACGCCAGCCGTCCCATCCGCTTCATCGTCGTCGATTCGCCGGAGCAGTTCAAGCCGGAGTACTGGGCGAGGGTGGTGGCGGTGTTCACGACGGGGCAGACGTGGCAGTTTAAGAATTACAAGTGGCAGGCCCCGCAGGAGCTGTTCAGGCACGCGCTGGGGGTGTATGTTGGGTGGAGGGGGGAGGTGGTGCCGGAGGCGGTGAGGGGGTGGGGGAGGGGGGTTGTGAGTGTGAGTTTGGATCCGTGGAGTGGGGGGGCGGAGACGAGGTGGAGGGATAGGGAGGGCGTGGAGAAGGTGTGGAGGGGGGTGGAGGAGAATATGAGGATGAAGGGGTGGTCGAAGGATAGTGGGCCTGTGAATGCGTAGGGGGTGCGTGAGAGGGGATAGGGGATGGGGTGTGGCGCGCGGCGAAGGCGGGTTTTGCTGGTGGCGGAAAAACGGCATTTGGGTGGTGTTTGGCGTTTGATAGTGGTTGCCCTTTTGATGGAGGTTATCCTGCGGTGCGAGGCAGTGGGGACGCGTGTAAGAGAGGCTTTGTATGAATTACCATTTTAGTTCAGTCCGTCGATTTGGGAGGGCGGATGTAGAATGCTTATTTTAATGTGATTCTCACATGCAAGTTCCAATCGTGTGCCTCGTGTCCAAATGTGCATGCTCACTCACTCATACATGCCACACTCCCATCCACAAACCACCGTTTAGTCACGCATAAGAACACAAGCAATTTAGACATTTGAACGGCATTAAGAGGCTATATTGATCCTACTCTATCCACGGCCATATCAGCCATTGGTATGTATGCACCCTCCCCTACTCCGACGCCTTCCAAACCAAAGGTCCGTCCAAAGCATCCATCCCCTCCCCTCCACCTTCCATCTCAGGGTATCACCCCAACCTCTTAATCTAAAGGTAACTGAGCAAAAACAACAACAATGATGACGCAAAAAGCAAAAACAACAATAACAAAAATGAGGAGGGGAAGCGCCAAATCAAAGTCTAGAACGAGCGATTATTATCCTGCTATAATATCTTCCGTGTTCCTCTCTCTCCCACCATCATAAAATGTGCTCGTATATGCATCATCATCATCAGCCCCCATGGCCCCCTTTCGAAGCGCGTAGAAAAAAACGGCCGTGAGAAGGTGCGCAAGGGGGATGGTTATCGAAGCTGACGACAAAGCTAAAACATCAAAAACGAGTAAATGACAGAAAACAAGAAAAAAACCTATATTACGAATACAAGGGCAGTAGTAATTGCGCGCGCGAAAAAAACAAACACATCAACAGCGGATATGAGCAAGTAAAAAAGCAACATGTCTGCGTTGCCCCTCATCCTCCCCGCTCACCCTCCCCCCGTCTTTTCTGGAAAATGCCCGATATGATAACGCCACTTGAATGCAAAGCTTGAATTTTATGAATTTTGATGAAAAAGAAGAGGCGGGTTCGTATGTAGGATTGATTTCGTATGCAAGGTGGTAATGTCGGTATGTGAGATTCGTAGAAGGGTGGGATCGCTGTGAGGCGAACGCTTTGGGGGGAGGGCTCGGGGCCGGTCTATTTGGTATGTAACGCTAAATGACGACATGATATGATCTTTGAAGTATGGAAACGGTTTTTCTCGAGGCGGGGTATATGCTAGGGATCCGAAACTGCTAGACTGATGAAACGAGAGCTCAGCGGGATGAGCGGTTGACGGAGCCATGGGAGCGAGGTTGCCCCGGGGCGGGGTGGGCGGGGATGGAGTCAAAATCGTAGTTCTTAAGGGTCTGCTCGTACTTGGCGCTTTTCATGAATTTGGGCACCGAGTCCTGTTTGCTAGTTAGAAAAAAAATCCGGTACAGAGGTGAAAAAAGAAAAATGTATAAGGAGTACTCACGCTTGCCATAAGCTTAAACACGGAGAGTTGAGCCTCCTCGAATAGCTTGATAACCTCCTTCAGACTCTCAATCATGGCGTCATCGCGGCCAACTGCCTTGGTCATGCGCGACGCGAGCTGGCTGCGGAGTAAATGGTCGATGTTCAACTCGCAGGGAGAGCCAGGGGCGAGGAAGGCGTTGTAGATCCCATACGCAGAGGCCATGGTCTCCTTGATAGCATCGAGACTCCTGTCGGGGTTCTTGGCGCGCGAGGATGGGGACATCCCTTGTAGGGCGTCCGAGCAAGACTTCAGGAACTCGTCAACGTCGAGGTAGAAGCTGAGATTCTCCTCGCAGTGGGTATCACGGAGCTGCTCACGGAAGAGCAGGCGCAGAGCCGCATCTGTGAGAATCTTGTCGAGCTTCTGCGTGTTTGAATCGCGGGAAACGCCGACTCTACTTGAGGGGCTGTCAACGTCGCCATTGGAGAGCCTGTGGCTGCTGGACATGTTGATGACGTCCTTGCCCTTCTGCGTCATCTGGTAGATCGCCACCTTGGTAGGTTGGAACTTGTGTTGGGGGAACTGCGAGGTGTAGGATCTGTCCGACAGGACACACCATATTAAATCGTGCTCCAGGAACAGTGCCGCGATCTTCATCGTCTCGTTCTTGTCCACAGTAGTACAGCAATCGAGCAGCCAGTCTACCGCCGCCTTCCCTGTGAAGGATTGCAGCACCGTCCGTTGCGGGGAACCAATCTTGCGCTCACCAGCCATCCTGACACCAGCTAAACCATCCTTGTATTCGCTGAGGGAATCCGAATCGGCGGCCGAGACGCTGCTCTTGATGTTGGGTCCGTTCATGCCAATGAAGCGGCGGAACAGGACCTCCACCGTCCCACGATCTTGCGAGATCTCATCCGTAACGCTGTCACGTTCTAAGACGACCAGCTGCATGGTGTTCTTAGGCGAGTTGACGAGATCGACCACATGCCGTTGCTGGATGCCGTTCTTGGAGCAGAATCGGTCTAGGACGTGGATGCCCTTGGGCGTAAGTTGCCAAAGCGTGCCCTTCAGGTTGAATTCTCTGATTTGCTTGCCGTCCGCAGACTCAATGAACCTAGCATCCACAAAGCGCTGGCAAACGGTCCTAGCCATATCACGGGCCATGGAGAATGTGGTTGTGGTGGTTGTAGTGACGATCCGCGAGGGGTCCTTTGGATCTGGCATGCGATTGGACTGAGAGAACTTTAGGGATCCTAGATTGTTGATTGCCTCCTCAGACAGGAAGGAGTGCTCGCATTTGTTGAACATGCGGCGGTGAGATTCGAGGGGAAGGCTGACGATCAGTGTTGCGAAGAGGTCCTTGAAATCCTGGTATCGATGTAAATAATTTGCCCTGGCTGTGGAAAAAAGATAGGACTCGGGAGGTTCGTCGCTTACTCTGGTGAAGGGCCTGTCATCCTCTGTCATGCGCAATAAGCGCGAGGAGGTTTGGTGCATCGTGCTCTGCTCCGGTGCTCCTACCTTCCTAGGTGTTGGGGTGTTCGCGTCCGTATCCTCGTATGACTGGGAGGGAGGCTCCGTGTCCTGAAGGCCCAGACGTGGGGAAGTTATGGGTTGTGATTCTTTCGCTTGAGAACTGAGAGATCGCGAGACGTCAGATTTCCGCTCGGGGCTCTTCTCGCTGTCACCGGCAGTGCGGCGATTGTAAGAGTTCTTGCGGGAGATTTGTGCTCGTGTGACGGGGTCGGAGAAGTTTGCAATGGCGCTGGTGGTCTTGTCTCGTGCAAGGGCAGCAAAGGTGAGAAGGTTGGTGCGACTGCCTCTCGACGAGGTGGTAGAGAGTGTGGACTGGCGGTGCTTGGAGTTGCTGCGAACTCGCAAAAGAGTGTCGATGGAGGGGTTGGTCTTCTCTGGCGAGGCTTGTGAATCGACGAGAGAAGTTGTCCCGAGCGAGTCGGGAGATTCTTCAAAGAATTGTGGCTGTTCTGGAAAGTCGGATCGAGACAGGGTAGTCAAATGATGGTCGGGATGTGAAGACTTGGTTAGGGCCATCTACACTATAACGGTATTGGTTACTGCCACTTTTGAAACTGATACTCATGCACATGCCACGAGGAAAGTAAGAACAGCGGGGACGGGAAAGGCATAAGACGAGACGAGGAAGGATTTGAGGTTGGTTGAAAGTGGTGCAAGGGAGGGGGGGTGTTTGTGGTGGAGGAGGTGAGGGGGGGGTGGAGGGGGGTAAGTTTGTGAGAGTGTGGTGCGGGAGTCGGGGTCAGACAAGAGCCAGACGAACCGAAACAACCTCGAGGGCTTGCGCCTTCGAAGTGCCGATCACTAGATTGACCAGGACTAGTAGTAGTAGTGGTTTTTTTTTGTGATTGGAACTAATGAATCTTGAAGGGAGGAGCGAGGGAATGGGTCGGCTGCGGCAATAAGGCTGGCAATAATAATAGCGGCAGGCGCCTTGTAATAATAAGCGGTAAGGCCGTGAGTAGTGGTAGAGAGAGTAAGGCGCGCGCGAAGTGGGTAGTGTGAATGAAGTAGTGGAAGTAGTGATGTAGTGATGTAGTGATGTAGTGAAGTATAGTATATGTATGTATCGTAATCGTGCGGCGGTTTTGAATTTGGTGGTGGTTTTGGGTGTTTTGGGTATTTTGGGGGTGGTGGTGATTTAGGAAATGGGGAAATAGTATGGTAATGTAATAATAAAAAAAGATGACGGAGAAGGGAACCAGGTTGAGATCAAAAATGGGAATAGAGGCCCACCTAGAATAATAAAGCCCCCAGACTAGCCTCGTTGTGATCCCAGGAGGTGGAATTGAGTGGGTGGTGGTGGTGGTTGTAGAAGGTACTGTAGAAGAGTGGAAGTTGTAGAAGTGGTAGAAGTGGTTGTACTCTACTGTAATGTAAGTACAGGGTACAGTACAGTTTCTTAAGTAGTAGGTACTGAGTACCTTTTTTTCTTTCTTTACTTACCCCGTAAAGTGGATAGTGGATTTGTTCGTTTCAGTGGCTGGGCCCGGGGCTGGGCTGGTACTGACTGACCGACTGGGATGAAATGATTTCCCAGAAGCCGAAATGTATCTCCAATCCCTAATTCCAATCCCGCACGCTATTAAGAGTATGGGTAGGGTATAATATGTATGCACAGTGATGCACAGCACAGTATAGTAGATACACTGGTTTTGTGTCAAGCAGGCATGGGGCGTGCGTGCGTGAGTGTGATTGTGAGTGCGAGTGAATGAATGTATGTGTCTTTAGTCGCGTGAGTGCGTGCGTACGTGTTCTTGTCGTCAAATATGCCGGCCGGAGCAAGGTGAGTGAATCGGTGTTTCCGGCTTTTGAAAAGGGGGAGAAACGAAAATGCAACGTGGGAGAATCGTGGAAGAGTCGTGGTAGAGTCGTGGCACCGGGCAGTGTGGTTTTTCGTGTGTCCGTGTGTGTCAGTGTAACCCGTTCGTGGCGGAGATCCGCATATGAAAAGACCGAGTTGAGAAGGAAAAAAAGGTTTCTGGGTGCACAAGGAAGGAAAGATTGCCGCCAGTCCGCCGGTCCGCCAGTAGTAAGTAAACGGGGAGCTCCCAAAGTGAGCGAGTGAGTGACCTGATTGATTCAGTGGGGTTGGCAGTGGTGATGGTGAGTGGGTGAACTAGGAGCCAAGAAAGTCGATGTCTCGCTCTGGTTCGGGGCGGCGTCTCTTCTTTGGGAATGGCAGTTCCAGGAAATGAGAAAGATACACTCCAACTCCAACTCCGTATAAGCTTCGACACTTGCAGGATCCTGACTGATTTCTGACTGATTGACGGATTGACCGATTCTCTTTCGGGTTCGAGCTCTTGTGCTCCTTCCTTATTTTTCTCCCCTTTGCCTCGTTTATTTCTTAATTATGCCGAAACCGAGGTTTCTGCAGGGCGTTGTGGGACAAGTGTTTGTCTTTTTTTCTTGTGATTTGTGTGTTCGCATGCACCGAGTGTAATAGCGTCGTGAATAGCAGTAGTAGTCTCGGCCTGTTCCCCCTTACGTCTCCAATCTCCAGTCTCCAGTTTCGTTTTGTATCCGCAGCGAACGGGGTCTGAGACCAAAGAGGAAATAATGCCAATAATGCAAATTTTTGACGATAGCACTGATAATATGCCGTAGTGGTGAATTCCCAGCTTGCGGGTCGAATATGAAGATCGCGGATTTCTTGGTGGATGTATTGCAATAGCCTATTATGGTGGGGAAGAAAATGGCGTTCGTAGGGTGCGTTGGTGGGGTTGGGGAAAGAAGGGAAAGGTTGAAAGTGGTGGTGGTGATGTACCTAGGTACTTGCGTATTCCCGTACTGCCGTACTGATGTACCGACTAACTGTAAGCAAGGTAGCAAGGTACTTGTGGTACTGAAATTCGATGTGTACTTTCTTTCCGCTCACAACCCTTGCTCTGGCTCAGGGCTTCCTTCTTGTCTGTGGTTTATGCCAAATTGCACAGTGATGATGCGTTTCCTGGATTCCGTTCCTTTCGTATAATTCGATCAAACAAAGAAATTTGGGCCAAAAAAAACAAAAACGAACAAAAACAAAAATAGAATTAAGCCCCGTCGTGAAATTAAATAAGGCGGCCGACCCGCCGTTTCAATCTCGCTCTTCTCCGGCCGTTTCTCCCCAATCTCTGACAACAAACTCGCCACCGCCGGACCGCTGAGGCTGGCTGGCTGGCTGAAATAGAAGCTCGAGAATGGCGCGCGGGAGAGAAGGGGATCGCGGCAAGTAGGATAGGTAAGTGGGTTTTCCAGAAGGGACGAACGGGATTAGAGAGCGGCAGCAGAAGGACCAAAAAACGTGGCCGTTTGGTGGCGAGATGGCTTCTATTTCTACTATTTTACTCCTTACATACCATACCATACTTTCTACCCAAAGGTATCAACCCGGCGAGCGAGGCATTTCTCTTTGGCTGGCTTGATCGGAGGTCGAGTGGATATGTATGTGTGTAGAGTATGTACGTACACGAGATTGAAGAAAACGTGTTTGCCTACCTGCATATTTTCAGTCACTCCCTCACTCAGTCTGGAGTACATGATCCGTCCATACTATTGTGATTTGCACGGGATGACGGTATGTATGTACGGAGTATATATGGATATATGTATAAGATACCTCAGATACCTCAGATACCTCAGATAGAGTACGCATCACATCACACCCACCCCTCACAAAGCCACGCAGCACACGCTGACAGGCACCACCATGCCATGTGGTGTGGAGGCTCTTGGCCGGCCGGTGCAGATATGATCCATCACATCAAGTATATACTCGAGTCTGTCTAGAACCCCCGGCACATGAATACCGTCCATCCAGTCGACGCCTCGATGTCACAGAAATCAACATCAGCAATGAGTAATCAGTCACTACTCCACACCGTACCACAATCACTACACCGATACCATTCACCACAGCAAGCCACTACCACCGCCGCTCTCCCTTTCCCATCCCGCGCACACCATCATCATTCATCCCTTACCGCCTATTCCAACCCCCTCTCCCCATCTCCGCGCCATCCCATCCTCCCACTGCGTGGCAGCAGGGATGTGCGCCGGGTGGGTACCATGTACGTCCCCGCCCTCGGAGCGCAGGAGACATGCCCATATCCACAAATCCACATCTCCACCCCGCTCCCCCCTTCTCTTCCTAGACCGCCACGCAGCGGAGTGGTTTGGCGTGTGGGTGTGGGTGCCTTTTTGTACTGTGTGTACTTGGTACATTGGGTTTGTAGGTGGGTGTTGTACTGTACTGTTTGTGTGGTGGTGGTGAATTTGCATGTAGGTGTGGATATGTGGCTGCGTCTCATCGGAGATGATCCCTGGATGCATCATCCCATCCTGTCGCATTTTTGTGAGGGGAGGCTAGACTGAATTGGGGTTGTGGAGGCCAGGAGGGGAGGTAGACTGGTGCGTGGTTGTGGATGCTGGTCACTTAGCGTGAGGGTTGGTGAGCAAAGACAGAGAGAGAGAGAGGGCGGAATGGGAGCGGAAGGGAAGGTACTTACGATACAGTACTTGGTTGGTGGAGGGAGGAAGTACCTATCTCCAAGTAGAATTTGGCGGGAAGGGAGAGGATTTCTAGAAGCCTGAAGAGCCGGACTGGCCGTGTTCTGGCTTCTGTTTGCTGACAGGAGGGCGGGTACAGTACCACTGTATAGAGTAGGAGCGAAGGACAGTGACAGCAGAGAAATCGAATGAAGTAACAGTACTGTACAGTATACAGTATATAGTATATACAACAATCTATATACAATACTACTCTATCTACTCTATCTACTCTATCTTTTACTTCTCGCTACTACTCTCTACTAGCCGCCTCTGTCTCTCCCTCACCACCCTCACCCTCAATCTATCTCGTGTGCTTATCTGCAATAAACGTCTTCTCCGTTCTCCACAGTTGACGTTAAAAGCACTGCAAACAGGCACACCACACACACACCACTCACTCACTAACTCAACTGGAAACCCTCACTACCAACCACTCCCCCCAGCCTGTCCTCTGTCTCGGAGTCTCCCCCGAATGGCCACCTACCGGGGCTGTATCCCCCTTCGGAAAGCGCGTCTCCATCTCCCACTCCACTAAATAAGTACAGTGCAGTAGTTCAATACAAATACACTCTATTGCACATACCTATCCGCTCTTAACCTCTTCCCGCCCACGCTGAAGAAAAAAAGACACAGAGAGACTTCACACACCAAAATCCACCACACAGACACACCCACCCACCCCTCTTCACATGACCCCTCCTCAAAACCCCACTACCTCGCGGATTCGCGCACCACCCACGTGCGCAGCATGACCCCCCTGCGCTCACCGACCTCCCAACCCGCTGATTCGCCACCATCAATTCCTTGCGGAGATCACCCACGCAGCACCCCGGTCGGCTCTGAACTAATCTGTACTACCTGCCCGCGCCAGTCGCAGGAGTACAATTGTACTGTAACTAAGTAGATGGAATGAATAGGCCAAGCCGAGGCTTGGCGCTGCTATGCTACTTTGGAGGGGGAGGCCGAGGATTTGCCTGTGGGAGGGTTACGGGGGATCGTTAGGTTACGGGTAGGTGTACTACTGTGTGGTATGGTATGGTAGGCGGCACGGTGCTGGTGCTGATTGATGCTGGTGCTGATGCTGCTCACCGCAAGAGCGGGATGTTAGGTGGTTGTGACCCCCACTCGAGCCTGACGACGCTTGATAAGGAGCAGCGGGCGGGCTGGCATGGTTCAATCTCGGTAGTTGAGATGGGTTGAAGAGGGTACTACAGTACTGTGTAAGCCGCTCATCCGGTCGGAATATTGACTCTGGAGAGTCAATGCGTAAGTCGAAAGATTAAACTATAGTCCGGGCGGATACCCTATACGATATGAAATTCTTGTCTATGAACCCCTTGCTCGCCGAAAGGTGGAGAGCGTTTCAGTTCCTGAGCCTCTCCGCAGCCCCGACCACTGTCTCAGCAAAACGGAAAAGGTGCCAAAGAAAGATTTGGCTCAAAAACGTTTTCGGTAGATGCTACAAACTGCCGGAACACGTGTATCCACAGCCTGCAGCAAACTGCTACTCGCTCTCAGGGATTAATCGGGGAGGCACCACTAACCCACCAAACCACCACGGGAAAAGAAAACGAGTCCAGATCGACAGAGCCCAATCCCGCTTTCACCCCAAACAGCTTTGTACCTGTGAATCGCGTCTCCGCTCTTCGGCACGCTCGTCATTTCCCCCCTCTCTGCTTCAGAAATTCCGAGACGGCTGGTGCGTGCCAAGGCGATGACTTCACCGTTTGACGCTACAGCATCTGATCTACCCTCCTTTTTTTTTCGGCCGGTAGTCCGCCGCGGTTACCTTGCGGGTGTAATAGTGGGGGGACGGACGGACATGTTTCAGCTCAGGGCATGGGCGGACGGATCAGCCGCTGACCTCTACCGATCTCAACGGCGTGGCGAATACCTGGAGGAGCGGCGGAGGTCTCAGATCTGGTGAGATGGGCGGTCAGGGCGTCAGCGCCAGGGAGGGCGGTAAAACGACGCCGTTGAGAGGGGGATGATGCTTGGTGATCGTCCGGCAATAGGGCGGGACTTGATGAGAACTTCTTACTTCGTTTTACGGGCAGTGAACTAACTAACTGAGTACTAAGTAAGGGGCTGGCTGGCTGGGTTGCTTCTTCCAGGCGGGCCATTCAAAGCACTACGCCTTCGGCGGCTCACGTTTTATGCCATAGTTACAGTGAGCTCCATGAACACTTGCTTGCTTGCTTGTCTGCATGGCATGGCCATCTCGGCTTGGCTTAGGCCCCCACTGTGATGCAGGCATCGTGCGATAAGGATTAGTCGTCGCGTGCCGATCATGACAGCTGGCGCGCACCTTACTCACCGCTCCCTTGGACCCCTCACTCCCTCCCTCACTCAATTCGCAGGGGGAGGGGATATTTCTTTCTTCGAGGCTGGGTGGCTGTGGATGTGCCGGAAGGCAGAGCCAGACTGACCAGTCGATCTACTACTACTCTACTCTACTGTATGATAGATCACAAGGCTCTGCAACCCAACTACTCGTATCGTACGACTACAGTACGCACACGAAAGCCCTAGACGTAATCGCAGGAGGGCGTACCCCAATCGAATGCTCGGCGATGGCATGACCCCCCCTGACGACGCGATGGCACGCTACGATGACACGTCAAGATGCAATAGCACGCCCTCGGTATGAACAGGTGGACGGTGTTCCTTCCGCGATCTCGACGCAGCGCAGACCGCCAAGCGGGGGGGGCCTAAGGAAAGCCACGAGGCGGCGGGGCTTGTATGGTTTGAGTGGTGGAATTTGCCGGAGCGGGCTGTTATGTGTGTGTGATTTTGCCGCGCTGCCGCATTACACATCTATGATCCAACTGTGTGTATTGGTGTGAGTACTGTAACTTGTGAAACGGGAGATGCAGCTTTCTTGATGGATGCCTTGGAGGGAGCGGGAGCCACGTGGGGTTGGTGGGGACCTATTTTCGTAACCCGTTGTCGTATAACGAACGCGTGCAGGCCTGACTCCTGTGAACCACTATCGAGCATAATGCAGTAGACCACAACAGCTAGGGAATCAAAGCCTGCAAGCTAAAAGACCTACCAGCTATCGCAGCCGGGGTTCTGCTTGCTGTATGGTCATATACCACGTATGCCATGAGCAAGATTCGTGGGGGACGAGCAAGATAGTCGTCGAATCACGGCATGTGCATCCATCACAAATCATCATCATCAGAGCAATTACCATCTATCACCCATCACCAGCATCAGCGCATCCATCCCTCACCGATCCTTTACCACCACACATCCTCAAACTCGCCAAGTAGTATATACATGCATCTACCCCTCCCACCAGCATCATCCCTCGCCTGATCACACCGCACCCATGCCTCCCACGTTTTTCCAGTCCAGGGGTTAACTGCCCATCTCCACTCCACGCTCCCCCTCCCCTTGCTTGCCCAATCCAAGGCCACCACCACCACCATCAACACCGCGCGCGCACGCACCACCAGGACATGCTGCAAACTGACTGCACGCAAAACCCTACCCTGCACACACATGCACCCCTCGTCGCTCCTTCAATGAACCCCTCTATAATACTATACCATACGTACGTACTGACGGGCCAATAACGTGGGATATAGCCGGCGATGGCGCGAACCATTACATAGTGCTTGTGTTGCGGTGTGGTGGTTTTTTTAATAGGCCGGCGGTAGGTGCGGTGCAGTTTGTATATACAGTGCGTTTAGGTCAATCTAATTCAATCCTATCCACCACTGCACGTACATACATACATACATACATACACCCATCACCCACCAGTAGTAGCACCAAGCTAAGGGTAAGCAGCCGAGCCCACTCAGGTAGGCTCCTCAGGCTTATCAACATCGTCATCGCGCCGCTCGGTCAGACAGACAGACGGGGCCTATCCCTGGGACGGGGCGTTGTGGGGATGGGCGCGCGGTGGACCATTCCGGCGAATTCCTCGGTTTGGGAGAGATGTGCTTTGTTCGCAAGGTGAGCTGGTTTGGGAAGGCGGTGGGCGGGGGATGGGGGGCAGAAAGGAGGGAAGGGGGAGGGAGAGGGGCAGAAGGGAGGGAGAGGGAGAGGGAGGGAGAGTGTGTTTGTGCCTAGGCGAAGGGGTTAATGTTTGTGTGTAATATGGACTGACACTCACTTTATTGTGTGTATGTATTGGACTGGACACATAGATAGACAGGTAGGTAGCCTGCAAGTGTTTGGCTATATGTGAACTATACGAAGCCAGTCATGTATACATGCATTCATACGACCTGAATATATTACCCCATAATAGCCATAGCATCCATCATGTCATGTCATGGCGTTTCTGTGGCGGCCACGATGGCGCTCCGTGGACGGGCTCGGCCCAGCAATTCCTGCTTACTGAGGTTTGACACACGCACGCACACACGGCTGGCTGCATTGTCGTCAAGGCATGTGTGTGTTTTTTTTATCTCCTCTCTCCTCTAAAGTACATATTTTACCACCCAAGGTTACGGAGATATAAAAGAAGTAACGGAACGCGGCTTAACTCACCGGCCGCACGGTGCGAGAAAAAAAACCTCCGTACACTACAACTACAGTACAGTCAGTGCAACACCCGATCCTTTGTCTGGAATAGGAAATTTTAGCCTCTTCGATTGACATATACTCTATCCAAAGTACTGCGTGCTGGGATTACCACAGCATGAGTAGGAATAAAGTACAGTAGGCATCAGCAATAATGCATCAAAGTCTTGTAATATATGCACCCATAAGCCCGTCCATTTATCCCCGTGTCTCGTCCCGGTTTGCGACCAAGGACAAACTACGGGTCTACTACCACCACTTTCCAATCTGCACACTTCAGACTCTTGGTAATGTATGTTAATGTTATGTTATGCACCGTACACACATGCCCCCCAAAAAATACTGCATGCACCACGCTCTCTCGGCGTGTCATCTTCATCCGCAACCACAAACCTGAAACAAATACCAGGGTGTGTTAATACACCTTACTGCATAATATAATACAATACAATACAATACAAAAAATACTCTACAAATACAGCCCCCCCAGTCCAGTACAGTTACAATACCCTACAGTACACAGTACTTACAATAACAGTTGCATCATCGCACCCCTCCTGCAAAAAAAAAACACACGGAGAACCCTACACCAATCCCTACCAAAACCCTTCCCATAAATCCGATACACACCACGTGCGCAGGCACCCCTTACTTCAAAACAGAACCCCAGCGCGGTGGGTCCGGACAGGGGGGGTGGCTAAAATTACATTCCTTCTAGAAGATGAGGGTGGGCTTCTAGCGCGGATTAGGTAGCTGGATGCCTGAACAAGACCAGGGATGACGGGTGAGGGTACTCGAGTAGGAGGGGCTTGGTGACGATGGTGCAATGGGAGGGTACGGTACGGAGAATATTTTTTTTGTTATTACCGCCGTTATCTCTCTAGTACGCGTTTACGGAATATCTACGACAAAAAGTTGTTCCATTTCGGCGGCGTCGGTGGTGGTGGAATCTATACCCTACCCAGGGTATACACCGTGCTTGCCCTCCCTCACTACCACCTCAACGCGATTAAAGTAAACAAGGATACGCCCGATCGATGACGATGATCACAATCCCTTCCAAGATTACCCATCCCCCATTCAACCCCCTGACCGCATCCATATCCCCAACTCCCTGCACCAAGTACCTTTTTTCCTTCTTCTTCTCCCTTTCGTCCATTTTCAGCTCGCTCACCCCTTAATCAGCACACCCTCCCCCAATACCTCTCGGTCCTATTCCCCAACACCTGCTCATCCGCCGCGGCGCGTCCGCAGACGACAGGTCGAGGAAACGTTGCGTGCGTGCGTGCGTGCTGATACGAACTCTCCATATTGTGGCTTTCTTTCATCACTTATCACCCCCCTCCCTGTGTTCCGCTATCCCTTGCACATAAGCAAACCTCGGCCGTCGTCCGTAAGCATTAACCACACCACACCACACCACACCACACCACACCATCCCCCCTTTCCCCTGCATCCAGCCACGTTGTGTGTGTTGTGTACTAGTAGGCAGACAGCGGATAGCCGCCCTTGCCGTTCGAAACTCGGAACTACTACCCCCCCCTTGTCGGGGAATATTCTGGAATGATGATCCTGGACAGCCCTAAAACGTGGCAGTGTTGCATTGGGGATGGGTCATCTCCGGTTTCGTGTCCGGATGGGGGGTGGGGGCTGTGGATGGAAGGGGTGGAAGGGGAAGGGAAAGGGGGATGGGAGAGATGAGGTGATGGGAGGGAGATGGATTGGGGGTTGGCGGTGGTGGTGGTTAGTCGTGCTTGCAATGGCTCTAGGTCGTGATTTCGAGGTGTGAAGTGAGTAGCAGTAAGTCCGTCCTCACGTTACTCAATGTTTACACTTTCCCATCTCAGCCGCGTGACCGCGAACTTGCCAAACCCACTGAGCCTCTGTAAAAATACCAACAACATTCCCCATCGACCTTCTCACCAACCACCACTCCCTGGGGCTCCCAATCAGCCCATCCACCAATCCATCCCTCGTGGCCCCAACACCAACACCAACACCAACCCGCCCCGTTGATCTCCAATCCAACACCCAAACCATCGGGATCCCGAACCACTTCTCCTCCCCGGGTCCGTTGACATTCGTAGCACGTCGTGCCGATGCCGATGGTTTGGATATCGGGATGCGCACAGACGGGATAGGAGGTTGTTATAACTACAGTTCATAGTGTAGCTTGATGCGCGGTATTTGGATGGTGAATTGCGGTGGTATACTAGATCTACAGTTTTCTTCTAACATAACAAACTACATCTCTGCGCCCGGCACTAAACTGCTCATCTAGACCTTTTTAAAATATACTCCTACACCGGCAGCAACCGCGTCCACCCCCTTTCCCCTGATCCGATTCAGCATTGACCCCCTTTCCCCGCGTAGAATTCTAAGACATCCAAACTCGCCTCCCGTAGTGTAAAAAGGAGCATCTCAGACATCGAACACGAGTGGCGTCATAGTACATACACCCCCTTGGTGGTGCCCGTCCATCTTTTTCTAGAATTGGGGGTCATATCCGGGGCGGGTTGGTGGGACTGTGTAGATGTTTCGTGAGGGAAAAAGGAGGTGGTGGTTAGGTAGATGGATGGAGATCCTGCTTTGCAGGCGAACTTCCCGCGTGCTGCTCAGCGCGTATGGAACTCAGCACCAGAAGTGAGCTCGATTGGAATCGGGTGGCAGCCATGCCAGTCGCCATCAGCAGCAGTTGCTGTTATCAGGTGATAAAAACCTCGCAACAGAAGACTCAACATCACCATGCACCATCACATAACACCCACACGTCGACAGCACTAAAAAAGGAAGAGTCCAAGAAACCCACTCCATTATCAAATTTCCTAACCACGCCACCATCCCAACCCCCATAAAAAAAACACAAGAAGGAACAGAAGAACATACACTCCCAATCCAGGCAGGCATGGCACCACACAACAGGGCAACCACAGCCCCACCCCACGCCTGTCTGTCCAACCCCATACCAGCCAGGAGGCACCCAAAGCAAAGAAAGTACGCAAGCATATAAACACCCCCCCCCCCAACCCTTTCCCCTTTAAACCCCCCTTCCACCACCACCATCCGCCAGTGGCAGCGAAACTATGCGCCTGAGAAAAGGACAGTCGGAGAAAACAGAAATCGGGACTAGGAAAAAAAACAGAAAACGCCGGAATTGACTAAAATCGCCGTGGGCGTGACCCGGTTGTGGAAGGGATGAGATGGTACAGAGTGGGTTTGTATGTATGTATGTATGTGTTTGTGGGCGGGCCGAGGCGGTAGGGAAAGGAGAGTTTAAGGGCGGGTGGACGGACGGACGGACGGAGCGTCGAGACACGTTTTTTTTTCTCGCGCGAGTAGGGGGTCACCAGATGCGATAGGTAGCCGGGAACAGAGCCTATGTTGATGGGGCCTATCTACGATATCGGGCCTGCTGGGCCGTTGGGTACAACCTCTAGATCGATGTAGCTTAGTAGCATCTCGCGCTGGGGTACGTTAGTGAGTGCGGGATTTCAAGGGGTAATTGGGGTGGTGAGGGGTTGGCCTTACGCGCTCGCGGGACCAGAGTTTGGGGTCGAAGAAGACGTAGTAGCCACGCTCTGTGCCGTTTCCGAGGAGCTGTGGCTGCATCATGTCGTCTTTTGTGAGCCACATTGAAAGCTTCTTGTGGTAACGCCAGTTGCGGTTGGTACTGTGGAAGTTAGTATGTGACAGACATAGTCCGAGAGTGTTACTACTTACAGCTCCTGCGCCGCAATCATTTGTTGAATGTCTTGAGGGTTGTTGTAAAACATGAACATTAACGTCTCATCGCTGAAGTTTGACAGCTTGTTCTCTATGGGCTGGACGTTGTGGACCTGATAACAATCGGGAATAGTGTGCTGCGGAATATCCGGCCTTGCTGGAACGTCATCCCATGGTGACCATATGGTCTCAGACAAGCGCCTGCGGATTATAGTTAGAAATCAGTGGTCCCCCAAATCCGGGGGAGAAGAAAACCTACTCAGTGGTGTTCAAGTCAAATCCCAGGGCAGCAATATCAACGCCAGTTATGAGTGCAGCCTGATCTGGATATGGACCCTTGAGCATCTCAATCAGCCCCTTAAGGCCATATCGGTCTCTGTCACTCATTCCTGGAAGCGGATCTTGGCTAATAGGGCCAGCTTCATCCGTAGGATCCGCCTCAAACCCATTCGGTTGAGATTGAGGTGGTAGAGATTGATTATACGGTATACTTTTAGCATCTGCAGCTGCTGGCTGGCCGTGCGGACTTAAACTGTCTGCAGCTTCTGATAATGGCGGCCTGTTGAATCCCTGGTAAAAGTTAGAGCCTAGCTCGCATATATAAGCAAACGACGTACTATTGAGTCCTTCTCGACGTTTGACGGCGGGTTTTGGTTAGACGTTGAAGGTCCTGGTAAATTGTTAGCTTTGCCCAATAAATATTAGGGTTTATGCCAAAATACCTGGGGCGTTATCGCGCGAGTTTGTTGGTGCAGCTCTGTTGCCTGTATTCACAGCATTAAGCAGGCCGTTGCTCCTAGAAGTCTGGACGTTACTGCTTCCAGCGGGGAACCCAAGGGTGCTTGAAGGAGCGCCGAAACCTGGGCTTTGTAACGAGCCCAGATTACGATCCTGGCCAATCTCTCCGTTTGCATTCCGATTTAACGGAGGGAATTCTTCGGCGACACTTTCTTGAGGTTGAGATGACTGTCCTACTGCATTTTGTCCCCCGAACCTGAAACCACTTTGAGAACTTGGGAGCTGGGATGATGAGGAGAAAAGATCATCTTGTTGTTGCTGTGTCTGCTGTTGTGCTTGGCTTTGTTGTTGCGCAGGGAGAATGCCATGTTGCGGGCGATGGCTCGCAGTCTGTCCCAGTTGACGTGCACCTGGCATTGCCCATGTGGACTGAGATGAACTGGAGGTTTGGTGTGAAGGGTTATTTGACAGCGACGGAAATTCACTGCCAATATCGTATTAGCTCAACTCTATGTGAAACCCCACCTCTGACAAGACGTCGACTCCGCTGTTTTAATGCTGATCTCACAAGCTTCCGGGAAACGCTTTGATTCCAGAGCCAGAAAACCGACTTGCAAATTCCGCGACCCAACGACAAAGCATACGTGAATCGACGGCGCATGGGGCGACAAACTGAGAGTTGGGGGAAAATAGGGCACTTACGACATGTCTAAAGGGGCTGCTGGTTGAGAGCTCCCAATTGATTGGGCAAAACTCGTCATCGGAGCGGTGCCTTGTCGTTGGTTAGGAAGTCCAGCGGTGCCCATAGGAACACCGCCAAATGCCCAAGTGGCCCCATTACTGGGTGCTGTGGGGTCTCAATCAATATCTGTCCATATCCAACCTGGGTATGTTATATCCGCACTCATCTTGCCATTGACCATCCTCGCCGGAGCATTCCTCGACTGCCCTATTGACTGTTGTTGATTCGAAAAGCCATTCGGTAGACCGCGGAGCGACTGTGGCGCTGCTCCTATTTAACAGTAGTTAGCATAGGTAATGCTATCACTATTTCCGGCTCATTGCAAGAGGCTGCCAACGCCTAACATATCAAATAGGGGCACCGATGTCTGCCACAATAAACGCGGTTGCCAATGGCTGGTATAACAACCAGCAGGAGGCAGTATCCCCAGCACGCGACAGTGCCCTGTAGCCGCCGCCACGAATCAACGTGACAGCGCGAGGCGTGCTGAAGAGAGGCTCCTAGTTTCTGGCATGGCAGAATTAAGGGGCAGCATCCATGGCTATGCGACACTGTTCTGATAACGGCGGCGATGCAAGTCGACGTGAGAGCGCGGGGCAAGCTGGGGGGGCGTAGCAATCGAGGACTGAGAGGCACGAACCTGGTCTGTTCATATTTGCTAGCACTTGTATGTTGTCGGGATAAGGAGGAGGCTCGCGAGGTCTCTAAGGTTTCGATTGAGAAGTTAAGTTTCGGCAGTTGAGGGGGTTGAAGTGCTGGAGATGTTTCTATTTGGTTCAAACAATAGGAACGTGGACATGCCATGCGATGCTATCGTCAGGTTCAAAGGGACGGTTGACCGCCTTGCTGTAGCTGGATCGGGTATCGCGTGGTTCGGCTATCACCCAATGTGAGGCGGCGATGTCAACAACTAACTGATGCATATCACGTGAAGAAGTAGCACGTGAAAACGCGACGACCAAGTATAAGAATCCGATCAATAAATAGACCGTTCTAGCTCACAATATCACTGGACAAAATTCTTAGCATTGTGAGGTGAGAGTGTGGATATATGTACAAGTTTATAGTACTTTAACTCCTCTCACAATTCCTTAATCCCGAAGAAATATTAGCTTTATCGACCCGAGCAGAATAATTTCAAAAAGCTTATCCATCTACGGTGCTGAAATAACTGCGCTCGAAGTCTAGATTTGCAAGGTCTCTTCCAATTACCACGATTTTACCCTCTTCAAGCTCAGTCTGGCTCTGATGAGTCTGTTTCAAGGCATCTTTGATCTCAAAAACATCCCGAACACCCTGGACAATTTTGATAGTACCATCGCTCATAGGCAGCCTAGCTTTCAGTCTATAAATCTCAAATGTTGGCGATTGCTCCGAGGAAGCCGTGGCGGGCTCCGTCGACGGATCTGGCAATTTTGAGTCCCAAAGGATGGACCGGAGCCAAGCATCCACCTTGGGAAGCTGCTCCTCCTTGACAAGGGGGACTTTAATCGTCACAGTGGAGATCCTCTGGGTTCCGTTAGTGGCAGTGATGATATGCAAGGTAAAAGCTCAAACTTACCGGATCCAGGTGACTATGGCCCTTCTCAGACATGTCCATCTCCTCGGCATTATCGTACGCATGCAAGTCTAAAAGGAAGCCTTCAAGCTTTGGAACTTTGCCCTGTTGAGTAACATGTATCTTTGCGAGGCCGTTGATAGCTCCCACCCGGTCTTTGACTATTTCCAGCTCTTCCTCGCTCACAAGATCAGCCTTGTTGATAACAACCACATCTGCATGAGAGATTTGAAGGTGAGCAGTAGTAAGGACTGGACCATGATGATCATCGTGATCTGTCGTCTCGGGGGCCGGTTCATCGAGGCTTTTGAGGATGTTCTTCGCATCAACGAGGGTAACAATTCCGTCCAGGTAGATGCTGCTCCCAAGTTCCTCGTCCATCCAGAACAGGGGCGCAATGTTTCCAGGGTCTGCTAGACCAGTCGTTTCCAAGAGGATATAGTCAAATGCGCCACTCTTCTTCATAAGCGTCTCAATAGCCGTCACTCCAATGTCTCTGGGTACTATTAGTATTTTCCAAGGTCAAATGCATGATACTGACTTGACGGAACAGCAAATGCAACCATTCCCGACCTCTAACCATTCCTCCACTTGATCCCCATCTTTACTCACAGAGATCGATTTTTCGATATCGACAGCTGCACTCATCAGCTTGTGCGCGGTATTTAAGCGTCTTTTAGTGACTTACAGTCTCCAAACTCTAAATATAAAGTCAGTATGCTGTAATTGTTTTGCGGGGTAGAATTTGGTAGTGACACACCATTTAATATCACAGCAATCTTTTTGCCATGTTGCTCAGTCAAGATATAATTCATCAACGTCGTTTTGCCAGCACCCAGATATCCTATAAACGTTCAGCGCTATATCTATTTTCTGTTTTGGAATTTCCTACCAGTGACAATTGTAAGAGGTACCTTGACATTGTCTGGAACCTTATCCACTACCTCATTTGAGACCAACTCGGTTTCGGCGTCAACAAGCTGCGGAGGCTCGTCATCTTCATATATGTCCATAGCGTCTATTGAGCTTCAAAGCAAAGTACGAATTAAAACAATCGTGCATTCACGACGAGCATGATGCATAAATGCGATGTTTGTCACGTGCAAGCTATCAACATATTTTTGAATATGGGCGTCAACGGCCCGACCAATGATCCAGATCTTCTAATGTGACGACCGCGTTGGTCCCAGTACCGAACAAGCTTACGTGACAAGAGAACTTCGAACTTAAGCGCCTGTTGTGCTCTCAGGGGACTCACTCTTGTCAACTCCTCAACTTGAGCCTCGTTCCAAGATGTCTTTGCCTCCGAGCTCCCCGCGGCTACCAAGCCCGCCGCCGCCAACAGAGATCCAGATTGGCCCAAAGTCACCATCCATTCAAGATTCCAGCAATAACCTGGAGAACGCTATGGAGCAGAGCATCATAGATTCGAATTCGAGCAGGAGGATTCACCCTGGAACGAAGGGCGTAGACATGGCTGCTGGGCCACCGCTTGTGCCGCTGATGGAGGTAAAAAAGTTTGCGCTCCTGCATGTGCGTTGTGATACTAATAAAACTGTAGCTCGATTCTGCCTTCCAGTTACAAGAGCACCTAAAAGCCTTACACTACCACCATACCCGACCATCGGCATCCACTATCGTCCCTATAAATCGGCAAACCGCGTCTCTGCTGGCTACACCTCCCTTTGGGGTCGATCGTGCGCTGTGGCTGTACGAGCTCTGCCGATTCCTCATAAACAAGTGCAACGATCTCATTGTTGGCTTTCTATTCGACACCCCAGCATGCTCAGCATCCACCTGCCCCGAGATGCGAGCTTCGGAATGGCAGTTTCTATGCGCCGTTCATGAGTCGCCAAAATCCTGCTGCGCGATCGATTACTGTTGCCACACGCTTGACTGGGCGACCAACATAGTCACGAGCCAGAAGATCTTCCCCAGCCGCCTGAGCCTTACGTCGGGGGATGTTATGGATGATAAAAGCACCGGAGTAAAGCATCTGACGAATATCTTCAGGCGACTCCACCGGATCTTTGCGCATGCGTGGTTCCAGCACAAGGGGGTGTTCTGGCAAGTGGAGGGACAAACTGGATTATACGTTCTATTTAAGACTGTTTGCGATAACTACGAGCTCCTCCCCGCAGAAAACTACAAGTTGCCCCCGGAAGCAGAGGGTCTCGAGCCAGTTTCCGAGCCGAAAGTGGTACACACCATACTGAAGCCTGACCCACCTGCTACGAGCAACTCGTCAACTACTGGAGAGGAGGACATGCATTTGACGGCTGCCAGTCGTACTAACACTAGAAGGCATATCCGGTCTTCACCATCGACGGGAGCTGCAGTGACTACTGTTCTTGAGGCTGACGAAGAAGAGTCTGACATGGCACAACGCCTCAAGACGCTGAAAATCAAGGAAGAGGAAAAAGCGAAGCAAGCTGAGAATAAGAAGGCTCGAGGCAGCGAGAACTCTGGTCGTGAAAACGAGGAATCTGCGGAAGAGCTTACGGAGATGACAATAATCGTCGATGAAGCTCCCGAGAACGTGCTGGAGAAGGAGCAAGAGGATGCCCCAGGGGCTGCCAAAGAGCAGGAGGACGAAGACAAGACTGAAAAGGAACATAGCAAACTTTCGGAAATTGCCTCTTCGGAGCTAGAATCCGCAGATGAGAAGAAGCCGGAAGAACCAGAGGTGCAAAAAGAGGAGACAGAAAAGCCTCAAACGGCCGAAGACAGCGAGAAAGAGCCGCCAGTGCACACTTTGAACCTGGATGAAGAGACCCCGGCCGAGAGTGGAGGGGGAGAGACAACGGCGACGTTGTAGGGCGATTGATTGATGATACCCATTTCACTTGACGCAAAGACGAGACCAAAGACTTAAGGATAATTGTAATGTACAATAATACTCTGGGGATTCTGATCCGGTTAGAGCTGTAAACTAGTAGGGGAAAGAAAGGCTTGGAACTTGGAGCTTGGAGCTTGGAGCTTGTTTATATAGTAGGGCATGGCATAACATATCGTTCTTAGTGTTCTCACTCTGTTGCTAGGATTGTGTGAAGATGTTGATCAAACTGTCTGAGCGTTTTCCTGCCTTGTATCATAACCTCGTGAACAAAGCACAGTCTTCATGTGGATGTGGTATGTGCATAAGCAGCAGCTCACAGCCACGACACACCATGTACTAATTGACCGTCCAAGCTGACATCTCCTGCCAATATTATTTGTTGAAATGAACGGGGCACTCCCTAATATTGGCTCGGAGATCCTTTCCTCAATTCGATGACAATCACAACGGGGTGCACCTGATGTCTCACCTAGCAAATGCACAAGTCGCCCACTGGCTACTAAGTAGCACTCTACCCGTAAATTCACGGGAGGGACCTGCAAATCACGGGGTTTAGTTGGGTTCAGCTGGGCCGGCCTGTGTTAGCGCTTGTTAAATTGCTGTGGAGGGACGGGAACCCAGGTGCCAAGCCGCGTACTAACCCGTCAGATCTATTGCTCCTGTGGTTTCAGGAGTGCCGAGATAAGCTGTCCCATTGCTTGTTTCTCTGACACCCTCGTTTACCAAATGTTGCTCCTTATTCGACGCCAACCAGTCTACCAGAATCCACCACGTCTACCAGTTTGATGCCAGCGCACTTCCCAGTGCATATGTACCCCAGCACATATCCCGCAAACTTGCTGCGCCTTCAGTGCCAAGGTTGTCCAGACGCCCCTGGTCCTGTTTTACAGACAACACACGGAATAAGTTCATGTTGCTCTCATTGTCGCTCTTTTTCTGTTAATTTCCCTCCGTATACGTTCCCTTTTCCCTTTTCTCCACCGCATTGTTGTGCTTTGTTTACTCCTTCATCAACAAAAGCTGTAGCTCCCTTAAATCGCCCAAGAACAGGAACGCCAACCGGGTGATTCGCTCCTCCTAGCAGACGAGTGGCACTCAGGAAGCACAGCCAAAAACTTAATCCAACAGCTCCAACACCTCAACCACATCACACCATGGCGATTTTCCACCGAGCCAGTAAAGCACCAGACGGGGAGGAGAAGGAAACAGCTCCTGCTGACGCTGATGTGGAAATGAACTCCCCCTCTGCAACATCTCCTGCTGTAGCTGAAAAGCGCCGCTTTACTGGTCACCATGTCATCAACGAAGCTGGTCTACGAGTTACAAAAGGCATTGCTCCCGACGGAGAGAGTGGCAGGTCTTGGATTCACCCATGGCACTTCCTCCGAATTTGCTTTATCTCATCATGCCGGGCATCCATGTTCGTCAACGTATTGTGGCCCGTTGTGCCCGCTGCTCTGGCAGTTCGATACGCCCGACCCGACCTCAGCCTGGCTATATTCATCCTCAGTTATATCGCTATGGTGCCGAGTGCCAACCTTGTTGGCTTCGCCGGACAAGAATTCAGCCGGAAGCTACCGAGAGTTTTGGGGGTCCTGATGGAGACGACGTTTGGCTCTATCGTTGAGATTGTGCTGTTCATGGTGCTCCTCACCCAGGGCGAATACCCCGTCATCCAAGCTGCTATACTGGGCTCTATCTTGGCGACAATGTTGCTGTGTCTCGGGCTCTGCTTCTTTGCTGGTGGCCTTCGCCGTGACGAGCAGACTTTTGATGAGGCTATTAGTGAAGTGGGGAATGGTCTCTTACTTATTGCGTAAGTCTCAACGTCTGTCAGTATTGTGTGCACTGTTAACTCTGTTGTAGTGGCCTTGGTCTTGTTGTACCGACAGCTTTCCATAATGCACTTCAGGGCAGCACCGACATTACAGAGGCAGAGCTGAAAATCTCAGTCCTGCAAATCTCCCGAATCACGGCAATTCTGCTCATGATATCATACGCCTTCTATGTATTCTTCAATATGCGGTCTCATCATAGCATTTACGATGCCATTTTCCTAAAAGATGAGCACGGGGATGCGGATCGCCACAACGACATCATAAAGCCCAAACTGACTTTAACAGAGTCTATTATTGCCTTGGCCGTCTCCATCACACTGGTGACTTTCATGGCTATCTTTTTGGTAATGGAAATCCCCCACATCGTCGAGGATTACGGAATCTCAGACCTCTTCATGGGCTTAATTCTTGTCCCACTCGTTGAGAAGGCTGCGGAACACATAACTGCCATCGACGAAGCCTGGGATAATACCATGAACCTTGCCTTGGCTCACGTCCTGGGAGCCACTATCCAGACTGCGCTGTTTAATGCGCCTCTGGCTGTCGTCGTTGGCTGGGGTCTTCATCGAGACCTGACCCTGGACTTTGACCTCTTCACGATCGTAGTCGTTATCCTGTCCATTATTGTCGTGGGTAATTTCCTCAAGGACCGCAAGAGCAACTATCTGGAGGGTGCCCTGCTAGTGATCGTATATATTATCATTGCTGTGGCGGCTTTCTACTACCCGAATCCCGCACACCACGGTGGAGCTGAAGCAGGAACCGAAACCGCAGCAGAAGGCCATTGATAAGTGATGCACATTAGTGTCACGACATGATATCGTGTTTGTGTTTTACTTCTGTTTGTGCATAGCGGGTTTATTATATTGATTTATAACTGGAAATTGAATTACAGGGCAAGCGTGTTCATATTTGTTTTAGAAAGGAGATGGCGAACATGGCAAAAGGCTTTCCAGAGCACACATAGCACACATAGGAATCAGACGAAATTTAACTTAGCCCCACTGCTTTGTGGTGTTTGCTACTCACATCATGCTTTAACGGAGGTAAGGGGCTTCCTCTGCCGGTTTAGTTGCTGGCGGAGAATAAGATTTTCCGAAATACATGAAGGCATAGTAGTCACTATCACAAAATCTGCAAATGTGTAGTGACACAATTGTAAATATTCATATTATTCAGGCCACTATCTATCCCTTCCTAACCACAACTAAAGGGAGTGCCCTTCCCATCAGTATCCAGCGTCGGTGTTCCTCATCTTCAGTGCATCATTACATTGTTATCCAGTAGAAATCATTCCTTCCATCTACGCCAGATGACGCCCGACTTAACGATGAGAACGCATATATGAGTCTCAACATACTCATTTTTTTCCATCGGCAGCATCAACAAGTGCAAGCCATTCCAACTCATTCCACCGTCCTCAAATGATAACTGAATTACGAGGATATTCGACCTCCACTCTACCATTCGACACAAAATCAAATAATCAAATATTAACGCCAGACAAGCAGTCAAGTGCTTTGGCCAACCTTACTCGCATGGGTCACGCTGGTACTGGATGTGCACAACGTGCATCATGGCAGGCTCACGCTCAATAGCCTGCTTGGCTGAGTGAGCCTGGGCAAGGATGCTCGAAAACTCCCAGATCATGTCTCCTGGCCCCAGTTGCTCAACCCAGATGAGGTTGAAGTAGAAGAGACGAGCGAAGTACTCTCCAAGGACCTGGAAGTTGACATATCTCTCGTCACCAGAGATTCTCAGAACGCGAGACTCGGCGCGGTTGTAGTTCTCACGGTACTTGTTCCTGTTCCAACGGACACAGAGACGGCGGCCTCGGATGATGATTCCAAGAGCCGAGTGGGCCTGCTGGAAGAAGCGCTCGGCTCCAACGCGGGTGCAAAAAGCGATCTTGGCTGCGGCGGTGTAGTGCTTCTTCTTGGGAGGATTTATGTGCACAGAGTACACCTTGCCGCAGTGGCGAATGCTCCTCAGCATCTCGTAGTAGGTCAAGTCGGCAGGTGCACCCTCGACCCAAATGCAGGTGTTAAGATGGTCAGGAAGGCTGGTCATCTGGTTGGAGGCGGCGCTCATGGTGCCCAGGTAATTCCCGTTGGGGTTGCCGGTAGGGTTCCCATCGGAATGACTGAGGAATCGAGATGGTCCGAAGGGCTGGATGCCATCGACTTGAGTTTGAAGATGTCGTCTTATGCTTATTTCAGCCATTGGATCGAGAGTCTCGTTAGGCCAAGCTGTGAGGGCGTCTGTTTGGGTGAGGTCCATTTGGGGGTAGTTCATGTGAGGGTGGTCCATCTGAAGGTGGTCTATTTGAGCGAGGGCTATTTGAGGTGTTGGCGGGCGCGATGGGCCGGGTTGGCTGAGCTCTGTGACGCTGCCAGAGGCGATAGTCGATGCATCAGTCATTATGAAGCTGTTAGTGCTTTGCGTGGGCGCGTAAGAGCGAGTGGTGTGCTCCGCGTCGTCTAGGGACCATGTCCACCCCGCTGGGGCTGGCTTGAGGGTCTCAAAGTATCTCTCCACCCGCTTTTTTAGGTCTGGGTAGACGATCAGCTCGGGGTCAGTTGTGGTGACGGTGGAGTTGATGCTGCCGAGCTCAAGGTCACGAAGACTTGGACCTGCGGTCTGGGATGGCTTGGATGACGCAGCGGTTCGGGATGACTTGGATGGCACAGCATGCTCTGGGATAGGAGTCAACCTGCCCCGAGTGAATGGGCCGAAGGCATTCATGACGCCGTCCATGTTGAGCGAGAAGTCACTCTTCGAACAGTCAAGCTCCGTCTTCGAAGACTTGTCTACACAATTTCACGTCAGTAATGGAAGATAGATGATGAATATCTTTCGTCGGCTTACCTTTGGAACCTTGGCAGAAGCTGCCACAATCGTCATCGAGGCACTCATCCTCCCGGGAGATGCTGTGCCGTCCCACTTGGAGTACATCTTTGTATCTGTTCCTCGTGACAGATGAGATCTCATAGGCACTGAGCTTCTTTGTGGAAGTCTGCTGGCTCGACGTGAAAGATGGGATGTCAGGGCCATTGAGCATCTCAGAGAAGCTTTTCTGGGTTCCCGTGACTGATGAGATGTCATAGGGACCGAGCATATCGTTGAAGCTCTGCTGATTCCCAGTGACTGATGATATATCATTGGCACTGAGCTTGCCCGAGGAACTGATCTGAGTCATGGCAGCAGATCGGGTGTCATAGGCACTGATCTTGTCAGAACCAGTCTGCTGGTTCAAGGTGGCAGACAGTGCGCTATAGGCACCGTGATTATCGGAGGCATTACGATGGTTCATAACGGTGGATCGACTGTTATAAGCACTGAGGAGGTTAGAGGAACCGCTGCGGTTGACGATAGTAGCTCGTGTGCTATGGGGTGAGGGAGCCATGGTTCCCATGCGACGTTTCTGTGGTAAGGGGTGATGGTGAGAGATGATGGGTTTTGGGATAAGAGTTTAATTAAAGGTTGAAGAGGGAGTGTGATAACCCCCGAGGTTTAAAGCAGAAGCAAAAGCAAGAAAGAACGGGATGTCCTGTTATTGTTGTGGTGTTGTGGTTGGAGAGGTAAGTGGAAAGGAAGAAAGACGTGCTTGGAAGCAATTAAATAATAGCGAGGACGAGGAGAGCGTTTTGTCGAGGAAACGCGCCAACACGTCAATGGCCAACGGTCGATTTCAGGTCCAAGTTAGAATCGAATTCCAGTATCAGCGCGAACAACGGAGAGACTCTCGGTGCGTCAGTGCCATGGCAAATGTCCTCGAGCATAGAACAATGAAACGGACGCGTCTAGGCAAACGAGGAAGTATATCTTTCATATTCGACATAATCTCTATAAAGGAATTCTCTATATTAAGCCATCCGCCTTATAAGAATTAACCCTAGGCCCTCAAATATCTCAGCTGAGCCGCCCATTTTTCTAAAATAAGAGTACCGGCATGGCTCTTACGATATCCTACTCGTTATGGTATCAAACAGAATCCTGCCGTGCAAGGCATTATACAAGAGCATATATAGATGTCTTTAGCTTTCTTTACGATGTCTTTGTCTGGTTTTGGATAAAGTCTCATAGAACCGGCCGGGAAGTCCGAGACCATTAGTTTGATGCTCGCAGCTTCTCAATCTATATACAAGCTATCTTTCTCCTATACAATGATTCTATGACCTCGAGTCGCATATTGTCAGCAAGAACGTATTCTTTCTTATTTTATAGAGCTTGACACGGGGCTAAGAAATTTGTTCTTTAGCATACATATATGGTGCATCATAACTTTGAAGCGTCTCTCATAAATTCGTAATTCATAATACTCTACAAGAGTCTGCTAATCCTACGGCCCAGATTTTACAACAGTACGTGGGTCCGTATCCTCTCCATTCGGCCTATGAGAAATCGCTGATCCCATCCCACTCACAACGCCGGAACCTTCCTCCATCACTCCTCGTCCACGCGCTAGAACCTGCTCCGCAAGCACTACGGTTTCTATCCCGGATGGACTGAATTGTTCAGGTCCCATGGGCAACGAGTCAACGTCGATTTCTATATTCAATAAACTCCTCAGAACTACCCCGCAGCCGGCTTTGCTCATCACCTCATTGGCATGTTTGCAGAACTCGGAGTTTACGCACTCAACACACCCGTCATGGCAATGGCAAGCCTCCACCCGCTGAATCGCTTGACGAAGTAACATGTCCACGAATTCGAAAGCCTTGGTGCTGATCCCAGAGCCGCCGGCACCCCCTTTCGCATCATAAAAGGTAAGTCGTGCGGGTCGTTTTCTTGCTGTCTCCTTCTTTGAAAATTCCTTCACAGCGACCTTGCACTCCGTTCTGACATCTCCAGGCATGCTAACGACAAAATTCGGCATCAGGCTCAGTATAGCATGTTCGGCTGCATGGATGGCACCCGCGACGTTGAGCCTCCTTTCAACAAGGATATCCAAAGCATGTTTGGGGACATCAAGCCACATGCCTTTGCTGAAGCGTATTATTGGTGGATTATCGACTTCAACTGCATCCATCTTGCGACCTCTTCGGTCGACTTTGAAAAATCCAAAAACTGTTTGCTGGATCTTAATGGTGCCATAGAAAGCTCGGGATGGAGATCCTGTAATGCGACGCATTGCCTCTGTTTCAATCGGATCGATGTCTGTGAAGTCTCTTTGCTGTGTTGTCCAATCGACCTTGACCAGCTCAACACGAGCAATTTTACGATCTGGATTGAACTCCTTCACAAGGTATGTGTTTCCTTGGTGCATGAAAATCCCGCCATCATACAATGTGAAGAAGGCTCGGGAGGCTTCCAGTTCTTCCAAGACAATATTCTTTCCCCGTGTTATATCGATAATAGCAAAGTGATCCTCTTCAGTGTCACGTATAGCTACAAACTTGGATGGCATGGGCCGGAATCGTTCGTTACAATGGTAGAAACCTAGATTGTCCTTCTCAAGCCGTTCTTCTGCTATTGTGGGAAGAGATTTTCCAAAATAAAGAGCATCCTCTTTTGGCCGAATTGGTAACTCATATGCTGCACATTGGATATGACCCTCAACAACCAGCATATTCTGCAAATCGACCTGGAGCTCGCAGTTTGGTTTTGTGAAGATCTCATCTGGATTCTCCATATAGTACTGATCTGTTGGGAAGCAGTCGCCGACTAACACAGAAAGGGAGTCTTTATTTCGTCGTCCCGCGCGGCCGCTTTGCTGCCTCAAGTTTGCAATGGTATATGGAAATCCAACGGTGATAACGGCGTCAAGAGACCCGATATCCACGCCAAGTTCAAGAGCTGACGTAGCAATGACACCAACCAGTTTCCCCTCAAACATTTCACTCTCAATCCGACGTCTATCTTGCGGCGTATAGCCCCCTCGGTATCCCATAACTCTTGCCATGCAGTCTGAACGTCCCAGTTCTGATAACTCAAATTTGACCGCAGCCACAAGAGCTTCACACCTATGACGAACTTTGCAAAAGGCGATGACTCGGACTCCTCGCAGGATAAGTTGGCAGAAAAGCCGGGCAGACTCAGCCACTGCATCTCCTCGGCCGCTTGAGGGGTCGGCCGGGTCTTTAAAAGGGGTATTCCAACAGAGAAACTCTTTTCGGCCCGATGGAGAACCGTCGAAATCTATCAAACGAACATCTTCAATTCCGAAGATGGTCTTGAAGTGCTCTGTCGGATTAGCCACAGTGGCAGAGCATGATATGAATCTGATATGCCGATTTCCCAGAGCCGCGCAAATCCTTCGAAGCCTCCGCATTATGAAAGCAACATGGGAACCAAAAAGGCCGTTGTAGACATGGATTTCATCAACGACCACAAATTTTAAATTCTTAAGAAATGTGCGCCATTTATCTTCCTGTGGAAGAATAGTGATATGAAGCATATCTGGGTTGGTGAAAATAATCCGTCCTTCTTCACGTATAATATTCCGATCAGCCATGGCTGTATCACCATCGAACGTCTCCACTAAGATATTCTCGAGGCCAGTCATAAACTTCATCATCTCCTTCAGACTCCTTCTCTGGTCTTGTGCTAGAGCCTTGGTTGGAAAGATATACATTGCCCTCGAGCTCGAATCTCGTTCCAATTCGTGTAGGACAGGAAGTTGGTAAATCAGGCTCTTGCCCGAACTGGTAGAGGTGGCAACAATGACATGGTGACCATCGTTCAGGCCGTTGATTGCTTCTGCCTGATGAGAATAAAATCGGGTAATTCCTTTCGTATTATACAGTGCATTTACCAAGTTTTGGCTGAGAATGAAAGTCAGATCACCATATATAGCTTCTTGAGGATCGAAAACACGATGGCCGTCTGGCACAATCTGGCCCGTATACCACACGCAGTCTTTCACCTCCTTTATGATCTGAGAAATAGACTCCCGTTCTTTAGGGATTGACTTTGGGAGAGTGCTGATCTTTGGCTCCAATGCATCGCTTGTGGAGTTCGATGGCTTTGGGATGTAAGCTTGGGCTTCTTCCTCTAAAACTTCGTCGGGATTGTCATTCGCCGAGTCACAACGGTTTAGAAACGCATTTATTGCATTGTGGAACTTCGCGTTTCGCTTCTCAATTAAATCCGTCATTTGTTTCTGGCTGAATTTTGGCAATACTAACTCGTCTCCTTTCGATTTTCTGCTGGCTTTCCCACCTTTTTCGGATTTTTGCTGGCTGCCTCGCTTCAAATCCCCATCTAGAAACTCGAACAGCAAAACCTCCTGTCCAGTTCTCTGGGACATAGTTTCGCAGTTTTTGACCCCTGACTGTGTCCCAGAAAGCCGGGAGCCATTAATTGCCGTACCTCCGAAGGAATCGTCTTTCTCATATTCCCTCACATCGACATCGAGGGAAGCCTCGTCGACAAACGAGAAGTTAATGCCAGTTGGGCGTAGAGCGACTATTTTTGCTACCTCTTCCACCTTCAGTTCTCGTTTTATTTGTCCTTCGACAGTAGTCTTTATCGTCTCAAATGTGGTAGCCAAATGCTTGCGTGCGCAGCAGAATGTAAAGACAAGATTGAGTGCCCGATGTGTCTTCTCGAGCCTGGCAAATGAGGCAGGCCATACAGTATTACTGACCGTAGAACCGGAGGAAGCTGATACCGGGCGGCGTATTAGAGGTGCAACATGGGATTTGGTAGTCTTACTTGGTTTTGAGGGTATCTCATTAACCTTTTCACGAAAAACCGCCGTCGCCGCTGGCTCTTCTACAACTAAATCACTAGCCGTCCCATCGTCATTCTTATTTCGACCCCCTCCAGTCTCGGCCCTCTTGCGTTTTAGAACAGCCTTATTAGGCGCCAGGCTTTCCCCTTTGGTGTCCATTACTGCATTTGGTCAATTCAAACGCTTTACACGACTTGACGGATCATCCGCTACTGATATTTATCGCGTCCTGAAGGACAAAAAGAATGTGACGCCAAATCACGTGCTCTCGCGTCGCAAACCTAATTCTGTCAAGGCTCTAGGAAGGCATTGATTATCATGGACGTGCTAGGAATTTTGAGAGTACTCGAAGGGGGTAGGGAGATTACTACGTCCCGATGAGAGTTATTTAGAGCTACAATGCGTATTCGTATTGCCCAGCTTAGAGTGTGGACTTTAGTTGATTTAAGGGGTATGTATTATGAGGCCTCCGATATTACCTCATGGAGTGAAAAAATGTTGGAACTTAAATTTATATTATAAATGGCACACTTGCTTAACATAGTGAGTGTGGCTTATGTCGGAATCATGTCTCCATTGGAATTCTATGGGAGAGGTTATGGGCCACCTCAAACCTTCATGATGCATTGATGACCGTAGATCCATATCTCGGGTATTGTTCGTGATGTAAATGTTACAAAGGTTCTCGTAGGTCTTCCCTGTGCCCGCTGCCTAAATGCCTGGCAACCGCCTCATTAAATATATGAGATGGCGGCCCCCATTATTTTAAAGACCTCAGCATGTTGGAATGGGAGAGACAAAGTGATGCCCTAGGCCAGGCTATCCGCATAGTATATGTCGCTTCGTCAAGCTCAAACTCATAAAAGCCCGCTTTGGACAGCTGAGACCTCTGATATAAACAATTTCGCATTGGTTTCATTCATCTAATCTTTGTTAGCACCCAGTAATCGGCTATAAAAGTGAGCTCACCTTCAGGAGCATGTTCACTGGCCTACTCCCATCAAAGGCTGTGAACATGTAGCCCTTGCCTGCTGCATTGGAGGGTTTTTCTTCGAGCTTTAGCGCTCTATTGATGATCGTATTCAAAATGACTCGGTGGGTATTTTCTTGACGCATAACAAGCCGTGCGGCAATGACTGGCGGGGCATCTTCGTCATCGCGGAGCGATACATCAAAACTTCCCGGGACCACTGCTCCTGTGTATTCATCGAACTCAACGCAGGTTTTGTGAGCATTTATTTTCAGGTTTCCAACTCCCCTTTCCTTCCAGCCTTCCTCTTTCGATTCCATCGCGAAGAGCTTTGCTCGAAATTGACTAAGTGTTACTTCGTCTTCCTCGCCATCATGAATCGGTACTATGGAATAGTTAGTTACTGGTGGAATGGACAGGTTGTTGGATATCAATCCATTTCTGACATACCCTTTGTCAACTTTGGCTTTTTCTTATCATCGAAAGTGCTACTTTCATCCTCCCCATCAGACCCAACATCCCCCTCGGCATCACCATCATCTCCTGATTCCTCCTCTTCGTCGCTCTCAGGGGCACCAAAGGCTTTAGCCGGTTTTCCAGCTATATCCGTATCTGGGTTCGCAGAACCGAAAGTAGATAATGTCTTTGACTGATTGGCAGCAAATCCACCGCCGAAGCCACCACCAAAACCACCACCTAAGGCACCGCCAAAGCCACCTCCAAACCCGCCAGTGGCCTGCCCACCAAAGCCAGTGGTAGAGCCACCTCCGAATGCGCCACCGAATGTGCTACCAGCTTCTCCTACTTTTGGCTCATTTGTGCTCTTATTGGCGGTAGCATCACCTTTAAGATCCCCCCCGAACGGCGACCCTGCAGTAGCAGAGCCTCCACCGAATATGCTGGGCTTTGACGCTAACGCCCCGAATCCCGAAGTGCTAGATGCCGCTAAGGCCCCAAAACCGGAACTTGCGAATGCTGAGGACGACGTTTGAGGCATATCGGTAGATGCAGCCCCTTCTCCTTTCTGTAATCGCTTATCGGAATCAGTTCCGTCACCTTTAGACTTGTTATCGGCTGTTTTAGACCTTTCATCGCCGTTGGTAGCTTGTTTTCCCTGTGCATAACCGGTTAGCTGCCATAAAACTGCTGTCAGAGTTTTGGTTAACGAACCTGTTGTGATGCAGCGACGCCTGCAGCGTCTGCCCCACCTTCCAAAGTATCGCGATGGCGTTTCTTCTCTGGCTCCAACCTATCCGATCGGCCAGCACTTGTCGCGCTTCCGTTCGAAGGAACCCTTTCTTTATTGATCTTATCGATCCCATCGGCTTCTTTTGTTTCGTCGTCTTGTTCTCTGACTCTCTTTTTCTTTGGCGAGGATATCTGCTCCATCATTCCATCATCTTCCCCTCCCGAACGCGTTGATCGCTCCGGCGTGGTTTCCTTTGTAAAACCTAACGCATGATCGTCATTGTCCGACAAAGGTTTCGCGATATCGGCCTCATTTTTGGGAGTTTCTCCCTCAGTCGGCTCCTTATCAGATATGCGGGTATGCTTGAGATCTTCACTGGCCTTCATAGTGGCCGAGTCCTCGTCTTGCTGCTCTTCGAAGCTGCGCTTATGAGCAATGGCTTGCTCAGGAGTTTTCGAGCCCTCCATCGTGGCCTTTCTTTCAATAGTTTCGTGTAATATATGTTTTATGCTGTCTGCACTAGCATCGAAACATTCGTGAAGTGAGGCAACGAACGTGTTGATGCAATCCGCCCGCCAACCGTATTCTTGTGTTGTCAACACTAGGTGTGGATCGATACCGGAAAAAGGTTTATGCGCTTATCCCGCTTCGTGGGGTTGTTGATTTCTATATGGAGTAGATCAACTCACTGTAAAATCAAGTGCGAAGCTTTTTGCGTTCCACCCCAATCAGTGTTTGACTGAAGGGTATGCTGATGCCAGAGTCATCTTTAAAACGGCTTTATATTTTTTGTTGTGACTCGTACGACTTATTATTTTGAGTTACTCGGCATCTTGGCAAAGCTTTCTCAAATGGCTCTGTAGGACCAAACTGATACAGTGATACCTAGTAAAATACAAAAAGAAACCTTGCAAGTTGCCCATCATCTCGTGAATTCTGGGATTCCCCGCAGCATCCTCCTTTTCCACAACTTGGCCAGCGAATAGTGATCTAAGCATACATATCTTACTACAACCCGACTCCTTGAACTCCTCGTGCAATACATCACGTTCCCATGTCCCTGCCGCTGCTCAGCACTGTAGACCGCTTAACTAATAAAGCACAGGCAACCCAATCCAACATAAAACACAAAGAGTGGGTACACTGCGATTCCAACACGGTTCTTGACTACACCGCTACCGGCCATGATACTAATACCTGCAGCAAGTGACCAGGCGATTAGGGTAATGTAGACTGGGATCCGGGCTATAGTCGGAACGTGAAGCGCTGACAGGAGGGCAGCGATGACAAGAGGAAAGAGTGTATATCCGATTATGCAGACAGATTGGGCGAAAGATCTAAATTCATCAGCACATCTCTCATCAGAACGTGGTGGGTGCCGGATTGCAGACTCACATATTGCCGCCAAGCAGTTTGATCTGCGCAGTCACCACTGCCTCTCCGATCCAAATCATGGCGAATACCCCGCTGAATACCACACTCTTTTGCTCTGGTCTCGCATTGAAGCTAAGCAATAAGCTCAGCGCCAGACAGAACACCAATGGGCCCCACAGATCCCAGTCCCGTAGCCCCTGGCTCATGTTTCCTTGACTGAGCAAGTTCTCCGTATCCATCACTCGGCCCGCAATGTTCCTAACCTCCTCTCTCGCGCCTGCAATGCCGCCGGCACGGAATCCTTCATAGGCCCCGCGGAGAGTCGTGGTATTATCGATCATGGAGCCTCCGAACAGATACTTGGGATAGAGCACTTCACGCATTTTTGACCAAACGGCCAACAGGTCGCGCGACAGCGTTTCCCAGACCGATTCGTCGATTGTGTTTGTGGGTGCGCGTCTATCGTCGCCTGGCATCGCCGAGGTGAGATAAGACTCATTCAAAGGGCGAGAAGAGGAGCTGGAGCCGATATTCCCTGTGAGGGGTGCGTGAGCGGAATAGTTGGGGGCATCATCTAACGGGTCGTCGAGGTCATCTAATGAGGCTGGGGCACATTAGTTACATGCATATTGGACGGTCACGGTCGACCCTCTTTGGCTTTTTGATTGTCCAAAGCCCAAAATATAAGTACTCACCAGTATCAGGGTCGATGAGGTCGTCATCATGGTCGGTAGCCTGAGGCTGGCTATAGTTCTGGTACGGGTTCGCGGAGGACGCCATGGTTGATGACTGGCTGCGCTTGGCGATGCGCAATGATTATCGGATACCGATGACTCGTGCCCCTTCTATGGGATGTGTTCTTCAGAGAGGTCGAGATGCCCTTATTTTCTTTCCTGATGGAGGTTCAACCCAGATTTAGATAATACAGCAACCTCCACGTAACGCAACGACCCCTGTCGCACATGGCTTCCGCGCTAGTCAAGTATGTGTTAGCGGATCAACCCAGTGTAAGGTACCGCCGCTTGCTTCTGTGAGCATCATCGTGATTTGAGAGTCATATCGGCGATAAAAAAGAATCAACAATATGATCCAACGTGCCTGTTAGAATTAATGTTCTTGATAAAATTCTAATTTTATGGTAAATGTACTGTGCAAAGCTCGAAGTACCGCCCCCCTACAGTAAGACGAATGGTTGTAAGGATGGAACACCAAAGTCACAATTAAGAAGAAGCTGTTTGTTGTATAAAATACAAACATGGCTAATTAGGGAGCATGTCACATTTTCTCTGACGCTGAGGCGATCACAGGCATCCTTTTAACCCTAAATCTATAAACGCACCCCACAGCGTTAAAGGGTTTCCCACTGATAACCAGGTTCAGGCGGCGTCTGTAACTTCAGAACATCCATACAACGCATCTTCATCTTATGGAAGAATATGAAACTCAGCCAGTATTGCCCGGATCCGCAGTTTCCTTTTCACCCTTGATTTTAGTTATATTCTTCCCCCAACGCTCCAATACGGAAACGATACCCGATGAGCCAACCACGATGCAGTAGTCCCCATTCTCACTCCATGCAACTGCCCGACCGACACTCGTTACCCTCGGGATGCTCTCAACCTTGTGAGCCTTCAGGCTCTTCCAGGGATTCCCCATGGAATACTTCTCGTCCCACGCGCCACGGTTAGCCTCGAGATCGATGGCGGTAGCCAATGTCTCCGTGCTGAAGGAGCAAACGCTGCTCGAGGCAACACTTTCATCAACCGAAGTCTGGCTGAGCAGGCGGTGTCCCTCCGATTTTCCAGATTTCTTCGCTTGAGCCTTCAGACTAAGCCAACTTGGCTTTGGTACTGTCTCGGGAGATGTAATAAACTTTTGATACTCCACGAATCGTGAGAAATCCCAGAAAAATACTTTCGATGACGAATTACACATGGCAAGGACAGGGTTCTGAGAAGGGGACAATGGGATATGCATGCCAAATCTCATATACCACTGTTTACAACGAGGCGTTTCAAACTGGAGGAGGCGTTGGTATTGACGTGGTCCGGTTTTATCTCCCTTCGGGATTTTGAAAAATGCCGACCGAGTCCTCGCGCTTTGGTCGTATGTAGTCGGCGCTGCTGAAGCAGGGGGGGGATCTGCTAAGGATGAGAAATTTGTAATTTGCCATAGGACAATATATCCCTCCTCGTGGCCCCTCGATAGGACTAAATCTTTGTAGAAACGTACGCTGTTGCAACATCAGCAAAGCAAAATATACTTTTGGTGGGTATAATATTTACCAATCAACACCATTCGAATGGACTTCTGAGGTTGAAAAGTGGGGGTAATGTATTGCTTCCACCCTTTTACTTATTGTACTTTGGTCCGGAAAATTGGGCACCACCCACTGTCCCTGTTTAGTCCCTCCCTACTAGTTGGAGAAGGGCAAATACGTACCATATTAATAACATGATCCTGGCCCGCAGAGAGGATATAGCGTCCATTCGGATGGAAGTCCTATCAAGTTAGATATTGTCAAATAACCATGTGCGGCGAACATACAATAGACAACACCGAGTCTAAATGCCCCTCTCCAGCAAAGACCGCGAAACAAGGTGACTCCTTGTGGGCTTCTCGAAGGCTCCACAGTCTTACAGTCGCATCCTCTGAGCATGATGCTAATATGTGAGGGTTTGTCCTCGGGACCTTCAAATCAGTTATGCCCTTTGCAAGTTAGTTTAGCCCATACTGCCATCGATCGACTATTCGACTTACCCCTCCGTGGCCTGAGAGAACCTATCGAAAGTAAATATCAGAAAGCCTCTCAATCCTTGAAGTTGAGGCTACTTACTTGGAGCAGCTCGCCAGTCAAGGCATTGATAATTTTGACAATAGCTGTGGATCCTGCGATACACAGCAATGGGCAGCCATCCTCCGTCTGTGCCCAGACTACGCAGCAATTCTCTGTATCAAGCTGTGATAGGTTAACAACTGCGCCCCATAGCTACCATTATCTTCCATGCGTACCGTGTCATCATTTATAGACTGTACAGTTTTTAAACGCTCCTTCGCATGACTTGGACGGCAGATTACTAACTGTAATGGAATTAGTTAAGGCTTGTTACAAAAATATTGCAGGTATACTAACCCGCTTTCCTCCGACTGCTGCAAAGATCGGATCATCTGTTGGCTCCCCGTAAGGATAAAACGAAGCGTCATAAACTTCTGTTCAGGATGAGCCCGAGACCGCATTACTTCACCATGAACTCACCTGGGCAATTAAACTACAATCACGATCATTAGTATTCGAAAGCTGTAATGTAGATTTTGACAATATGCCCTTACCAGCTCAATCATTTCTTTCCATTGCGGCAGCTCCCAGGCGGACTTATCTTTCGCCCAAACCGCTGGCGGGGCAGACATCAAGGCGTTTAATTCAGGATACTGATGAGCTAGAGTCAAAGTGAGCCAAGGATGAAAATATTAAGAAGCAGCAGCATTGTGCAAAGGTGGGGTGTAGGTAGATATAGCGAGAATTAAGAAATGGCCAGAAGCGAAAGTGTTTATAGGGATGTAGTCCTGGCGCCCTTCCATGAGTAAACGCATGTCCTAGTATGAGCGGAGTGGCAGGTCTTGGCAAAAACAATCGACGACTAGATCATCTTCATCGTATTGCCGAGACACGCCAAACATCAAACAGATAACTATAATCGCATACTCCGTATTAAGGCAAGAATGGAATACACCAGTGACTTTTTGATAAAGCTACGCCATTAACACTTTCACATCCACTGAGGTCGACCTTGTTAATTTATTGTTAGATCGATTATGTTGGTTTTACTCATCTTCAAATTACTCAATTTGCGGTGGCTCATGACTTTCATCTCCAGGATGTCTCATTTTATCGGGTATTCTACAGCTACACTAAAGGCCCAATATGCCCAATTATAATTTGTGACTAGAGTTCAAAGTCGACGTCCCCTTTCAGACAAGCACAGGAGGTTAATCCAGACCCGACCTAAGCAGATTCGTCCTCATATCCAAGCGCAGTTTCCACTGCCTCCCATTCAGGGACATCTCCCCCTCTCCGCCTAGCCACATCAAAGTGTGATCTCGCAACTTCAATCATCTCGGCCTTTAGCACTGCACCCCTCTCTGCATCCGACCTCCTCGCCCAAGCCGACGCCCTATCCGATTCACCCTTAGCATTCTGCCCCCAAGGTGTAAGGATACTTAAATCTCCGATATAAAGGGCCAAATACCCACGCAAGCGGTGTAGTACATGGCTGTCGACAAATGGTGGGGTCGACATCAACTCATCCATGCGTGCTGCAACTTTCTCTGCCGCAGTTCTGGCGTGTACGCGCAATTCTTCCTTCCTCTTCCAAATTCTCAGCTGTTGGTTTTCCGCTGCGCGCGACTCACGCTTTGCGCGTCTCGCAAAGTATAGTTCTTCCTGCGTGACGCCGAGATTATCATCGCCGCTATTATCTGAGTCCTCATCAGAAGAAGAGTTTTCATGGTCAGAGCCAGAATTGTTGTTGCCGTCGCTTTGACGCATGGCGAGCTGATGTAGCGATTGCTGGTGTTTTCTTTGAATGCCGTAGATCTCGCAGCTGAGCATTGCAGGCCAGAAATCAAGTGCTGAAGTGGCGGTAGAATATTGCCGTTTGTAGGGGTGTTGAAGGATAAGCCGAGCATAGTAATCTTTTGCTCTTTCTAACCCTTCAGCCGTACCCCACACCGTAGCACCAGAGTCCTGCGGGTTTAGAAGCCGAGTTCCTTCAAGATCATCTTCATGACTAGTACCCTCGTCGCCAGGGCCACTACTAGCTGGAAGTTGCTCACCTCTCCGTATGAGAAGTTCTGCACCTAAGCTCCAATACCCTGTGGATCGAAGATCAACACCTTTACCTCCCACTTGCGCTCGAAGAAGAAGTGCCCAAGCTTTAGATGCTCGCGGTATATCGCCTTCTGCCAGACATCGCTGCAAAATAGCCGTTAAGACACCTAGGTGGCGAACCTTTAGATGCGAAGGTTTGCTACCTCTTTCGATAGCGCTGAAGGTACCAGAGTCCGCCTTTGATGCTTCCTGGTCCTCAACTTCAGTAGGAAAACCGGCTTCCCATGGTAAGTTCCTATGTGGGAATCCTGTGTAAGTTTTGCTGGGTAACTCTTTATCAAGCTCCAGCCCAGCAGCCCTGTACTGCCTAGTTTCGTCGGCGTTTAGTGACAAAGGGTTACTGGTCACATAATCGAGATTGATGCTTGGCGCCGGTGAGGAAGGAAAATCAAATACTGAATTTGGCAGCGTAGATAATGTGGATGGAGGGGGTGGCGAGTTCAATGGGGAGGTGCGCTTGCGCTTTCTGTTTGTTGATTGCCCAGAGGTTTGGGGAAATGACGAGGTGGAGACAGATATACGGCCATTCTGCCATGAGAGCGGCAGGGAAAAGAGAGTCATTACGACTTTGGAACGACCAACAACATAGACAAGGCCAGGCTTAACCGTTGATAAGGTGTCGTTCGTGTAGGTCATTCGTCTAGAATTAGACGATCGCGGTCCAGGCTGAAGAATCGGTGGTTAGTGCGCTAAACCTTGCGGCCCGAGCCGTTTGGTTTCGTATGGGCTGTAAATACCATCAACCAACGAGTTTTTCATGCAAAGTGTATAGGATGCAATATCATCTAATATCGTCGAACTACTAAAATAACCGGAGGGGAATTTTAATTTTTTTCCGGATTACGTCAACTTGTGACTTGAGCTTTGGGCAGGGCAGTAGGACAACATCAACTCGACGAAGAGTGAAAATCTGAAAATCACGGTTGCTATAAAACGTTGGATATCATATGCAGACCGACACCTCCTTTAAGGTGTCCCGCTGATACGCCATGCTATCATGTATCCGCCTGCCCCAGTATCTATGCCTTTATCCGCCTGTTTCCCCTCCTGTAATGCCAAACGCCTTTCGCATAAACCACTCCCAATCATTAACCGACCTCATTTGAATAGACTCCTGAGGTCCTCTAATCTTTTCTTCGTAGCTTCAGCCTTATTGGTAGAGTTCTTCATATGATCCCGATCCATGCTGAGACTCGCCAACTTCTTCTTCTTATCTTGCAACTCTAACATCTTCTCCTCGAAGCTGTTCTGCATTATAAATCGAACCGTTTCAACCTCGCGCTTCTGGCCAAGACGATGGACGCGATCGACAGCTTGGGCTTCCGCAGCTGGGTTGTATTGGGGCTCCATGACGTAGACTTTATTGGCTGTCGTCAAGTTCAGGCCTAAACCTCCCGCATTAATAGAAACAAGAATGACTGTGATAGAAGGATCCAGGCGGAAGGTTTCGAGTGCGGCGCCACGAGCCGTCCGGGACATCTTCCCATCCAGGCGAGTATATTTGATATCGTTGTTTTCAAGAGCCATTTGGATGAGATCGAGATGAGATGTCCAGCCAGAGAACACAACGCTTTTGATTGGAGGTTGGTCAGGTAAAAGGTCGCTCTCAGCTTTGGAGTTTAGGAGATCTTGCAGCAGAGCAATGGTTTTTGTATGTGGCCCATTGTACCTTCCAAGGGCCTTCGTTTGCTTCGGTCCCTCCTTGATCTCCGCTCGAGCAGTCTCATCCTCTTCCACTTGTCCTGCCTTCAAAGCAAAGTAATCCATGCGGATGTATTGTTTGCAAATGTAGCAGTTCGAGTGGCGCTTATCCGTGGAGGTTGATTCAAGGGCTTTTTTGTACTCCTTCACACAGCAATTGCAAATAAGGTGGTAGCATGGAGTCATATACCCAATCATGTCATCCTTCCCTTCGGCTTCAGCTTCCGAAGACGTCGCTCGTCCAATCTTGGCATTGCACATCGAACATGCATCCGCATTAGTCTCTCTCATGAGATTATACATCTCATAAGCTTGTTTGTGGCTCAAGGCTGGCTTGTCTGCGTCATTGTCGTCGTCTAATTCGATGGCTGAGTCCTTGGTGATTCCTGCGGTAATCTTCAAGTCCTCATCGCCGAGTAGTTCTCTCCCATGGGCACAGATCAAACGCAGACGCAAAATTGACTGAAGGATATGGACATATGCCTTGCCTCCGAGACTCTTTTCCTGCTGGCTTGTAAGAACCTTGACCCTGTCGCTAGCATTTTTAGCGAAGATATCGTATAGCTCTTGCTCCTCTCGGCTAAAAGCAAGTCGAATTATGCGATCGTGCCGAGGGGGTAGATTGATTCGATCTTTCAGACGCCTAAGTGTGATGCTGTCAACTAGCAATCGGAGTTTTGGGAGGATGTCAGGATCTGCATTCTTGCAAGGGGCTAATATGTATTGTGCGAACGCCCGCTTCTCGTCAAAAGGCTTGAGGCGAAGAAACTTGAGAAGCGCCCCGAGATCATCTAGCCGATTTTGAACAGGGGTTCCAGTGACTGCCCATCGGCACTGAGCTTGTAGACGACATATGGCCTTCGATTGTAGAGTTGCCTGCTCGCGGATCATGTGTGCCTCGTCCAAGACAATGCGAAACCAATTTAGCTCTTCAAGTGGGTAAGGGCCTGGCTTTCCTTTGATACGCCTATTGCATTCGCTCGCCACAGATCCATAGGTTGTGATTATAAGATCGTAGTTCGCTAGTCGTTCGATTTCTCTGCACCGAGTCCCACCATGGTAGATGTGGTATTTAAGACCACCCTGCTTAATGTGTTGCCCGATCTGTTCTTCCCAGTTCGCTATCGTACTCAAAGGAGAAACGAGTAAAGTAGCTTTCGTATTCCTCTTCAGTTTAACCTCATCTTCTCCGGGCGGTGGTGGCGTCTTTTGCGCCCATGCCTCGGCTTGGTCCAGAGATGAGGTTAACAGTGACAGGATGCTTAGTGTTTTCCCCAGCCCCATCATATCAGCCAATATCCCCCCCTGAACCTGTTGAGGAACTTCACGTTGCTCTTGGCAAGTTATGACATTGCGAAATATTCTTTGGCCACTGCTTCCTTGGACCTGCTGCCAAAGTGAGCTGTTTGCCCCTTCGCTACCGCCATAGACGAATTCTTTTTCCTTGTTTGTCATAAAACGGAGACCTTGCTTTTGGTGAGGAAGGAGCTCTGTTGTAACAAGAGCGTTCTGTTTCATTTCTGGGAGGTTTTCTGACTGCTGTAAAGAGTCGAACATTCCGAGAACATCACTACGGATCTCCTCGACTGTCCGCATGGATGCAGCAGAAGGTGGTGCATAGCCGACGCAGCGGCCCCCAGGGCGAGGAACGAGGTTTTGCTTCAATGAGGCATGGGGATTGCAGAGTTCGATTCCAGCTTCGACAGATAATGGGGTTCGTAACCACAACTGCTTCTGTGACAGATGCCTCCCAATCTGAGTGGCGTGCTTCTTAGCGCCATAGAGGGTTAGGTCGAGATTGAATCTGCAAGAGCAATCTGCACCTGGGGGTAAGTCGCCTGGCTTCTTTTGTCGCGCGAGGATCCTTGCTGAGGTTCGAATACCTAGGCTTGAATCAAGAAGCGGCACTAAGCCGATTGCTGTATTGACGTCTAGGCATCCGAAGACTGATCGAGTGCTATCCACCACGTGCACAATCGCGGTCTTGTCGCCTACTTTCCGCCTCAGCATAACTTTCACATGAGGCCAAAAATCTCGAGATAGTGCTCTTGTCCCCTCTCTGGCGGTTGGAACTTTGAAAGCATTTATGTCTGCTCCCTCAATACGCCCATAACAGACCTCTTTATCGTCAGAACTTCCTAGGATCGTCAGTTCCTCGTCGTCTTTCGTGAGGTCTACTGCGGGAGCTGTCGCTGTTCTCGGTAGCTCCTTTCGGGTCTCGTTTTCCTTTTTTATGTACTCGCCAATGACGCCTTCTTGCCCCCCACCCGAAAAGGTAGTCGGCGTGGATTCATGACTCTTATTACCCGTATCTAACTTGCGCCGCTTTTGTGGTAAGAATGCGCGATCTGAGACGTTATGGACGCGCTCAAGCATATGCCCAGTGTTATGCGCGTGGCCGTGAGTAGCTCCAAACCCATTCCCATTTGACATCGAGTGGTTGCTATATTGGGCAAATCCTGGCTGACTTTGCGGACTGTCGAACTCGAACACCAGACTCGACGCCCTCGGTGGGTTCGTGGTGCTTTCTTCATTTCGAGCGGCCGGTTGGGGAGACCTCTGAGATGCTTTGGGATCTAGTAGTGCAGCTGCATCCCATTGTGGGCGTATATGGGTCGGCACAGGGGTGGAATAGGCGGCGTCTTCGGATCGTAAATGTCCTGTACCATGACCAAGTCAGCATGATTGCGCCTTCAGATTATATCATTTTGCTCCGGAAGATTTCCAACATACCGTTTGCCTGGCCATAGGAAACCATCCTCGATCTCTCAGCCCCAAACCCTTTGCTACGCTACGGAAACATGCAGCAATGCCGTTGTATTTTTCCACTCTTCGCGCGTTTGATATTTTGTGTTGGTAGCCACAACTGGTTGGTGGCGGCAGGTTAATATGTATAGTCGCGGGAGCCTTGGCGACTCATAGACACAAGGCAGCCCCCCGCGTTAATTATAGGGACAATGTGCGCCTTCAAGTGAGGCGGGAACGGCGGAGTTGATTACTAAAGTCCTTCAGAGGCGGCAACTGAAGTTGCTTACTGGAACAAGGTTTGATGGCTGTCTGTTGGACGCGGCGGGCACCTTCGGGGTTATCGGATTCCCCATACAAATCCACATACATGATAAGTAAGCAGCAACCCAACCACACTTCGAAGGCGTCATGTGACGCAGAAAGTACATTCTAGGAACTTCGAACACACAAAGCCTGATACTTTAATTATAAGACATATTTCTATTGTCAGCCTATCAATGATAGATTTAACATATTCATTTCAATTTTTCATTATACCGTGAATAGGAACTGACGTTGCTCATCTTATTCTCGGAATTCCGCTCGTACAGTGGTACAAATACAAACGCCATTTTTGGCCCAAATTACAAATCCTAAGCCTGGGTGACCAATCCTTAGAACCACGCCCGCTGAATGCCCTAGCTGGTATATCTTACTCCCACTTATTAATACAATGCTTCGTATCTAACACCACGTAAAAACCGGGTTCTTGCTCTTGACAGTTTCCAATCGTTCCACAATCACCTTCCGCTGGTTGTGTTCCATGTCTTCAGCCGCAGCATACCCAAGATCTCCTTCCAAATCATCATTGTCATTCATTAATTGTCCGTAGTTATCACCCCAACTTGAAAAGGATAATTTTCTTTGCTCCCTGCGATGCACTTGTGATAGTGGATGCTGGGGAACATGCCGACTAAACTGAGTTGATGAGCGACCCACTGGCGGCCGGCTGGGCCCTTGGTCTCCGCTGGGACGAGATGCGGCCCCTTCTGGAGAAGCCACGTCTGATATAGGCGACATTGGGGAGAAGAGCTTTGTGTTGTCCTCGCTAGGTCGAGGCGACAGCTCGAATCTGTTAGGATTTGGCAGTTCCGCAGGCGCAGGTGGGCTGCCAAAGCGTATAAGATCCGCCGGCGCAGATGCGTTTGCTACACTTATATCCATCTCCTCTGTAGTTTCGCCGCTTAATACCTCCTCTCGTTGACGCCGACGCATGTCAAGCGATGGGGCTTTCATTGGGACAGCAACTGGAATATCAACAAGGTCGTCCCAAACACAGACCCGCGCTCTCCGTGTAAGCTCCAAAGGCCCATGATCGCTAGTCTTCAGCGTTTCCACCACGTTCCATGCCTGGCCTTTCATAACCGAGATTTGCCTTGCAAACATTCTCTCTTGAAAATCAACGTCTTGGCTAAAGACTTTTCGTAGAGCCAGTTGGGTCTCGGTCCACCATATCTTAGACGTAAGTAGGGGTAGAAAGTGCTCGCGGGTCTTTTGTGAAAAGGGTTGCCCAATGAGTGATACAGGCAGGAAGAGCCACCCGTATGGAAAGCTTCGCCACGCATCTGGGTGTTTCCAGGGCCATGATAGGCTGTTATCGATTGCGCCGATACTCATGCTTGGTTCTGGCTCATTGCCAGGACTTCCTCTTCCGGACCTTCCGGGATACATAGGTTCCTGCGGCCGGTATGGGCGAGCTTGAGAATCTGGCGCATCGTCTCCGGTAGACATGCTTGGTCGATCTGATGCAATAGAAACGGTTTCATTCTCCCAGTCCACCTTGATCATCCAGTTGTCCAGGCCTCTATCCGTATTACGCATGATGTAGTCTAATATCACCAGCTTCTCAAGCTCTTCCCGGAAAGCTGTCTGTAATTTTTCTGTCCAAAAGAATTTCCTCTGCTCCGCTTCTTCCGCCGTAGCAGGGTTTTGAGGACCATCATCTTCGTCGTCGGACACAGCGCCACTTGGGCGGCATGGATCGTTCCACGGCCTCTTCTTTTGTGCAGGAGCATCACTAACTCTGAATCCTCCATTTAGCTGGTCTGGCCAGGGGTGTTTCCGCAGAAATATCGTAGCATCGGAGAAACCCTGTAAGAAGACCTGGAAACTCCCCGGCTTCATCGGGAAAGGCTTCTTCTTCCGGTAGAAGTTGCGCCGTGCCCAGAAGTCGTAGTGGAAAGATTTAGATGAGAGGTGAACGATGTCGGTGTATGGGACTAGGTTTGTTTCCAGCCTGCAATCCAGTGTATAAGCCGCCGCCTCGGAAACGTAGCTCAAATTCGGAATAAGACAAGCCCGCCCAAAGAAACATGGAAATAAGTTGCGATGTATCCACTTGTTCCACTTGGGGTTGCCAGCGGCATATGGCTCTTCGTCTTTTGGCTTGAAAACTCCGACCACCTTTCCTTCGCAATTGCGAGCGAAGTAGCTTCCTGAGCTACCTTGCGATATCATCTTCGGGTGTACACCTTGTTCAATAGCGACTCTAACGCTCTCCACAGTAGCCTCAAATTGTTCTGCAGTCATATGGCCTTGTCCCGCAGCTGCCAGTTGCTCTGCGGTTGCTGGTCGTATCCAATCCGGTGCTTGGAAAACCGAGTGGTGTATCTCCAAGCGCTCTTCTTCGTCACTCTTTCCCTTGACCTTCCCGATCTTGAATTTCGACGCAATCTCGTCCGCCCATCGTTCGAGTCGCGCATTGATCGCTTTGATGTCGACGCCGGATGAATTGCTCAAGCCCCGGTGTCGGGTTCGACTCGATCGGCGCTGGGCGCTGCTTCCTTCAGCGTGCATGCCAGCATTAGGCCGGGGAGCTTTGATAGACGCATATCGACGAGACTCGGCAGGTTGTAGAGATTGTTGGTAGTTCCCCTCGTCCTCCTCGTCCGTGGAGTCCTCGGCTTGGGCGAGACGAGCATACCCCGTCGTGGGTGGCCTTGTCCTAGGCATTTTGATCAAACGCCCATGACAACAGAATCGAGTTGGAGGCTAAAGGGATGAATTTCTGCTACTAGTTGTCAGCTTCAATATCGCTTGTCACATGAACTAAGCACATACTATACCGCGTGAAATGTGAGTAGAGTTGTTCGTGGTCTGCGTCCACTATTGTACTCTTCGTACCTCCTATATCACGTGTTCAGGTTGGGATATTGAGACATGAAAAGGAGAACCACAGGTGTGGTCTAGAGTATCCACCTGGCCGATCATAGCTACTATTGTGACTTATATATGCTGCTAGTATACAGCTGAACTGATACAAGCCCTATGGTAATGGCGAGATTGAGGTTCTTCAATGGAGATGTCATGATAATTTATTTGCCCCTGGTTCTTATTCAAGTTATGCACCTCCTCAGGTAAACCGGTAATGGGTAGGGAGCTTTCCGTTTTGATTGTCATATGTCAGTTATTTAAATTTGTACTGTACAGTACCTTACTGAGCTGAACTGTAAGACGGACCTTTATCACGAGGAATGCGTGACGCTGTTTCCCCACAAATAATTTGAGGTAGATTGCCCCGGATGCCGTGTGCTCGGTGGAGCTTTTTATAGATTGTAATTTGCATATCGCGACTCTTGGCCCGATGGATAAGGGGCAGAGTACCAACCCAGAGGGCTCACATATCTGATCCAACTCAGTATCTACAACCCAACCAGAAAACCCTTCCTGAGCTTTCGGCGGTCGACCAGCGAATTTTATGATATCTTTCACATCTACACCTTCTTTATAATAAATTCATAATTTTGTTCAGCAGCGAGCAGTTTCCAACTCCCATATCACGCTCATTTTCACGAACTCCCAGTCATCTGGACGCGACGAACAGATTCCCACAGTCGATTTCACTTCTTTTTCACACCCAACGCCTTCCAGCAAATTCAAAAGACGACAGTATTTGCAATCTCAGAACTACGAAGTGCTAGATTTACACTGCGGACAATATGGCTTCAACATTGACATCATACCGACCTCTCGAGCATCTCCCACAACCGGGACGGCCACAAGAACGCGCATTCGCTCCAACAAGTACTATGGATCCCAGTCCCCAGTTGACAAGTGCTGGAGACCCCAAACCTCGATCTGCCTCATCAGGAACGGCTGGGTCTGCGACGCTACATCACAGCGCGTCGATGCCCCAGCTACCGGCTCTCTCATCGCTAGCATCAATTGCTGCCAGCAGGGACTCTCACCCACTAAAGTCAGTAACCACAAACTCATTACACCTTCCAAACACATCCACATATATCTACAGACGGAGCATGCGTGCATGATGTCTCCAAGTTCTCAATCCATGAACAGCGCGTTCGGGAGTTTAGGAGATATTTGTCACCCCTGCTATTTCTTTATCGTTATCGGTGCGATTCTACTCTAATCTATGATACGGCGGTACATGTACAGAACGGGGGCTAACTTTATCATCGATAATCAGGCAGTTTACCGCTGGAACAACAACACCAACAAGCAAGGGGTTGAACTTTGCCACGTCGTCGCCGTCGGCCACAAGTGTTGGAGGAGCAGGGTTGGGAAATTCTCCTGTAAGTTTATAATTCTATTTTTCATTTCCCCTATTGTCTTGGTTACTTGTCGGGCATCCAAACTTTCCCATTTCCTATATCGTGTTTTGTACCAGTACCAAAGTATGTCACACTTTGTATTGTGTACGGAATAGAGTGGGTGGGACAAGGGGCGGAAGGAAGTACCGTGACAACTGGCAGTCTGATTTCGCTGCCCATCCGGCGGTCCACGACTCGCTTACGGCTCAGAGCCCTGCCATTCCTTCCCTCCAACGTCTCAAGCGAGGCAGCGACTTGCCCATCCCAACCCAAGATTCAAATCTTTCAATCTCTTATCGTACTCTCCACCGTATCGCAAGTATGGCAACAATGTCTAACAACGATCGCGATATGGCGCAGCCCATATGCCAAAACTGCACGACATCAACCACTCCTCTATGGAGGAGAGATGAAATCGGCTCGGTACTCTGCAACGCTTGCGGCCTTTTCCTCAAGCTCCATGGTCGTGCTCGTCCGATAAGCCTCAAAACAGATGTTATCAAAAGCCGAAACCGCGTCAAGACCTCGGGTCCCGGACAAGGTCTAAAGAAGAAGGTATGTCTATTGGAAACATCGACGAAGTCACTGAGAATACCCAGACGTGTTAACCCACCTTATCAGAGCCTCTTTGACACATCGAACGGACTTGGCGACGCGCGAGCGCAAGCCAACACTCCTCCCCCGACAGGACCTGGTGGCCATCGTCGCACATCCCACAAATCGCAAAATGGCCATTCCGACGGGTCGCACTCCCCAATATCGCGAACCGGAACTCCATCGATGTATGGAAATCGCATGGCGCCATTCAATGGATCCGAACTTACCGATCACCAACTTCATTCGCCTTCGTTGCCACAGATGCACATCCGCGCCTCATCGCCTGGCCGATCCGAGTCGTCTGTAAATGGCGACCGGCACCTAGACGTACCCCAAACCTATGAACAACTTCTCGCCGCAAACGCCTCTCTCAAAACTCGCGTCAGCGAGCTTGATTTGATCAACGAACTCTTCCGAGGGCGCGTCACACAATTAGAACAGGATGAAGCGAATGCGCGACGAGGCGAGGAGATGAAGCGAGATTCTGAGCGCACTCTGCGCCAGCATCTCGAAGAGTCGCAGAGACGCGAGAACCAACTCAAGCGACGCCTTGACGACCTCGAGCGCGAAGTGGCCGAGATGAACGAAGGCAATGAGGCACGCCACAAGAAAATACGCCTAGACGTTGCGGTGGAGGACAGCGAGGTCTCTACACCCACGTCTGCCACATGAAACCACCCCAACATTCCTATTGCTTTGTCGATGATACCACGTAACGGCCTTTCACACACCACTTTTGACGCCCGATGGCCTCTTTTTCCCGCCTTTTCATTTTTTAAACTTTCTTGTACCACCACCAACCTCTCAGCCTCCTGCTTTTTATAACACAAGTCGGCGCTGGCTTTTATAACGGATGGGACAGCAGGGTCCGCCGGTTTTTTTAATGTGCGACTCAGCTTAATAGAGTTTTACCACCTGTCAGCGGCTTACTTGGGCGGCGCTGGATCATGTCGGGGGAGGAATAGATGTTCTTTCGACATGGTGGAATGGATGACGGGACGAATGGGATGGAGTGCGGAGTATATGGGCAACCGCCTTGCTAATGTTTGTAGTAAAACCAAAACCAAAAGTCATAGCCCTTGAAAAGGATATTTACGTTACCAAGATGGGTCTTGACTGATTCGTGAACTTGTAGTTGGATTTGCCACCCGCCTATCTTTCGCTATTTGAATAATATGTTCTAGGCTTATTAGCATTTTCCAAGCCTGCTTCCATACTCTAGTAAGCTACTCCCATGAAGCCTCGAAACGAAGAGGAGATAATATGGTGGCTTCATGCGCCATCTTCAGAATAACAAAATGCAGCCGCAGCCGCACACTTTCCGCATTAAATCTTCGACCAGTGTGATCTGGAACTATCTTATAGACGTCTGATGTCGAAATATAGTATAACCTACATGTTCAAGCTAGTTAATAGTAGGGATGACATCTTCAATTAGTCTCGCTCCTTTCCTATCCAGCTTGAGCAATGTAGATAACAGGGGTAACTGGAGTTACTATTTCCTCATTTATCTCTTTGCTCTCGTTCGCTCGGCGATCGATTGTCGAAGTGATAATAATCAAAGAACTAGGTCAGTCACTTGTAATGCTGTGTCAACGTAGGAGACTCCTCTCCGCAACCCCATTCCGTCCTTGTGCCTGGATGCTGGTTGGCGAAGTGTGGTGGGGCCCTCCGCATTTTGTCTTGGTATCCTACATAATCATCCCATCATTGGATCTGAGGTTTGGTCCCCAAAGCTTGATCCCCTACCTGTTATATCTAAGTCATCTAAAATCAGTATTTCTTCATATGAAACTCTCGAGTGTTGTAACCCCGCCAGGAGTCCATCTCCCAAGTGGCTTATACAACAAGGATAGCATCCCTGTCGCTCTTTGACGTCACCGTAGTCGTCACGGCCGTCGTCTATAACATACTACAAAATGTAATATGGATTGAAATAGGAGACAAGCAGATAAACCACATGTACCAATAGCTTGCACCTCAGAAGATTCCCATCCGCCGAAATGGGCGGCTACCTAAAGAAATGGGGCAAATTGAAACTACGAGATAAGGATGATGATTTGCCACAGTATGTCCGAATTTACCATCCAATGCCGACGCTTTTTATCCTGTTCTAATACGCCCATAGGTCGTGGTGGTTTGCGTCAACAGCAATCCCTCTGCTTGCTGCTACAATAGGGCCACTGGCAAATTTACTGTCTATTGCTGGTCTTGTTTCCAAATGGAGGGTTGACCTTCCTAATAACGGCCAGCTGCCAGAAGGGGCAGATGACAATGGAGTCACGATTCCAGATCCAGAATGGTATTTTATGCCGTGCATTACATCGGTATTTTTGAAGCTTTGCTGATTGAATAGGGGAATCATCCTCAATGGCCTCTCGCTGGCCTTTGGGTTTATTGGCAATTTTTTCCTCTTGTGCAATTTCACAAGGCGCGTGCGATATATTATTGCCTTACCTGCTACAGTTCTCATGTGGTTTTTGTCGTCTGGCATTGTATGGTATAATCTCTGGCCATCCTATGCTCCATTTGCTGACATATGCCATAGTTAATCAGTATTATCGTTGCCATGAGTATTTTGAATCCTCCAGTACGGCCTGGCCAAACATGGTCCCAGGGGTTTTGGCATGCCATAATGGCATGTGTTCTATATAACATTGGATTTGGCATGCTCCTCATTAATATGGTTGGATATCTTTTGGGAAAGTATCCCCAACATTTCTACCTGACTGATTATCAGAGAACTCTAATCCTGCAGACGATGATGTTCTTTATATGGCTTGGTGGTGGGGCTGGGGTTTTCAGTCGAGTCTGCGGCTTTAGTTTCAGTAACGCCTTATATTACTGCGACGTTACTATCCTTACCGTTGGATTTGGCGACATTGTCCCGACAAATAATGTTGGCCGAGGGATTGTCATTCCATATGCCGTCCTGGGCATTGTGTTCCTGGGTCTGGTGATCAACAGCATCCACAAGTTTGCAAAGGGCATATCGAAGAACAAAGTCGTCAAAGCCCATGAAGAACGCGTAAGGGCAAATACGGTTTCAAAGAGTGTGACAAACGATGACGAGCTACGGGACCGATTAGGATTACCTCCTCCGAAACGCCATGATGGGCCGCACTCTGACAGATCTCAATTAACAGAATCCATTACAAAATATGGTGAACTCGATATATCAGGAAGGGTTGTGACCTTTACGCCGAAGGATAGCGCAACAACAAGTAGCTTCCATAGCCACCACAAACATACTCACAAATCTGCCACTTTGAAAATGCCAAGTCCATTAAACAGGCCAGGACACGTTTTCAAGAATGGCCCACATACATTACTAGATCGACGTCAACGGCTGCTTTACTTGAAGGACGAGAAAGACAGATTCGAAGCGATGAGGGATGTCCAGGAGAACACGAAGAAATTCAAGCAATATTACAAGCTATCGATGTCGATCCTTGCATTCGCCATCTTGTGGTCCGTCGGAGCCGTAGTATTCTGGGTAGCTGAACACAGAGAACAGAGAATGTCTTATTTCGAGGCGTTGTACTTCTGCTATGTGTCACTTCTCACTATTGGATACGGCGATTTTAGCCCTAAGAGCAATGCCGGCAAGGCATTTTTCGTCTTCTGGTCTCTTGTGGCTGTTCCTATTGTGACGACATTAATATCCGACATGAGCGACACTGTCATATCCGGTATTAATCAAGGGACCAACACTTTGGCAGACTGGACCGTCATGCCTCGTGCTGGTGTAGTCCGAGAACTCGTCGATTCCCATCCCCGGCTGAAGACGTGGATTGTGCAACGCCAAAAGAGGAAGGAGGAGGAGGAACGGATTAAGCGTGGGTTTGTGATCCAGAACCCAGATGAAGAGGCAGGAGAAGCCGATGCCGAAACCGTCGAACACCCAACGATTGAGAAGTTCATCCATGAGGGTATGTCAAGCCATGAAATACTCAGGAGGTTAGCTATAGCCATCAAGAAAGCGGCGCAGGATATGCAAGTTTCCCCACCAAAGCGGTATTCATACGAAGAATGGGCCGAGTTCACAAGGTTGATCCGGTTCACTGCGGAGTCACGAGAACAGCTAAAGGAAGAAGAGGAGCAGGATGGTTTTATAAATTGGGACTGGATTGGGGAGGACTCGCCCATGTTGTCGGATATGCCTGAACCAGAATGGATTCTCAATCGCCTCATTGAGTCTATTAATCGCTACACGGCGAAACAATCACGAAAGGTAGGCGATTGCGTTCAGTCACAGACAATTAGGGAGTTAAACTGATATAATTACAGGATCATCATAAGGAACATCATAATAAGGGTGGTGGCAACCATGAACAAGATAGGTATCATACTCCACCAGGGCGCAGATGGAGCGAAGACGAGAGAGAAGTAACACACAAACAAGACCCAATTGAGCGCGAAGCCGAGTCAACCGTTGATGCAGGACATGGCACAAATAACGAAGAGGAGAAGGGCACAGCGTCTGCAAATGTAGAAACTGAGGATTTCACACTCCCAAAGGAAGATAAAACCTAGGATAAACAACACAGCTTTCAAATACTTCCATTTTTATCCATTTGTTACATATCCCAACCACGTCTATCAAAGACGAGGGACTATTTATCATAAAACTAAATATACCCCATCTATCAAAGATGGATTACTGGTATATCCAAAAACGCCATCTCTTTTTCATCAATCAACACCCTTGGCTTAGTTACCACCAAGAGCGCCCTTAACCCCTGCAATCGCGTTCCCAATCACGCCGCTAGCAGCGTCAGTTGCACCACCAGCACCGCCTCCAGCACCGAGGAGGCCGCTGAGGAGGTCGCCAGCGCCGCCGCCTGCACCAGCATCAGCGCCAGCTGCGTCATCGACGGCGACTGCCTTGTTCGCTGCGGCGTTTGCGTTTCCATTGGCGTTTGCATTTGCATTTCCATTTCCATTGTTGTCATTGGCATTGGCATTGGCATTGGCATTGGCGTTATCATTTGCGTTCCCATTTGCGTTCCCATTTGCGTTTGCATTTGCGTTTCCATTTGCGTTGTCATTTGCGTTGTCATTTGCGTTGTCATTTGCGTTTTCATTTGCGTTGTCATTTGCGTTTTCATTTGCGTTAACATTGGCGTCAGCATTTCCATCCGCTGCTGCATCCGCTGCATCCGCTGCATCCGCTGCACCTCCATTCGCCGCGGCTGCAGCTTCGGCAGCAGCAGCATCAGCCTTTGCAGCCTTCGCAGCAGCCTTTGCCGCCTTCTTCGCGGCCTTGTCGTCTTGGCCATTATTATCAGCTGCTGCTGCGGCAGCATCGTTTCCAGCCGCATCAGTCGCGGCCGCTACGTCCGCACCTGCTGTCTCGGTCACAGTGACTGTCTGTGCTGCTGGGCAAGCGACGGTGGCGTCGGCGGCGCCAACAACGGCTGTGACGTTGCCTGCCACGGCAACGGTGCTGTTACCAGCGGCAGCTCCAGCGGCAACGTCATTACCGTTTCCGTTACCGTTTCCGTTACCGTTATCGTTTCCATTTCCATTTCCATTTCCATTTCCATTACCGTTCCCATTCCCGCCATTGCCTCCACGGCCGCCTCTGGGGGAGCGGCGATCGGGGATGGCGGAGGAGGAGGCGAGAGCGGCCAGCGCAATAGTAAGGAGAGTCGTTGTTGAGAAATGCATTTTGGTTGTTGATGTCGAATTTATTATTTTCTAATGAGAAAGAATGGGCAAAGAAAAGATAGAATGCAACGTCTAGCGTTGGGTAATATGAGAAAGTAATGAAGGAGCTGATGATGATGGATGAGAGACGATGGGAGCATACCTTATATGGGCCAAGAGATGATAACATGGGGTGCAGATCTGGTAGGTCTTGGGATTGGGGGTAGGGGGCATGGCGCCACTTGGAGAGAGCACTCAAACACGGCATTGAGAGAATCAAACACTGTGAGTTAGGATGCGCGAGTTTCACGAGCAGTTTTGGGTGAGGGTCGCGAGCGCGAGTCTAGACTCGACGGCTATAGGTCTGTGTGAGTTTCGGATCCGTTCATCACAGCTTCCATCTGGATGTTCAGGGCGAGTCGGGGGAGGTGGCTATGCCGGGCAGTGGGGGAGTTCTGGAACGCTATAGTGTTTAGCATGGATGATCTGCGAGGTCTCTAGCGGACGACGTTTGAGGCTCTACCAAGGCGAGGTACATGACACTAGGATCGGCGCTGGGCGAAACGAGACTGGGGATGGTTTGAATTTCATAGACTTAAGAATCTAGGTATAACTATGAAGATAAATATAACTATGGCGACAACGATGATCATAACGGGGTTTGGTAGAAGATGCTGAAGGTCATCGGGATGGCGTGAAGCCGCTCAGTGAACTCGAGCACAGTTGTCGAGATTAAGCGAGTTTCAAGAGCAATAAGGTAAAAATAAACGCAAGACCAAGCAGCTAACGGAAGAAGGGAGCTTGTTTAGATCTGTGGACTATGGAGTAACTAATGTAGATATATGAGAGGGAAGGAAATCGAAACAAAGAAGACTTGGCGGCTTATCTTCGATTGAGCATACTATCTTTGGAGGAAATGTCATACCGATCTTCTCTGTAGAATTGAACAGCCAACCACCAATATGATTTTATATCACGTGACTTATAGCTACAGAATTATTCGGCCAGATAAGGGTGTAATCAGAGGGTCCAGCCATCACGTACCACGTCAATTTCTACTACTGTCGATTTCTGTGGCCATCGCAGTTGCAGCCACTTCCCCGTCACGACTCAAGGGCCGAGAACACCAGCTTTCGAAACAAGGTCTGCAGAACACTCATTGCACTTTCCTGGCCCAGGACAAACACCACAGATGCATCATATTGCCTGGCCAACGACATACTTCCACTGGTTTCTCATGCGAAACCCGTAGATTTTACGAATGTGGTGGTTAAAGGCCATATCTGTATACTCTGAAATACTGATCCGGCGCCAAGCATGGATCGCAAAAGAAAACGTGGGCGCATACGAACTAAGAACCGGCTGATTGGGCCCTTGCTGACCTGTACAGGTGAACTACGCGTTTTGAACGCTCGGGCTTGGGAAGGAGAGAAAGGTTTGCGCCCCAGCGCCCGAATCTTTGGAAGCGCGGCTGATAAACGCTATAGGTGTATTCCCTGTCAGTAAATCGTTGGACTCATCACTCAAGAAGAATACGGCCTTCATAAAACGTCTCCGCACTGCTGTTACCGCCGCGACCCTCAATACGTTCCTCCAGGAGATCCGCACCCTCTCGCTGAGCAAATACCTGTCCGAAATTATATCCGCTTGCTATGAAGGCCTTTGCCGACTGAAATCTCCGGGGGAGATTGAGGCAGGAGTGGAAATTGTCAGTGCGCTACACCAGCGATTCGGACCCGGAGAGTTTACAGAATATCTCGGTTGGCTTGTTGGCAAGGGCCTAGCGACACCAGAGAAGGCACTACTGAAGAATTTGGCGGCAGATTTGAAGGAAAAGGAAGAGAAGGAACGCCTAACTCGCCAGCGGGTTCTTCTCAGAGTGGTAACGGAGTTATGGCTCGTTGGTGTTCTCCGGACGCTCGATGACGCTAGCCGCCCAGATGATGCGTCTCGCGGGAAGGAATCACTTTCGGGGACGGCCAAAGTTAGCGAGGCGAAAGTTAAGGCGACCAGCAGTATGAAGGGTGGCGGCAGCGAGCCATTTCCTTTGGAAGTGTTAAAGGATTTGTTGGGTCATGACCGAGACCATGCAAACCTACCACTACTCGTTATTTTCGTCAAGGCATTTGGCTGGGATATACTTGGCGTGAAGAAGGCCGGCGCTGAAGGCCGCAAAACTGTCCAGGAAGATGGAGCTACCGATGCCCATGGCGATACGATGGATGATGACGACTCTGAAGAAGAGGCAACATCCGCCACAAGCAACGCAGAGGATGTGCCTCTGGCATCACCAGAACTGCAAGAACGTTTCAGGAATATTCTCAGGCGGTACTTCGAGGATCTTAAAGCTCATATAGTTCGAGATCAGAAGACGTTAGCGTCTCAAGCGCGTCGTGACGCTGAGGCATATGTCAAATCCGGGCAAGTCTTTGAAGATCGCCAGGCGAACTACGAGAAACAAGTTAAGGTCCAGGATAGACTCGTTGACAACGCTCAAGTCCTTGCGGACGCTATTGGGGCAGAAATGCCGGACCTCAAAGATACGGAAGACTCTGTTGCAGCAGGCGATGGCGGCATAGGTCTAGTTAAAACTGGGGAATACCTCCGGGGCCAAGGTGACGGTGCTGGTATCTGGGAGGATGAAGAAGAACGCAGATTCTACGAGAATTTGGTTGACTTGAAAGGGAAAGTGCCTGGTATGCTTTTGGAGGATACCAAGAAAAAGAAGGCTGATTCTGACGAGCAAGTGGGCAAGAGAGGCGATACAATTGATTCCGGTTCAGAAGCGGCCAAAGTCGAAGTCAAGTCAGTAGAAGCCGACGACCAGTCCACAGCCATTGCCAATAAAACAGTAGGCGCTCAAGTTGATGCTTTAATTGCGCGACTTCCCGATCTCACCAATAAAGACCTCGTCGACCAGGCAGCTATTGATTTCTGCTTTTTAAACTCAAAGGCGTCTAGGAATCGCCTAATAAAGGCTGTCCAGGAAGTACCCAAAGGCCGTAGCGACCTGTTACCATACTGGTCGCGCCTCATATCAACATTAGGTAAATACATGCCAGATACCACAAAAGGGTTGGTAGACCACCTCGATATGGAATTCCGCAGCCTACAGCGACGCAAAGAGAAAGATTTCCTGGGGCAAGTCCGCCTCAGTAATATCCGATACCTTGCCGAGCTCACCAAATTCGGGGTTGTACCTGAGCATGTCATCTTCCATTGCTTGAAAGTCAGCTTGGATGATTTCTCGAGGATGAACATTGAAATTATATGCAACCTGCTCGAAAACTGTGGTAGATACCTTTTTCGGAACCCCGAAACTTCTCCGCGCATGACATCCTTCTTGGAAACCTTGCAACGCAAGAAATCTGCTCAGCATATCGGCCAACAAGAGCGTATGCTGATCGAGAACGCTGTTTACTACGTCGATCCCCCTGTACGAGCGGCTATACTCCAAAATGAGCGCACTCCAATAGATCTCTTCATCCGAAAACTCATCTACCTAGATATGAACAAGAAGAATTACACAAAGGTCCTCAGGCAGGTTAGGAGGCTTCACTGGGAAGAGCCAGAAGTTACCAAAATCCTTGAAAAGGTCTTTTCGAAACCAGGAAAGGTTAAATATGGGAATATCCATCTTCTTGCCATTCTTGTCAGCGCGTTGCATCGATATCACCAAGATTTTGTCACGACCGTGATCGATGATGTTCTCGAGTATATCACGCTTGGCTTGGAGCAGAATGATTTCAAATATAACCAACGGAGACTCGCTGAAGTCAAGTACCTCGCCGAACTTTACAACTATCGAATGGTAGACCATCCGGTAATCTTCGATACTATGTACAAGATCATGACTTTTGGCCATGGCGGAGTACCGAACCCGGCGCGAGTTAACCCCTTTGATATGCCCGATGACTTCTTTCGAATTCGATTGGTGGCTACACTTCTCGAGACTTGTGGTATATTCTTCAATCGTGGGGCTGCTGGAAAAAAGCTAGACTACTTCCTGTCGTTTTTCCAGTACTATATCTATACGAAGGACACACTACCGATGGATATTGAATTCATTGTCCAGGATACCTTTTCTTTAACCAGGCCTCAATGGAAGCTTGCTTCAAACATTGAAGAAGCTAGCCGTGCATTCCAGCTTGCTGTTGCGCAAGATCAGAAAACCTCTGGCGTCGAGAAGGCTGTCGAAGTCGAAGAGCCTGAAATCGACGATTCGTCTGATGACGGAGACGCCGACGCTGGTCTTCCAGCCGGTGATGGAGATGAGTATTCATCGGAAGACGAGGAGGCTGAAGCCAATGTTGACGATGAAGTGTCCCGCCATGGGACTGACTCTGAGGAAGAGGAAACAATTGTCGTGACTCGACAGGACGAGCAGTATGATCCCGAGGATGACGCCGACTTCGAACGTGAGTACGCGAAGATGATGGCTGAGAGCTTAGAATCTCGAAAGTTCGACAGAAAGCCAATGTTCGACGTGCCTTTACCCATGCGTCGTAGCAACAGGGAAACCACGTCCACAGTCGAATCAGGAAGCGATGAACATGCAGCACCTGTTGTTGCCCCGGCTCCCCCTAATACTATGGCATTCTCACTCTTGACAAAACGAGGAAATCGTCAACAGACCCGAACAGTAGAGTTACCTTCCGACTCCAACTTCGCAATCGCCATGAAGACACAGCAACAGGCTGAGCGAGAGGAGCAACAGAGAATCAAGAGTCTCGTGTTGAACTATGACCTTCGTGAAGGAGAAGAACAAGATGGTGATTCCTCACTGCAACCTATCCAACCGAACATGAATATTTACAAACATAATCCAGGCATTGAAAAGCTTGCTGGCGTTTCGCATTCTAAGACCGACAAGTCTGGGAGCAACCGCAGCGGGCAGCGATCACGGAAGCTACAACTCAGCGACGTTGACTGGTATGACAGGAAATCTCGCACTACTACCCAAAAACCTCCCCTTCCTACTCAGGCGGCCTCGCTTGTATCCAAATTGCGTCCCGGCAAGAGAACGGCGCCCAATCCGAAGTCGGATGTGGCCCTGTCTTACTTACCAGAAAACACTGCTAATACTCCCGTGTCTGGGAATTAGGACGTAGAAGTTACCCTGTAGCCTTGCAGCTTCAAGGTTAACAATACATATTTATACGTATCGCCCAATCGTGCGACCTCGTCGGCTTTACGGACTCCCATACGGATTCAACATGCGACAACACCGTCGAGCCTCAGACAGGGCAAATGTACACCACTTGCGAATTTCTCGCTAGCTTCAGCCCCAGTGCTGGTAGCCATGCGACAAGCCATGCTTCTGATTCGGGAACAACACAGAGTATAGCTATGGCAACGCGGTCATGCGAAAGCGCCAGGTGCCCCGGCGGGGTAGGGGTTGCTGAAGAGGGGTTTGGCTCTTTCAGTAGTGGGACCTGACGGACGGTACAATTCTACGGCTTCGGTCGAAGGCGCCATCCGACATTTGGACTGAAGAAGACACAATAGGTGGCCATTGCCATGCTACTTTATATATCTGAGCCATCCACCAACTGACCACGTCTTCTGGATACATGCTGAATACTAGTAGCCTTCTCCCAATGTGACCATACCCACCTGTGAAATTACACGGATGTAGGGAATGTATGTAGGTGTACAACTCTCAGTTTTCCAATTTAATTATTGCAGTATTTGAGCATGCACGATATCATGCATGGTAGCGTGCAGTAGAGTTTCTGCGGTGAAGTGAGTTTGGGTGGAAAGTGATATTTTTATAGTATATATCCACCGGAACCACCAGTATAGGAATAGATACTATCAAAACCCAAAGATCAATAAAATAACAAGGCCATTTTTGTTTGAAACCGTTGTATCAGTCGGCTCACGCGTTACATCTAAATTCCAACAGCTAATTTTTATTCGGCTATTATTGGTAGGGGATGTTTTATTTTAAAATATAAAATGTTTTTATTCCGAAAGTGATTATATTCTACCCAAAATATAAGGACATCATCTACGATGTTTCATTTTAAGACGTATTATTTCCAAGTATAAATTTTAACAGTGTGGGTTTTATAATAGTCCGCCTCGACCGTTCACATCCTACTAGAGGCGTACCGGTTGGGGGCGACAGGCACGTTTGGTTTGTTGCCAACTCCATGGGTTTAAAAGGTATCTATCGGTGGACGTATCATTTTAGAGTTTGCTACTATTGTTGACCCAAAGTTTTAATTGATTTCCAGACCCATCCGTATTCCAACCCGATGGACCATGTAATATGATAGCCGCTACGACTTCACCCGCTCAGCAGGTTTTCGAGCCTTTTTGAAACAAGCAAATTCGCTCCTGCTCCCCTCCCTTAGCCGTTTCAATACAGCCCTCATATCTGGCAGCTCACTCTGGAGCTTCATACGTGCATCATTGTCCGTCCCCTTGTCCAGTTCCTGATAGATATCACTCTGTAATTGTCCTGCGCGTTCAGTCGTGTACTGGCTCAACGTCTGTGCCACGAACTCGACGTCAAGGGTCGCTTGCATAAGCGATGCGAGGGTGTACCGGGACCGCTGCTTGAATGCATCAAGAAGGTCACGGGAGACCTGCTCCAGTAGATACGAAAGAATCTGAGGCGTCAGAGAAGAGGCCGTGGTAGTGACCTGAGTATGAACCAATACTAAGCTAAGCAGAGCTTCGTAGACGTAAGGCTTGACGTCCTGTGGCTTCTCAGTAGGTAGAGGCTCCCACTCGGGAGCTAATATGCCGGCCTTAATTATGCCACGGAGCTCGTCAATTGGTGGTCTGGTATACGACTGGAATAGGCGCGCATCTATCTGGGCCAAGACGTCTCGGATAGTCTTCGCCTCTTCTGTAAGTTTTACGGAAAATGCGTTTTCGAACTGCATTGTCAAGCTGGGAACAACATCAGCTCGTAGCGCCTGAAGATTGCTCAAGGTGAGAAGCATGCGAATGTTCTGAAATAAAAGTTAGCCTTGGTAGTAATACGTGTTATAGGAGGCTCACTCTATCGGACGCGGCCATAGTTTCAATACCGGTGCTCATTTCTGGGCCTACACTCAAAGGAGTTGCAATGCCGCCTCCATCAGTCGCCCAGTCATCTTCGGGTTTCTTGATTGACCTCTCAGCATTCTCGACCATGCCGCTCAGAGCTTTGTACAGGGTTGTCACAAACTGGCTTCGCACCATTTGAAGGATCTTCGCTGGAGGAGGAAGGACGACTTCTTCTGAATTGGGCTTGGTGATAGCTTCCGGGATATATAAGATCTTCTGCATGCCCGAAAGGACCGCACTCTCAAACGCACTGAAATTTGCTGGCATCCTCGTGAGCTCTTTCTTCTCCGCTGATCGTTTCCAATCCTCGAGCACTTTTATATTCTCAGCATCTTTATTCCAAGCTGCGCAAACCGCAGTAACGCATCGCTCGCGGGCGCTACCGACAAGAGCACGCAGACGCTCCAAAGCTGCGCCGTCACCCTTGTCAATGACCGAAACAGACGCCATATCACTTGCTCCCGATCCAACGAGGACGAGCAACTTGGCGAGGTAATGAACACCGCTCAGCGAGTTTGCCCATGGAGGCCAGAAAGCGAACCTCTCCCACGCCTCACCCAGTTTAGGGGATGGAGGTGGCGCACTGCTCGCATCGAAAGCAAACCTCGGATCTCGAAGCGCTGGGGGAACTAGTCCACCAGACTTAGGAGTCATGGGTGTAGGTGGGATGGGCGAGTAGAGAAGAGAAATGTCCTCGATTGGAGGATCAACAAAGAATGAGTTGACGCTTTCGCGAATCAGATCGATAAGCTCTATTGTCCCTTTTTGCAGATCCACAATCCCTTGACTTGACAGCCTGTGATGCTTTCGGCTTTCTCCATTAAGGCCCATAGGGAGTGTTCGTTGGGTCTTCCCATCAATAAACCCCTGGACAGTCTGCGAGAACTCAAGAATTTCCCCTAGAATCCCCCCAGAAGAGAGCATGCTGCTCAGGAACGTATGCATTTTCTCCCATAGTTCAATAATTTCAGCAGAATCTTGCGTGGCAGATTTAATCTCCAAACCTTGGCGACTGAGGGATTGCAGGTGGCTTGCAAGGACTAGTGGGGTAGGCTTGGGTCCGTTTGCTAATCTTCGCCGCAGTACCTCGATTTCAACCTTTGAGCGTTCAGACATAGCTGTTATCTTATTCTTTAAATGATCGTAACGACTCAACAGCCAAACCCATATAGGGTTGTCTTCAACTCCCAACTCCAAAAGGATGCTTATCAGATCCATATGTTGATCTCTCGTCGCGCTTCCAGGTTGCCCAGAACCATATTGAACGGCTGCCAGTCGTCGCCAAACTTCACGTTTGAAATTATCCAATTGGTCCTGGACATCATACCACATTCGTGCTGCAACAATGATATGCTGCATCTGGAAATCTGTCGGCGTCGTTTGTGACGCGACTAGACTTTCGCCGAGTTTCCGTGCCTCGTCAGCAATGCGAGCCGCTTTTGCGTATTCCTCCACCAGTGTCTCATGGTCTTTGCGCTTTATACTGTCGGCAATTAAGCCAGGTGCCTCGTAGATATCGCGATGTCTCTCCAGTGCTCCAGCGACAACCTTCAGATTATCCTCCTTTTCGCGCCCACCCAGCGCTGGGCCCCAAACTTCCTCAGCCTTTGCTGCCACGTCTACTAGTGGTGCCTTAATCCCTAGAACTCCATATTCACTCTCCTTGCTCAATGCGTTTTTCTTCTTATTGTTCGCGGGCACAGTTGTGATGCCAGGGGCGGCCTCTGCGAGACTACCAGCTCTGAAGCTAATCCTGCTTGAGTGCCGAGAATGTCGCGGAGGAATTGTAGGTACGGATTCAGTCCCACGAGTTTTCATCTCGGTGTATACATTGTCAATTGTAGCTTTTGCGCGTACAAACCGTTCGAAGTTCGATTCGACCAAGACCCTCAGGGACGCTGATTTCTGGTCAATTGAGCGCGACAAGACCTCGAGGCCATTGAGCAATTGCTGAGTTGAAGCTGAATGATGTACCTGCGACAGGAATAGAGATGGCGAAAATGTTGTCGACGATAGTAAATATCTGTTTCCTTTGGGATGAATGTCAGTCTCAAAAGGGGTCTGTCCGGGGGCTATGAAACCTACGCAGGTGGATGTCATCTTGCACAGGTAGACCATGTCCTCTCAATATTCTAACGACACTTTCACCTGTCCCCAGGGGGTCAGGCTCATCCTTTTGGACCAAGTTCTCCAACCCTTCTCCAGTCTTTTGTGAACCTGGGACTAAACTTCTACGATCGCTCGTCGCACGCTCAAGTGCTGAATATCTCGACTTCGAAGCTCGACCGGTGCTACTGGTTTTCTTCTTCTTGACTAACCCCTCATCATCTGAGGCATCGCTCTCATTCTTCTCAGCGGGCCACTCAGTTGGAAATGCTGTTGGGAGCTGATAGTGCGCGAGCACAGTACGTTCGTAGTCGGCCATATTTTTGCAAGCTCATGCCGTATTTGAAGTTGGCGAGATTGTCAGTTTGCCAAAACAATAAACATTGGCAAGTGCTCCTAATGAATGCTAGATAGTCTTCGATGTGACGTAGAGCTCTTGAGCTGTCAGTCGATGTGAGACCAGGCGCAGATACGCGCGCGATAGGCCACGCTACAGGATGGTGGACGGATGGACGGATGGAAGCGGCAATATTTCTTGGCGCGGTAGGTGCAAGGCTTTCGCCTGAAATCGTGGCGCATGTTGCTAAGAAACTCAAGTTCGCCTTACCATAACTATCTCTCTCCAACAATCTTGCATACGCGCGAGAGCGGCAGTCTCTCTGTGATATTTTAAGATGCTTGCTATCCGGTCTATCGCCGCGCCTGCGCGCCGCCAATGCCTTCGTGCATCTGGTGTTGCTATGCTATCTTCTCTTCAGGTTTGAACCCCAAATTACCCCAATTGATAAGAAATTGGAGTACCTCCTGCTAACCATCTGAATTGCCAGACACGAACATATGCTGCGGGTGCCAGCACACATGACAAAGTCGCAAAGTTCCACGGAAAGAAGGGATCTGATGTATGCTACCCCGAATTGCGTCAATTTCCGGTCGCTATAGTGCCTCGGATGCAGTGCGACATGCCATCTGGCCGACCGATTGGAACCGACATAGCATGGTAACAAGACATTTGACTAACGATGTGACAGGGACTTTACACTGTCAGTCTGATTGAGGGCGATGGCATCGGCCCAGAGATTGCCCAGTCTGTGAAGGACATCTTCAAGGCAGCTAATGTATGATTTGCGCTATTTATTTCACCACGGAATGAGACTGACATGGCTTTGTAGACACCAATTAAATGGGAGCCTGTTGATGTTACTCCCCGACTGAAGGATGGCAAGACTGTTATCCCAGACGAGACTATCGAGAGCATTGAGAGGAACAAAGTTGCCCTCAAGGGACCACTTGCCGTGAGCATACCAAACCTCTAATAAATTCAGGTTACTAAACATGTCCAGACACCCATTGGCAAGGGCCACGTCTCCCTGAACCTTACCCTCCGCCGCACATTCAACCTCTTCGCCAATGTGCGCCCCTGCCGCTCCATTGCGGGATTTAAGACCCCATACGACGGTGTCGATACCGTTCTCATCCGTGAGAACACTGAGGGAGAATACTCTGGAATTGAGCACGTCGTTATTGACGGTGTCGTGCAGAGCATCAAGCTCATCACAAGAGAGGCATCTGAGCGTGTCTGCAAGTACGCTTTCCAGTACGCAGAGGAGATTGGCAAGCTAAAGGTCCGCGCCGTCCACAAGGCCACCATCATGAAGATGTCTGATGGTCTTTTCCTTTCCACGGCCCAGAGAGTCGCCAAGGACTTCCCCAGCGTCGAGTTTGATGCTGAGCTTATCGACAACACCTGCCTGAAGATTGTCACAGACCCAACACCATACAACGATAAGGTACTGGTCATGCCCAACCTTTACGGAGACATTCTTTCCGATACCTGCGCTGGACTCATCGGTGGCCTTGGTCTGACTCCATCTGCCAACATTGGTGATGAGTGCTCCATCTTCGAGGCCGTTCACGGTTCGGCTCCGGATATCGCTGGCAAGGGTCTTGCCAACCCAACCGCACTTCTTCTTAGCTCCATCATGATGTTGAGACACATGGGTCTTGAGGAGCAAGCCGTGCGCATTGAGAAGGCCATTTTCGAGACACTTGCAGAGGGCAAGACCTTGACCGGAGACCTTCACGGCACGGCCAAGACTCACGAGTACGCCGGTGCCATTATCAGCCGCTTATAGATACGATAAAGGTATGAACTAGAAGGCAGGTTCTCTGGGGGGAGCAACGAGGGCTAGACTGTATATTACATTAAAGAGGTCTTGAATATATTCCATTGCTTCTACTTCTGTCCAAGTTAAGAATAGCTATATTGTCCAAATGCATTGAGGCCACGATCATCCGATCAAATGACGAAAGTGGGATTTTTGCTGTGGCGACTTAGAAGAACAAAAAGTTGGCGCCAATCGCCAAGCGCGTGTGGTCTGTTGGTTGGATGGTAACAAATGTGTGAGTGACTTGTCAATACACTGGCCGCTTCCCTAACCCCTGCTACTTTGGAACCTATGTTTCTGAATCCATGCTGTGACCTCAACCTCCTTTCTAAAGTTAACGTCTACTAAAAAGAAATCATCGCGACGGTACTGGAGTGTATCTCTACTCAGTACACCGTATGATATAGTTGCTTTGAAAGGGCCCTTGCTGCTCGGCCACCCGTGGTTACAATTGGTGCTACACCGCCGATGCGATATCAGACGACCAGGTTGACTACAAATAACCACCACACTCGAAAACATCAAGATTGCCTGCCGGAATCATAATAACCCTTGCTAACCAACACATCGCTAGATGACGTCCTTTTTCCGAGATAGAGCGGCGGCAGTCGCGTCGTATATGCCCGGAAGGTCGAGGAGAGACTATGAGTCTATACCGACCGAAGACGGCGACGTTGAACCAACGCAACAACCGGACGATGAGGAGGAATCCAAAAGCACCGCAAGGCAGAGGGCCGCAAAAATAATACTGTCAATTCTTTTAATCTGCTTAACGTTCTTACTGATTCTTGCCGCTGTCGTCGTGTAAGTCTGAATCTCGCTGAGCATCTTGTCTTATTGGCATCACGTGGTACATTACATGCTCAAAACAACACTCAACCAGCCATTTCTTGATATCGGAGCAGGGGTTTCCAATTAGTATACTAACAAAGACACAGCTGGGCGCGATCTCACCCTAGAGATCACACGCTTCCCTGTCAGCGCACGGTGGTAGGCGAAATTAACAACGGCTACCAATGCCATCCTCAGATCTCGCACCACTGGGGCCAGTACTCTCCTTACTTCACTGTTCCTTCTGAAGTATCGGCAAGCATTCCAGAATCATGCGAAGTAACGTTCGTTCAAATCCTGGCTCGTCACGGTGCTAGGTATCCTACGTACACGAAGGCGATCCTGTACAAGAATCTTGTTGGACATATCCTCACAACTACTGGAAACTTTGAGGGGAAGCTTGACGGAAAATATGAGTTCCTCCGATCCTACAAATGGAGTAGCGGCGCCGACAAATTAACTATTATAGGCATACAGCAGCTGACGAGCATGGGATACAAGCATTATCAGCGCTACCAATCTCTGGCCAAAGATACAATCCCGTTTATACGAAGCACTGACCAAGATCGTATGATGGCCTCCGCTTTATGGTTCGTAGAAGGCTTTGAAATAGCCCGACGGGAGGACCCTGAACATACTGGGCCAGACTACAACGACGGCTACGATATGATCTTAATCCCCGAGGATCCTAGCTTTAACAACACATTAAGCCACGACCTCTGCGATTCATTTGAATCAGGACCATTCTCCCATGGCGGCTTAGATGCCCAAGCAGTGTTCGCCGCGACCTTCGTCCCGCCGATCCAAGCCCGCATAAACGAAGATCTGAAGGGTGTCAACTTGACTTCAAAAGAGATAATATACCTCATGGATCTATGTCCTTTTGACACCGTTAATCCTGATGTTATCCCTGACCAGTACGAGGCACCTCTGTCGCCCTTCTGCCACATCTTCACCCCATCCGAGTGGCGCTCTTACGACTACTATCAATCACTGGGTAAATTCTACGGCTTCGCACAAGGGAATCCCATGGGACCTACACAAGGTGTCGGCTTTGCAAACGAGCTCATCGCGCGGCTGACGAACAGTCCCGTTATTGACCACACCAGCACGAACTCCACCTTGGATCGCTCCCATCGAACGTTTCCCATCGACAAGAATACCACGATGTTTGCGGATTTCAGCCATGACAATGACATGATAGCCATCTTCGCTGCACTTGGACTTCTCAATGCTACGAAGGCGTTGGATAAGGAGAACCTGCAGACTATAGAGGAGACGAATGGTTATTCGACGAGCCGTATTGTGCCATTTGGAGCTCGTTCATATTTTGAGAAGATGAAATGTAGAGGGAAGGACGAGGAGCTGGTGAGAGTCCTTATTAATGATCGTGTGATACCCCTTCAAAATTGCGGCGCCGATAGCCTTGGTCGTTGCAAACTAGGCGCCTTTATTGAGAGTTTGACGTTTCCACAGCACGATGGACATTGGGACAAGTGTTTTGAATAGCGTGGCAGCATGCGATAGTTTAATGCTTAATTGATATATTTTATCGTTACAAATGATATCGTTCATACAATGCATCCTGCTCTACAAATCTATCTATCCAAAGCTATGTATATACGCCGTCTATTCGCCTAATCTAAAATGCATCCCAACCAAATACAATCCACTCGCTGCCTCATAATCATAACAGATATGCCGCTCCACCTAGAAGCGTCATCCCAACACCCGCCCACCACACCGTATTCGCCATCCCGGATGGCGACTTCACATCCATCGTCCCAGACACATGTCGTTTAATGTGCTTGGCGTCCTTATTCAATGGCTCGACCAAACTCTCCGCGGACCGCTCACTCCTCTTCACCTTTGCACCCGTCTCCTTCGCTGCGTCAGCTTTATCCGTCGGGTTCATCGTCACCGTCGGCAGCATCATGGGCGGGCTATACGCCTGGTACAGCGGCTGGACGGGTGTTCCATCAAACTGATATAGATCAAGACGGTTGATCTTCTTGTAGTCGTCAATTTTCGCCTCATACTTCTCCATCAGCTCCGGCTGGTGGTAGCGCGAGTACTGCGAATTCTTTGCGTTTTTGCAGGGGTCGGAGAGCTGCTGGCGCCCATCGACGGCGATGGGGTTCAGGCTCAGCGAGCCGTTGGCATTTTCTGTGAAGGTGCCGTGTTGGAATTGGAGGAGCGCTTTGGGACAGTTTGGGTTGGTTGCTGTGCAGGGGTTAGCCTGCGACGTGGCTTGGGGGGTAGGGGAACATACGATTGGAGACTGCGCGGTAGTAGGCTGACTCGAAGAAGCCATCTGCAGTGAAGGAATATGAAATTCCCGCGTGGGATGGCTCGATGAAGCTATCATTGACTGGGTTATAGAAGCCCTACAGATAAGGAATAAGCCTTTCCCATCGAGGAATTTACAGATGGTGTAACCATACCGGCCCTGTCATCACCTTGGCGGACTTTGATGACCATGTCCCTACCAATGCGGGGTTAATTGCCGCGGTCGACGACGATATGAGCAGCGTACTCGCAGCCAAGACTGCACGGAGAATCATAGCGGAATTGTGCTATGAAATCGGTTCCTCGAGGAGTTGTTGTTTGTCGTTTGCCTTGTCCCAACGGACTCCCTTAGAGGCGGGAGCGAAGGGTTGCCAAGGAGCTTACAGTACGGTGACAAAAGTTTCCGTACGGGCCTGTGCTCAAATTGCACTAAACGAGTGTCTTTTTGTACGGGAAAAGCACAGACCCGTAGGGAAACTTTTGGCGCCACACTGTATCTGATCGACGGGATCCAGATGCAAGGAATTCTGGTGGCGGCCCACCCCTGCTTAGAATAGAAAATGACGTAGTACTGTGATTTTAGCGGTACAACCCGTATATCAACCCGTATATCACGACAAATTTGACAATCTGACATACTATTTGGGATAGTCTTTCACTATATTATACATGTAAATAGTAGCTCTAATTAACTTAACACGAAGAAATAATTTCTTGTTGGAAAATATCCATTTCTCCGAGGCTAGGTGGCTGACAGATGCCGTTTTATCCTGCCGAAGCCCGCCGAGTTCCCCATTTGACAGTGGCAAGTCTCGGCAAACATTGCTTGAACCTATAGTAACGGTGAATTTTATAGCATATGTGTAAAACAATAAGCAATGGTCAGACTTGGCAGTTGAATTTTCACAGTTATCAGTAAGTTGTCAACTATATATCCTCGGCATGTATGAATCATACAAAAGTGAAATCAGGTATAAATGCTCGGAAAGTTCCCGTCAAATGTGATTCCTGGTCCTGAAGACCAAACCATTTTAACTTCAGCCGATTACTATTCAAGTGCAAACCAACCAACAAAGAAAATAATCACTCTTTATTCACTTAAAAAGCTAGTCCCCACATTACAACCGGTGGTACACACACTTACCCGTCGAGTAGTGCCCAGTAGCAAACAGTGTAACCCTTCTGCACGAGGCCGTCCAAGCTCTACCTGCAGACCGCCAACCGAACAAACGTACAAATCTCCCCCGTGAGACTATCCCGCCGAATCTTGTAAGACGCAGCCCTTATGTCAAGTGCTTTGTTCCCAGAGAATATCCGTTTTGGATAAACACTGCATTTTCTTTCGCTCGCATACCCGTGAAGCACCTGCATACAATTCACATGGCTAACGTTCATAGTATAAAGCTACTCCCACCCACATCCACAGCCACAGCGAGACCTTTTGTCTCCTTCAAACGCTGGCAACATCAAACCTGAATACCACACACAGAGCTATTTCAACCCCACTATATCAAAAATGTCGCGTTATATCTACCCATACAACGAGAGCACCACACGAAACTCCCCTCAGGCTATATGGCACAAGTTCCGTGCTAGTTCCCTGTTCAACGCTGACCACGGAGAAACTGACTCAGTCATGAACCTTATCCCCGCTGAGAAGGTTGTGGCAGTGGAGAAGCCAAGGGTCCGCAGAGGAGGAAACCCAGGTAAGTGGCTCTCCTTGTACTTATTGTCGATATATACTGACTTCTCTCTTTCAGATATGTGCTTTGGTTCGTGCTGCCGAGGCTCAAATAACTGAGACGAGATGATGAGATGATTTTTGGTCGGTTTTTTTGAGCGATGATTACCCATTTAGCGCGCTGGACGAAGGTGGTTTGCTTTGCTTGCGATGGTTACACAGCGATGATGGCGAGAGCGAAACTACAGCGACAGGCGTGAGAGGATTACAACATTAGACAAAGCTGATTGCCTATTTGGTGCAGTGTTTCATGATGGCGCTGTGCATCTGTTTTTGGGGGACCTATTTTCTCATGGAGCTGGCATTGTTACCTTATTAAATCACATACAATAGACTTATAACAAACATATTCTAAACTCTTCCCTGCTGGCCTTACATTAACTCCTTCCTATTTGACTTCGTGCGCCAGTGGCAGAGGGCATCAATCCACAGTGGGAGTGTTGTGACGTTATCAGCCAAAGAGGCACGTTCTTCCATAGCATGTGGATATCTGCGCATATAGTATATCTTTTGGTAATGCCACCAAATCCGCCAACCAAGCATAACTATAAGCGTCAAAGGTATACTGACGACCCAATATATCCATAGATCAGTGACCACCACCTCTCCTCCACTATTTACAGAGGATTCCGATGAATTGTTGCTCGATAAAGCCTGCCAATTAAACATTGTCATGCTAAATAGTGTCTTTATTGTTAAATTGTTAGCTTATGTTACTAATATATCCTGGATATACTTACTGCCACAAAAGTTGGAGGCAAGAACACTACCGTAACAAAAGCGAGAGTCTTCATTGCCGAACTATCAAGGCCAGTAGTAGCTGCCATCCTAAAATTAAGACTGCTATCAGCCTGTGCAACAAAGTTGTATAGCTGTAAGAGTTATGTTTAAGTTAGCAGTGTCCACTTTAACAAGAACAAGCATCTGTTTAATCATACCACACTGAGCTGCAAATCCAATCTTTCCTTTATCGATATAGCATGGTCTGAAACTGACTCAGTAGTACACTCTAAGGTGTCAATTGACGCCTTCAGCTCTCTCTCAGAGCACGTGAGTCTCGGAACCTGAAGCTCTTGGATCTGACTGTGTACACTATGAAGAAACTTGCAATACCGATGATCCCATTTCATACTAGCAATGAAATTAATTGTGTCTGTCATGGTAGTGCTGAGTAGGGTCGTGGTTTCAATCCGGGCCTCCTCATTTCCTATCAACTCCCTTAATTCAGCGAGGCCAAATGAATCCCTACTACCAGTGAGGCGTCCGGATTGGGTGACACCAAGGCGAAACTCGATACTAGTTGTATTACGCGACAATGCATAAGACTTGAATTCGTTAGCTCTAAAAAGATGCTCCTCTAAAAGTATGACAGGTAGCAGCAACGGATGGGTCCAGAGCGAGACGGCCGACTTGATCAAGCCCTGGATTCTTTCAGCATGTGGAATCATTTTCTTGCCGGTGACATGGTTGGTTCTAGTAAGAACGCCCCAGCCGTGAAGAAAAGCGACTGTGATGCCTGTTTCGAATGAATGAGATAGAGCGAGACCATAATTTCCAAGCTGATACATCTGTGGAACCTTGAGCATAATTGCTAAAGATTGGTGTCAACTACAGCCCTAAGAGAAATGATGATATTTTCATTCTTACCAACGGACTCAACAGAGTTTGTTGCAGAGAGCTTAAACTGGCAAGAATGTTCCCCTCTATTTTGGTCAAGTAGAGGGAGGGTTCCAGTTGGTAGTCCAAAGGCTTTTTCAATCGCTAAGAACGACTTGTCACTCATTGCAAAACCAAGAGGTCTCCAGCCAAGCCTTTCACAGATTAGTAGCCGAATAGAGCCATTTGACTGTCCGAGCTGAGCATGATTGGGCTGTGTGAATTTTCCTCTCTGGTACAGCCATTCATCAACCTCGGGATCCGTTAGGAAACCTTGCCGATAGCAATCATGTGTAGCAATTTCTGATTACAATGATCAGAAACATTCATCTGCATAGTGGTATTATATCAGAGCATTAAAGTGTAATCTTACGAGGATCAGGATAGCTCCAGGCTTCAGTATACGCAAGCAGCTGATCACGAGGCTCCCACAAGCTTTCGTCTAGGACCTTTTGTCGTTGTGGTCCAAACATTCTCACCACCAAGCGTCTGGTTATGCTTAAAAAATGTAAAAGGTAGATAGTGTGCTCAGTTACTGTTGTTTAAAGGGGCAATGTTGGCGCAGCGATATTTCACGTCTTACGCTCATTTTGTCACGTGTGCGGCTGATATATGGTTGAGATTTCAACTTTCTGTAGTGTAGGCTATTGTTCTTTCAGTAGAGACAGGGATGCTCTCTTCAACAGCAAGGCTCCTAGGCTTTAGTAAAAACAGCGTTTGAGCGTTGCTCTGAGGTCAATCAATCAAACCCCTGCTCGCCCATAGTGACAGACGGGAAGCGTTATGGCTGACCCACATATATACTTTACCATAAAAAAAAGTATCATACGGGCTATTTTTGTAGTATATTATTACCAGCCTACCACGATACAGTGAAGTACAACATCTAGTCTCAAATGACTCCTACCAAGACCGTACGACACCTAAATTAGTTTCATCTATAATAGACGGAAGTATACAAGTTAAACCTTATAAGCTTCTCAATTCTTGACCGCTTCTCTTTTCACCATCCACCGCCTGTATCGTACAAACAAACAAATCGCACCTCCAACTTCCAAGATGAGGGTATCTGAACCGCAGCAGCGCCAGCATGAAATTCTTTACGATGAAGAATCTTACCGCCAGAAACTCACCAGAGAGTCCAATATCTCACATGCAATAAGTATAGTAGCGATGCTACTCCTTGGTGTAATCATCTTATTCTCACTCTGGTACACTTTATATCGGTTACTTCATTCCACAGACACTCATTCCCTCGAAGCCTATCTCTCGATTGTGCGCGAGTTGTAAGCAACTTTTCAACGTTATGAAAATGTAAATTAACTGCCTTTATGTCAAAATTTCGAAGGAAATCAACAACTAAAGGCTCTGTGCCAAGAAGGGTACTGGTGATGGCCGTCGGGACTGTGTATTGCAGAAGCGTCTATGGTTTCTGTAGTTTAAATAAGGGTTCTTGGTCACTAGGAATTGTAACCATAACCCAGCTACTCAGAAATAACCTGTATTGTTTACTATAGGAATGATAATATTGTGATTATAATCAGTACAGTAAATTAAGAGCCTTGCATCCAGTTGATCTGCCCAGCCTATTAGACTAAGAAAACAGTAGCCGGGGCAACTATGAGGAGCCACCTCATCCATCCCAGTCCCACAATCATGAGGACATATCAAAGGTTATCAAAGTAAGGGCGGGGCCCCTCAGTGCCTAGTATGACACCACAGACTCAGAGTTCAGACCCATAGTCTCAGGTTCTGTGGGACCAATATTTAGGAGCGCAGCTAGACCAGCAACACCACATGGCCCAAGAAAGAGGCCATGCCTCACCAGATATAGCACTGCATCGTGGCACAGAGAATCGGAGACTGTGACGCTGGCATCAATACCATCCTGAAGGAGTCGAAACGGTACCACGTTCCAAACCAGCCATGATAGTCTCAGACGCCTTGATGGGAATAATTTGACCGGCCTTTGGACTAGTATGGAGGCATCCCGCGGAATCGGGCTCAACCGTAACGGTGGTAATCGAACGCCCTCTTTACTTGGCGTGGGTGACTACGACTGCGGTGAGAGAGCTCATACTAAATGGCGTGATGATGATTGTAGGCTTTAAGTTTCTATCTTCGAGCTGAACATCAATCTCGCGCAACATAGTAGAGTAGCCATCAACAATCCAGGATGGGATATCATCATATCCTTCAAAAGACATGTCCTGGATCAGAAGCCCACCTGGTGTCGTGGCTGTTTTGTCAGCGGCACTGCGTACGGACTCGTCGTAGTCACCTTCAACAACCGTCACGTCGGCTCCTTCCTTGACAATAAGTTCTCGAGCATGATTGCTTACAGCCCTGGGGACAAATATCTCGACTGGCAGGTCAAGCAGCTTGGCCATATATGCCACGGCCCGTCCATGGTTACCGTCAGTGGCAGCGAAGAGTTTGATTGATGCATCTTTTGCAGCCCCCAAGAGATCATCAAGGCTAATATTAAGGGGAAGATCAAGCCTCGATGCTATAGCTCGATATGTTCCCCACAAGGCGCCTAAAATCTTGAATGATGGAAGTCCCAATCGATTCCCTTCATCTTTGACGACGATCCTTTTTACTCTAAACCTTTCTGCAAGATCGACAAGAGGTACGAGGGGAGTAGGCGTGTATTGAGGGAGACTCTCATGAAATTTCCTCACAGTAGATGCATCAGCAAGGTCGGGGAGACTGTAAGTTTTGGCGTCTGGGTTGGTATATGTGGACTTCTGGCCTGAGGGTATGATCACAGCTCCAGAAAAGGATAAAAGCTTCACAGCTGCATAAATTTGTCGATGTATAGATACCGCAGTATATTTTATCCAAGCGCATATACGGAATAAATTGGCATCCGAATGGTCCGAATATGTTCTGTTGACTGACATGCGATTTAGAGTATGGCGGGGAAGGTATGGCATGGCGTACCATGGACCTCGTTTGATCAGCTACCAATCTGAGAAAACAATTGCCGTAACACTGTGCGAATCCGGCCCATCCCTTCCGCCGCTCAACCTTGAAACCAAGACAAAACACCGAACAAGGTTACTTCGTTAATATAAAGTTGACAGCCAGTAGTTTCATCACACCCAAAAGGCAACTGAGAGGCATAAGCATCGTCTATTAAGTTGTCGATCTACCCAGATGTAGAACTGGTTGTTGTAAATTCGTTTATATATTATTTAACCACAACAGGCTGCTCCCACAGCCTAATTTAGAGTAAACAGCGTGATACTCTGATATTTGCTTAGAAATATATATATAAATGTCGTACAGACACCTTTGAGCCACTTTCCTGTTTCTATTTCTGACCTTTTTCAAATACCGCAGAGTTTATTTTATTAAAAATCATCGCTATGAAGTATCTATCATTGGCCACTTTTGTTGGAATTGCAACCACAGTCTCTTCCCATGGAGTCATCACCAGTCCATCCCCCAGGATCGCTGGAGCTGCCTCCCTCGCAGCCTGCGGTACTGCAGTAACGCTTCTTCACAAGCAAGATGTGACCGACCATGTTGAAGGCCTCCCCGAGGTAGCTGCCATAGATTCGACCTACAATGCCGACGAATGCAATCTCTGGCTCTGCAAAGGTCTTCAGCTGGACGAGGAGGCCAGCGGTCCAGTTCAGACTTACTCCCCCGGTGACGTCGTACCAATCGAGGTTTACCTCCGCATCCTCCACGCCGGAACCGCAAATGTGAGCATTGTCGACACAGCATCGAACACATTGGTGGGGACTGAGCTTCTCTACTGGGACAACTACGCGGACGAGACGTTACCTACCGTGCCGGAGAACAACACCTTGTTTTCTGTTACGATCCCAAGCGATATTGAGGAGGGCAAGTGCACCACTGCCGGCGAATGCGTAAGTGAAGCCTTCCAGATGATTCAGTGAGAGTAACCTAACTTTGGGGATTCAGGTCATCCAGTGGTGGTGGTATGGAGTTGGTGCAAGGCAGACTTATGAGTCTTGTGTGGACTTTGTCCTTGCGCCTGCTGCTCCCTCGAGCAGGATCCGAAGAAACTGAAGAAGGATCCAATACTGTGAATAGGTGGTCGAGATTGCCAGGTGAAAAATGGGAGGAGGTTCATATTGGCGTAGTACTCTCAATATAAGCATCTTCCTATAACAGTATAAATAAGATAATGAAGAGTCGATATCAGTGTGCATTCAAAACATCGGTATAAATCTGTATGGAGATAATGTACTTGATATTTATCATATTGACTGAACCTGGAGAAAGTGGAGTTCCAAGCTGCCAGATTAGGTAGCGACAGCGGTGTGGGGCTGCAGAATCGCGGATGCCCTCCAATGTAAACAATAACATCCTGGCTCCCGCAACAATCATCGCCCAGTAATTAACTCTCGACAACACTTCGACGCTTGTGACTACTAATATTTTGGGGATTCCCATTCATGAAGCATTATTTAATAGCGACGAAGCTTAGTTAGCGCATACTTATCGCGTTGTGTTACCTCCGATCGTTCGGCTCCCAGCGTGTCCCACATTAAATCGCCAAACAGCGAGAACAGCAAAACAGCTCCAACACAGATACGCTTTACCACATTGCGCTGTCACTTTTAGAAACCATGGCGGCGGATATACCAGAGCAGTATTATACGGAAGTTGCACGGCTGGAGTCGTTTCACACAGCGCAGCCACTACCGAAACGGCGAGGGTCCAATGCGACAGGACGCGCCCCAAAGTCTATGAAATGGCCGCACTCATGGCTTGAGCCAGAACAGGTATGATGCGGAATTTCTCAACAGTATAGGTTAACTCTAACATGCTACAGCTGGCGGCCGCAGGATTCTTCTTCCTCCCATCCCACGAGAACCCTGACAATGTAAAGTGCTTCCTTTGCCGAGAGTCGATATGCGGGTGGGAGAAGGGCGACAACCCGCTTGAAGAGCATCTGAAACTGTCACCCGGATGCGGATGGGCGGTCACATCGTGCATCGAGGCGCGAGTGGGCGATATGCATTTGGAAAACCCGATGAGCACGCGGATGGTGGAAGCGAGGAAAGCAACGTTTGGAGACCGCTGGCCGCACGAGGGAAAGAAGGGGTGGAAATGCAAGACTAAGCAAGTACGTTGATGATCGGAACTGTGCATTAATCCTTACTGACGATGATATAGTTGGTGGAAGCTGGGTGGATACACAAGCCGACGCCGGAAGGCGATGATTACGCGGAATGTGTCTACTGTACTCTTGCGTTGGATGGCTGGGAGCCGGCCGATAAACCATTGTGAGTCTCAAACGCACATAATGGGAAGCTCCTCTAATCTAATCACAGTCACGAACATCATGCGCGATCCCAGGATTGCGCCTTCTTCACACTTTGCAACCAACCAGAAAGCCCGATCGCCAAGAAAACCGCAAAGGGCAGGAAGCCCCGCGCCTCCAAGGTGTCCAGATTATCAACACAATCTGCCTTCACGGAGGCACCATCTATAGTTGACATGGATGTCGAGGAAGGTGATAGTGTGATGACAACCGCCACAACTGCATCTCAATCCACCCGACAGGCACCCAAAGGAAAGAAAGCCCCTGCTAAAGGTAGAAAGAAGAAGGAAGAGCCGATTGAGGTCAGCGAGCTACTAGAGCCAGAGGAGGAGGAAGTCGAGGTAGTGGCGACAGAGCAACCAAAGCCCAAACGCGGGAAGAAGAGGGCTAGTGAAGCGATGGAGGATACTGCGAGTGTGATCGAGACTCAAGCGCCACTGCCCAAACGGAGGACACGAGGAAGTATTGCCGTTCAAGAGAGCATAATGGGTGACATGTCGATGGAAGAGGCCACTGTGATCGAACAACCACCAGCTAAAAAGGCCGCACCCAAAAAGAAAGGGCGACAATCGAAGACATCGCGTCAAGTCTCGACAGCTTCGCAGGCATCCCTCCGCGCACATGTGCCGGATGACGATGAAATCGATAGGATGCTTGAAGACGATCTCAACAGGCCGCTTAGCGACGAAGAGGATCTGGAAAGCAAGGCAGTTGTTCACGAGGAACCCAAGGCTTCGACGGCACCCACCCGACGCGCAACACGGACTAGCAAGGTTGCGAAGTCAGATCACGACATGTTCTCTCCGGCCGAAGCTGAGATAGACGAGGCAGCACTTGAAGCGGAGCTGGAGGCAATGGAAGCTGAGGAATCGAAACCACTCCCCAAGGCAAGGGGCGCAAAGGCCAGCCAGCCACGAAAGGTATCCGCAAAACAACAGGCTGCAGCAAAGCGTGCTGCACAAGCTGAGGCCGCTGCTGCTGAGGCTGCCGCCGAGGCTGCGGCAGAAGCGGCCGAAGCAGCTGCAGCCGCTGAGCTTGAAGCTGCTGAAGCGCAACTTGCTCGTGCTCAAGCAGAAGAAGCTGCGGCTGCTGAGCTTGAGGCTGCCGAAGCAGAACTTGCTAGAGCTGAAGCCGAGGAAGCTGCCGCCGCTGAGCGTGAGGCTGCCGAGGCCAAAGGGGAGGTTCGCCGGGTCGAAGCTGAGCGTGAAGCTGCCAAGGTGGAAGCAGAAGCTCGCCGGATTGAAGATGAGCGTGAAGCTGCTGAGGCTGAAGCAGAGGATCGCCGGATTGAAGCTGAGCGTGAAGCTGCTGTGGAAGAGGCTCGCCGGATTGAAGTTGAGCAAGCGGAGTTGGAGCAACAGCGGAAACCCGCACCAAAGGCTCGAGCTGGTCGCGCGTCGAAGGCCAAAGTCGCTAGGGCAGCTCCAAAGAGGGTGACTAGAGGCTCAATTATGTACATGGATGAATCCATGGTATCCGCATTGTCTCACCAAGAGGACAGCATAGCAACTGCCCATGACGACTCTGGCAACGAGACCGACGCCAGCCAAGCCACTATGGTGCGCGGAGGCAAGAAGCGTGGCTCAGCCATGGCCAAGAAAGCAAAGGGCAGCAAGAAAACACCCGCCCGCAACATTGAGGACATCATCCATCCCTCCATTGAAGTGCCACAGCCGCAAGAAGATGAACCCGTACCTCAGCCACAGCATCAGCGTGCAGTTGTCTCCAAGCGCGTGGCCAACATCGAAGACAGGGTCAAATCGCCACCCCCTCAGGTCATACCACAAAGGCCGGCGAAACTCCGCGCCAAGACGAAGCCGAAGGATAAGGTGCCCGCTTCTGTGGCCGCACCCGCATCGCCCTCGCCACTACCTGAGCCGGCGCCAGTAGAAGAGCCAACGCCACAACCTGCGGCGCGCACCCGCGCAGCGAGCATAACGCCCTCGCCATCACCACAGAGCTCGGACGCGGAGAACCGCCCGCCAAGCTCGCGGCCAAATGCCTCAGCTGAGCAGCCAGCGCCAGTGCGGATTCCTCTCGCAGCAACGCCGGGGACTCCGTCGAGGCGTAACGTGGTTTCGGGCTTGAAGAGCGGGGAGCCATGGGTGGGTGTTGATTTGGAGGAGGTATTTGGACATTTGAGGAGCGCGGAGAGGGAGAAGGGGAACTTTGTGGTTGGCGGGGCGAGGGGCGGGTTAGGTGGGCTGGGGAAGGGAGAGTTGACGGCGGAGGAGAAGGGGATGACTGTTGAGGAGTGGGTTGGCTGGAATGCGGGGGTTGCGGAGGAGAGGTTGAGGATGCAGTGTGAGAGGATGGTTGGGTGCTTTGAGAGGGAAGGGGGGAGGGCGATGAGGGCGTTGGAGGGGGTGGAGGTTGTGGAGTAGGGGATGGCGATGGCGATGGAGGGTTGGATGGTTTATTTTACTCTTATTTTACGGGTTTTGGGAGGGGAAGGAGGCGTTTGGGGGTATTAATGATGATGAATTAGATGGTGATGCGGGTGGGAATTTTATATGAATTGATTCTCTTGATTAATATGGGAAGAAAGTGTTTTGGGGATGGTGACTACTGTCATGGACAGTGACATTGATTTCATCGTGAGCCGGCTATTTCTGACTCTACCTCGTTTCGATGGGTCGTTACGTCAGATGATAAGATTTTGGGGGGATGGGAAATCAAGTATCCCAGCTTGGACTGCCATTGCTGTAGTTGTTCAATTGTAGGAGTCTTTCTAGGTTGTCACGTTTGAGGTATAATTCCAGTTCGATACGAGGGTGAATGTCTTTGCTACGAGTTGGCCATGTAGGGAGTCCCTTTTCTTCCCCATGCCGCTCTTCCATCACCTGAAAACGCAGGAAGCATCTACTAGTAAGCGCCGTTGGGGATTAGTCGCTATGAGACCCGGCGTTAGAGATAGAATAATGGTGGCATCAAGACGTTCGACTAAGCGCCGTCGTTCGAGCGCGGCGGTAAAATACAGCACAGCACGGACAGAGTCGTCGCTCGAAGCGGACGAACTATACAGCAAAGAGAGCCATGACGTGGAGCTTTGCTGGTGATCGACTTGTTGGGACTCTACCAGCCACAGGTTCAGAGGCCAGAAGGGCGACGTATCATGTCGATCTCGTGGGTTTGAAACAAGAACAGCGCCAAAGAGCGCCAGGCTTTGAAACCTTGTTGGTGTTGGTGTGGATGGCGAGGGTTCAATTGTGGGCAAAAGTGACCCCACCAACAAACTTCTGGACCGTTGACCTTGGATCTTTGGATCTGGGATGCTGATAATGCTGACCTGGGGGCCCTGGGATCTAGAAGAGAAGCTGTTGGTTGCTGCATTTGGCGTTGCTTATTGTACGTACATCCATATACCCCGTATATGTACACTACTATAGAGAGTGGGCTGTGCAAATCAATAGACACCAAGACGGGCGCACACCTCCTCACCTCAGCTCGACATGATACGAGGAGAGTAGATCCTTCAAAGAGAGAGCGGGCGGGAGCGAAAGGGTTGATCGCTGTATCCTGTTTTATATTCTTGAATACTTGTGTACTGTACTATACTTCTGCTGTACATTATTGCCACTCTCTCGTCATTCCCATCCCCCCCATATTCTCCCCAGAGCATATTTCCACGATTATTTACGATTAATTTCTCCATCTCTTCTTCAACAAACCCATTTTTAATTGTTTTTTATTATTATTAGAAACGCTGGCGCTGACGGGAGACCCATCGAACCACCTGTACTACCCACCAAACCAGAAACCACAAACCACAAAGCCCAATGCCCACAATCTATATCCCGACCCCACCCCACTTCACCGTCACTTGGTCAACGATCCAGGTACAAACAGCACGGAGCACAGTACGACTGTACCAGGGTTTCAACTTCCAACCCTTTCCCAGCCCTGGTCGCCCATAGACCCAAAGGCCAGCAAACGAAACCTCCTCCGGCGATATCTGTTTAGACCAGCGTACGCCTGCTACGACTTCTGTCACGAGCCTGTCCACGAACCTATCTTGTTCCAACATCCTCGGCGCTTGCACGTTGGCAGTCGCCCTGCCTACTTATCGTTATCCCGCTCTCTCACACTGAGAAATCCCGAAATTGCGAACCTCCCCCTTTTGACGACGAGAATTGGCGACAACCTCGTGCTTTTCGAATATCCATACTTGACAAAGAGGCCAAGGGAAGCAAGCAAATACGATCAAAAACCTCCCATGACCTGATCGTTCAGCGAGCAAACCAACCCCCCCTCTTTCGGCGCCTTGCGCCATCCGCCCTCTCCCCCATCATGTCCTCAAACCATATCCTCTGTGATGCAGCATACACTCTCTCCGCCCGCTCGGGGCTCGGTGGCTCAGCCGAGTCTCGGCCGCCAATATACAAGACGATCGGTATCATACTCGCTATCGCATCGGGCTGCTTCATCGGCGTCTCCTTTATCTTCTCCAAGATGGGCTTGCTCAAGGCAAACAAGAAGTACGACGAGATACCCGGCGAGGGCTACGGATACTTGAAGAATGTCTGGTGGTGGGGCGGCATGACCCTTATGATCATCGGGGAGATCTGTAACTTCGTCGCCTATGCCTTTACGGATGCGATTCTTGTTGCCTCGATGGGAGCGCTGAGCGTTGTCATTAGTACCGTGCTATCGGCCATATTCCTCAAAGAACGATTGAGCGCAGTGGGAATGGTGGGATGCCTCCTTTGCATTCTGGGCAGCGTCGTAATCGCACTTAATACATCGTCGTCGAGCTCCGTTACGAACATCCAGGAGATGCAACACTTCGTCATACAACCAGGAATCCTCGCATATGGTGGCGTCGTGATCGTGGGGTGCATATTTATCGGAGTTTGGGTTGCGCCACGGTACGGGAACAAGACCGTGCTCGTATATCTGTCTATTTGCAGTCTGATCGGAGGTCTCAGTGTTGTTGCTACCCAAGGGCTGGGTTCGGCGATTCTGGCGCAGATCGGCGGGCAGAAGCAGTTTAATCAGTGGTTTTTATATGTTCTGTTTGCATTCGTGGTGGTCACTTTGGTCACCGAGATTATCTATTTAAATGTAAGCCCCCTTTTGAGAGAAGAAAGAGAAGAACAGCGCTGATATGTTACCTATAGAAAGCTCTCAATATCTTCAACGCGGCGTTGGTTACGCCGACATACTACGTATACTTCACTAGCGCCACCATCATCACCTCCGCCATCCTCTTCAAAGGCTTCGGCGGTACTCCCTCCCAAATCATTACCGTCATAATGGGCTTCCTCACAATCTGCTCCGGCGTCGCCCTTCTCCAACTCTCTAAATCCGCCAAGGACGTCCCCGACGCCGCCGTCTTCTCTGGAAACCTTGACCAAATCCGCACAATCGCCGAGCAAGAGCAGCCAGAGTCTGAGCCCAAGGCAGACGCCATCCGCGGCACCGCCGCTATCATCCGCCGTCTCTCTACCGCGCGCCAGAACATGGAGTTGGCTGAAGCTCGCCGCCTCCACGACGACATGCAAGCTGATCTCCAACCCGTTAGTGAGAACGAGCAGATTGAGTGGGATGGTCTAAGGCGTCGTCGCACTACATACGGTAGCGCGCACCGCCCCTTCACACCCGCGTATACTGCATCTCCTCACCCGCCGCTGGGTATGTCACGCTTCCCTACCGACGAGGAGCTCGCTGCAGAGGAGCGCCCTACGACTGGATCTCTCACCCCTAGCTTCATCGGCACGATCCGCACACGCGCGCGTAGCATGGTCCCCGGCTCAATCCGCCACGTCGATGACGGTGGCGCCCAGAGCCCTATGCATCCCGTCGCCCTAACGTCCATTGCGGTCCCCGGATACTACGACACCACCAGTTTAGACGAGCAGAAGACCGCATATGATGGCCATGCCGGCGGCGAACACCACATCCACTTTGCTGAGGAGCCGCGGGTGGGCAGTGGACACCTGACGGCTGAACGCCCACCGCAGAGCGCGAGGAGGCAGTTTAGTTTCCAGAATGTGTTCAGGAGGGGAAATTCCACGCCGACGATTGAAGATATTTCCGATCGCGAGATTCGCGCACGTGAGCGCGAGAGGGAGAGGGATTTGGCGAGCCACAAGGCTAGGCCCGGACTAGGGAGCCGTGGGACGAATCATAGTGTTAAGAAGTCCGGTGGGGCATCAGAGGAGGAGCGCGCGGGACTGGTGAGGCCTAGGGGGGATAGTGGGAGTGATGTCACTAGAAGCTTCCCGGAGTATGACGAGGAGGAAGGGTGGGAGGCAGAGAAGGAGGTGGATGAGGAGAAACCGCCACCCGTCCCGAAGCATGGCGGGGAGTATGAGGCTATTCGAGGCGGTGGCAGAGGTGGGGGAAGGGGCGGCGGCGGGAGGGGGAGGAGGGGAACGGATGGGAGTGAGAGTCCGCCATTGCCACCACTGCCGGCATTTGAGAAAGGTGGGGGGAGGGGGTCGTTTATTTGAGATGTCAGCTTTGGATGGCTGATTTATGTCTTGCATGCGAGCGGGCGTTGGATTGTATTGTAGGAATGAAATGAGATGAGATGTTTTGGATTTTGTGAGGGGTGGGAGGGGAGCTGGGGACTGGAGCTCTGGCTGGGGATGTTTTCCTGGGGAGGGATGTGTGTGTATATAGAGAATAGATAGCATGGGGAAGGGGTATAGAAATGATATCCAGTAGAGCACTTGTGGTACCAGTATGAATTTAAGACGGGAGTAGTCTAACTTGAGACATTTGAACTGTAGTGTATAACATGGGCGGGGAACAATGACCCGCCTAGGCTATAGAAAAGGAGACGGAGTAAAGGTTATCAAAGTTAAGACTAGCTAGCAGCAAGCTATGAGAGATCCAAGCAGCCTGGAAGAAAAAGAAGAAGCGTAACCGGCTGGAGGGGGAGTCCACTCACGTAGTAGAGTACCCACCAGAAATTTGATCGGGAGATGTGAGGAGTACTTGGAAGGATGGAGTCGAGGCCTACCAACGAGGTCGTCACATTTCCAAATCCGTGAGACCGCTATAACCTACCTATATACGAGTGGTGAGGGTAGCAAATGGCGAGGGTAGGCGAGTGGTGACAGTGGACAAGTGGTAGGTATCCTCGTCATACTTAAAGTCTAGCATGTCTGCTTTCTTCAACCACAGCAATTGCCCTTCGGAACCGGGTGCTTTTCCGACCAATTTATTCATTGTGTATTGTGTTGGCGATGGATTTTTCATTCTCCTTGCCTCTCTCAGTGTCTCGTATATCATTCGTTCTTTTTAGTTCAGCGTCTTTGCCCTAAAGTTTTGTGTTTAGGGTGTCGTTCTATATGGGCTGGAGTAAATACACGAAGGCCCGATCAGCTTCTTAGCCAGCGTAATAGCCCAGGAACGGGCCGGGAGCTAGTGAACGCCGTCGCTTCGTGGGCGCGGGCGCTGTCATGCACCCTCAACGTGGGAATCTGAGGATAAACGACTCCAGCCACAGTCATTTACAGCCCAAAGTGAGAATTGGGAAGGCGGGGGAGGGGGATCACCATCAAGATCCACGCTCACCACACGTTTTCACCATTAACCTTCTTTCCAAGACATCACTGCGTGTTAATATATTCCGTACATATTTCTATACATATCCTGTCATTCGTTGCATTATTACTACCCCTCCTTCAAGCGGTTGTTACCCGGCACCTGTGTTATCTCACGACCAACATCCTTCCTTTGGTCCCTTGCGTCGCCCAGCCACCCCGCCAGCCACGCCCCTCGCTGCACCTAACGCCTCCATCAGCAAGCCAAGGCTACCATGCTTACATCCCCGAAGTGACGACATTGCCTCCAACAATCCCATCCAAACATTAAACTTCCACTTCACGATCCAATCCGCGACGACGCGTACGAGGGACGAACCGCTACCATCGCTCACTCTGGTGAGAGCCTGATTGACGACTTTTGAGCTGGAATATCTGTGCTGGTGTCTCCAACGGAAGCAAGGCGACGGATTGGCCATTCAGCGTGCGCAGCTACCCGCCACAAGGACCACGCGCAGAACACCATCGAAAACACGACGAGAGGCAGCCATAATCGCAGAATCCCGCATTGCGCGACACCAATCGTACACCCGCGCATCGAACGGGAACGCGCAGCGCAGGCAGACGGATCGTACAGGACGCTTCTCTCCTTCGCGCCGCCGGCGACATAAGCCGCGAATCAACACCACAGCGCACGCCTCCACCCCACACATACAAACATAATGGCGCCCCTCCCTATCCTCGACCCCCGCGACGAATTCAAAGCCATACCCACCACCTACTCCAGCCTCAACGGCCCACCACCCGGCGAAATCGCCGGTATAGTCCTCGGTTCCGTCGCGGGCTTCATTCTGCTCGCCTGGCTCATCTACACCACCTGCAGCGGCAGCATAACTATAACCGGCGACGATGAGACCGTTTCCTCTGTCGAGATAAGGCGGCGAAAGCGGCGACACAGCAGGAGTAGTAGGGGCACGCCGGTGGTGGACCGAATTATTGTGCAAGAGCGGACGGAGCGGAGGAGCGGGAGTAGGATGAGTAGACGGAGTAGGAGTTTGGGGAGTGTGGAGGAGGTGGTGGTTATTGAGGAGGGGAGCCCGCCGCCGAGGAGAAGTAGGAGTCAGAGGGGGGGTGGGTATAGGGAGGTTGATCCGAGGGAGTATGGGGGTGGGGATGTGCCGATGAGGGAGGTGAGAAGGGGGTCGAGGAGGTGAGGAGGAGGGCGTGGATTTCTGGTGTGCTGGCGCTTTCTTTGGGGTTATTTTGGAGCTAGTAGAGGATGTGTTGTGTTTCGCATATACCAAATACTCGCTGATATTTTTGCTATTTATTTTGAATCGGGGGAGCGAAAAGGGGGAAGGGTATGGGTTAGGCGGGGGGGAAGGCGAGATGATATCATGCTTTATGGGGCGTTTTGGAGGATGTATAAGGTTCGTTTTCACAATATTATTACTATTACACAAATTCAGCTATTTAAGTTTAATATGAATACAAACGACAAAGTGTTTGTGTAAAACGTGCCTACCCCGCTTGAATTTGTGGATTTATTTCCCCTCTCTGCCCACAATCTCACTACGACAACTAGTAGAAGCAGTCGGAAACATGCAGTCCAGACGCCCTATTCAAGACACTACAGGAGACAGGACAGGAGACAGGAGAGCAGACAGGGCAGGAGGCAGGGTGGAGGCCACCACAAAAGAGCAGGATGCATTTGCTGATGAGCACACGTATCGGTTCCCGACAGATGACCGGAGATTCATGTCTCTGACAGTCGCTGGTGAAATCCGGGCATAGGTGACAGCAAATGAGCAGGTGTTTGGTGAGAACATAAATAGAACGGAAGAGAGAGATCTGTTGGCCGGAGCTGTCACCGTTGCATTCTTGTCACTGGTGTCGTGTTGTTGTCACTTCATATGCTGTCGCTGACGATAATGCCGCCTGTAGGAGTAGATCAGGGAAACCAATCAATCAGACCTGGAATATCTACACAGTAAGCTCCGTAGTTTCAAAACTTCCCTTAAAGCAATCTGAACGGATTTCATTTATGGAGTCGCCCGTTTAGCGGCTTGGGTTGACTTGATCGCTGCTATATATAGTGTGACGGCAGCTCCCCCTTAATTGTTGACAACAATAAAAACCTAACCAAGAGGCCCGTGTTGACGTCTATTTCACATTTGCTTGTTAGATTATGTTGTTCTACAGGCTAAGATTCGCCAGAAGCTTGTATTTTAACTTGCAAACGCCGGTGATATGTTATGCAAGTATACATTCTTGTATTCTACACAGTGAGGACTATCTGATCCCCATGAGAAGGTAGATCGCACTGCCACTATCACTGCCTCCATTCGTCATAGACGCGAATTCAAATCCGCCGCCACTAAATCCCAGTGGCTCATCTAATAGCCAATCTTCCCAGCAACGACCAACTCCAAACTCCTCGCTCAAGCCTATATACAGCCGTTCCCGTCTCCCCACTTTACGTCCCAGCCCCCCTCGTCCCCTCTTCATAAAACTCCAACGTAAGCGCCGCAAGGAGGCACGGAATCTCCCCCCTCTCCCTAACCCAAAACTTGACACTCTCTGCAATCTTCCCTGCAAATGCACTCCTCGCCCCGCCAGAGACCTTCATCGTCCCTGCCTCGCCATCAAACACGATGCTGCGCTCCTCATCCTCGGTGCCAGGGTAGAAGATACTGCTGACGCGCATCTTACCATTCGGCATGAACTCAACGCGCCACCCCAGAAGACTCGCAATGCCCTCGCGGAACTCGGCGGTCTTTGCGCCCCATACCTGCTTCAGCCGGGTCATCGCCTTTTTAGACGATGCTGCCTGCGCTTCAAGCTCGCGGCATTCGCGCTGCGCGGATTCGAGCGTGGCAACGGGGACCGTCTTGGCAGATGCGGAGGAACGGGTTGTGGTTGGTCCGGCGAGGAGTTGGGCCACGAGCGCGGCGTTCTCTTCCTTAAGGGCATTGAGGGTCGACATCTTGATCGCCTCTGCGTTTGCCGTGGGGTTATCCCTTAATTCTAGGACGCGCGTCTGTTTATGTGCGGTTGCGGCAGTGAGTCGCTCTTTTGTGACTGAGAGCTCCTTGGTGAGTTTCTGTGTCGCGGATTGCGCGGCTGATAATTCGTCCTGCAGCTTCCTGTTCTTGCGCGTCAGTGAGCCGAGGCGCTCTTGCTCATCGGGAGCCTCATCGCGTGTGCGTTTCAGGGTCGCGGTGACGGGAGCAGAGGCAATCTCAGCGTGCAGAGTCGCTACTTCATTGGAGTAAGCTGCGACCATTTCCTCAAGAGAAGTGATGCGCTGCGCTTTTGCGGCGTCGTAGGATGGGAGTTCCATGGTTGTCTCTTCGCTGTCGAGGGCGCTGAGCTGAGCACGGAGATACTCGACTTCCTTGAGGGCAAGAGTGCGCTGTCTTTCCAGCCTTTGACGGGCTTTGACATCACCGCCACCTCCTTCCTTGTTCGCCTTGTCGAGCTGACTGGCCAGGGCGGCCTTCTCGCCTTCGAGCGCCTTGATAATCTCGTCGCGTTCTGACAAGGCCGGTTCCAGCCGTCCAAGTTTCTCCAACTGCGTCGCTGCTTCCAGACGCTCTTGAACAAGTGCTCGTGCCAGAGCCTCGGGGGATTCGAATTCCACGGTACCATCCTGTGACTCGAGATACGCCGTCCATGCGAGGCGCTCATCCTCAAGCCTCTGACGCTGCAGGCGTGCCTCGCCCAGCTCCTGCTCCAGGTCCTCCATCTGTCCCACCTTGCGCTGGAGGTGCCTCTTTTCCTCCTCGACGACCTCAACGCTCTTGTGCAGCATGCGTAGGTGCTTCAGTTCGCGGGCCTGCTCGCGATTGCTCGCCTCCAGTGTGCGGATGTGAGTTACTTGCTCAGATAGCTCACGCTTGATAATATCAAGCGTATCCACATCGCCTGTTTGTGCTTTCAGCCTTAACACTTCTGCCTCCAGAGCTCCGATTTCTGCATCTTTCTTCTGCAGGATCTGTTGTACTTCTTGCATCGCCACATCCTTAGCCTCGGAATCCTGTTGTACCTCCTGGACACTGCGTTGTAGCGTTGTAGTCCGACTTTGCTCATCTGCTAGTCGCCTCTCGAGGCCTCTAACCCGCTCTTCCGCCTCTGTCCTGAGCTCTTCAACTTCCTCCTCGGCGACTCGCCTCCCCTCTTCAGCATCTCTAGCCCTCTTCTCCAGCCGTCCAGTATCTCCAATCTCTGCATCTCTCTTCCTCTCCACTTCCGCCTTCATCTCCTCCAGTGCCCTGACGGCCTTGTTCCTCTCCCCTTCCGCAGCTTGCATCTTCCTGAAATCTTCCTCCCCCTTCCGCCTCACCTCCCGCAACTCCGCCTCTCGCCTCAAGTTCGCCAACTCCTCTTCCTGCGCTGAACTCGAAATCTTGTACTTGAGCGCCTTAACCTCAGCTTTCAGCTCATTTAACTCTTGTGCCGTCGCGCTATGGATAGGGTGATTTGTTGTCGAGGCCCGCAAATTTTCATTACTTGGCGTCCTCATCCTCCCTCCCCTAGAAGGCGGCCTCGAGAGCCCCTCCCCCTCCTTCCTTGTCTCACTGCCCGTCAGGAAATCATAGCTAGGCTGTGAAGTCGAAGCGCGCATTGCTGATAACTATTGCCTCATTATTAGCACAACCTCCATTATGTCGCATGCCTCTTAACACCCTGGGAATAACTAAAACTCACTCGACTAGTGCCTAATGGCACCCTAGTTGGGATTCCGCTTCCGCCAGGCCCAATGCTTGTCCTCCCGGTGGCAGACCCAATGCTCGTGCGACCACTTGCGCCCAAGCTCGCGCGCCCTGCAATGCTGTTCGATCGGCGGCGCTGGTCGACTGACGGCGACGGTTTCATGGTCTCCGTATGGTCTCCGTATTTTACTCCGTGGGAGTGAGATGGGGTGGCGCGCAAGCGTGGTCGTTGTCGTCAGATCGGGATCATTTGGCGTTTTTGGTGTTGACGATGGTTACATCAACGAACGCGGGATTGCTGCGCAGTCACGTGTCGGCGGTTGGCGGGGCGACTTCCATCAACGACCACACATTAATACTTGAAGGACTGGGAGAATTTACAGGAAAGTCATATTTACTAAGGTTTTTAGTAGTCAGTGTGTCCATAGGTAGATAGTATATCCGGATCCGGAACCTCTGCTCTTTGTTCACAGCTTTGCCTTTCCGCATCCAGTGCCTGAAGGATTTCAAAGTGAACACACCGAACTGAAAACCCAGGGTTGGAAACTGAGAAGCACCAATCCTCAAATACATTATATACAGCTGGGACGCTGCATATTCAACTAAAAGGCTCATAGAAACCGAGCACAACCCTTCTCCTCTTGATTTAGCTTAGGATCTTTGACCTCCTCTGCCAACTGTACGCCGCCTGGAACCCCCGCCGCATCATGGCCCTTCGTCACTGGCACATAATCGTAAAAGCTTCCATGTGGCACAACAGGTCTTGATTTCCTGACTTTATGTATCGTCAAGCAACCGCCATCGGGATCTGGTGGGGAACTAGAGATCCAGTTGTAGATAGAGGATGATCGTCTTGGGATATTGATGATCTCTCTCGAATTGGTCCCAGCATCGGTCTTGATAACGTTGTTGGGGCGTTTGATGATTCGCAAGGGGCTGGGTATGCCATCAGCAGTCTTGGAGGCGGCAGTTGAGTGCTTGGCAACCCGGAGCGGGCTGGGTGTTCCGGCATTAGCAGTGTTGGCACCGGTGCTTGTTGGTTTGACAATTCGCAAGGGGTTGGGAATTTCAACATCTTCATCCCAGTCCGACCAAAACTCCATTTCAACCGATTCGAACGATCTGGATGCCATATTTTCGTTGGTGTCTCTCTTGACGGAGGCCGTTCAGGGAATGAACCAGCTTGAAAATTCGGAGATTGTACTCTCTCCAAGTCGCAAAACGAGTCCGGCGAGCTCTTCAACTCTTCAGAAGCCTTCTTCTTCCGTGCGCAAAAAAACAAAGGTCGGAAACAGGATTCGGCGAACCACCTCTTGATTGAAGGCCAAATGTCGGTCGTCTTGATTGCCACGAATGCAACGCCCGCTGCAATCGCAATTGGAACCAAGATGAGCCCCCCAATGGCTGCAGTGACCTTGTTTGGGGCAGGAGCAATATCAGAACTAGTAATCATATCCAATACTTGATGAATGATATTGGTATGCCAATACCTAGTATGGCGAAGCTGGATATTGAAGTTATGTTTTGTTGAGCTTGATCATAAATGCAGGGCTCAACGGAAAACCCAGGTAGTTCAACCATGATAGGGAAGGTGCCCCGGACATACTTTCATATGTATGTAGACCTAGAAGGCGCAGATTGCGGTAACAGGTCGCTCCTTCCGTAGTTGAAACGTGGGGCAGTTTAGGACTGGAAGGCACGGCCTGTATGTAATAGACATGCGCCAGTAAACGTGGCATTGTAGGATTGACACATCAGTCTAATAATTCCGATGGAACTCTCATCGTCAATCATACAGCTCGTAAGCTACGGACCATATTCTCTTTCATAGTCTCCACGGCATCATCATCGGCTTCAAGAAAATTGATCTGTATCTGGTCAGTACAAACCCCCAATATCAGTCTTGTCTGGAACACCTACCAGCTCATCGTTCGACGTTGAATTGCCGTAGAGAGACGCTTCAGAGACGCTAAGATTAATGCCTTTCTTCGCCCTGACCTCCCATACTCCCTCCCAATTCCATTCCCCAGGCTTCCTTGCTGTCTTTGGTACCAGGGTCCGTTTTGATGGAGAGTTTGTGTTGCCGCCCAGTCCCGAAAGTCTCTTTACTTGAGCAACTTGAGCCTCATGGGCTCTGTGAGCTTTCCAAGCCTTCCAAGCTCCAGAATTTCCAGCTGCTTCTATTGGAACTTCGTCGAGCACGCTGGCATCGTCGAATGTGCTCCTAATATATCGCAAGAGCTCATATACGGTGATGCCGTCCTCAGGATCAGCCATATCACGAGATGTCGAGGTTATACTGCTCAAGGCAATAGGCGTAACTTGGGAACTTGCGATATGAGGCTTATCTTCAGGATCTCTTTCAGCAATGGGAACTGGCTTGGTTCTTGTCCTCTGGAACCAGGAGGGAAACCCATGCCTCAGGCTGAAGCCTCCGGGGGGGAGCTTCTCATCCTCTAAGACGACGATACCATTGCTGTCATCCTCTGATGAAGTGTACGTCTGTACAGTCAATGGTGCAAGCAGAGGGTGAAAAACATCCGTTGAGAACGTAATGAGAGGGGGGACAGTTGGATATGCTGGTGGGAACGATATCTGAAACCGCAAGATAGCCGGCGCATATGGGCCTGATTTTCGCCATTAGTCCAATTCAAACTATGGCAGGTATGAAAATAACTGCTTACCCTCTCTAACAAAAATTACGCCAGTCCAGAGTGCTGGGTCACTAGGTGACAAACTGAGAAAGACACCCGCCGGGCTGGCACTCTTCAAGCCATTGCTAAAGGCGGTGAGCTAGGGCACAGGCGAATGAGTGAAGGAAGGCTTCTTACAATTCTATAAGCAGGCGTTGATTCTGCATCACTAAGGGCTCAGATTAGAATCGCGTTCTAATCCAAAATCTACTGCAATATATATCCCACTTGACAAATGAATGTGTTCACATGCAACCCAGGTCAAGGTGCATCAAAACGTCGGAGCAAGGTTATTCCACTCCGAAGTCGAGACGACGGCAAATGTGGGGGGATAATGACCCCGCCAAGGATGTAATCACTGTCTTACCCCTCCAAACTTTCCCATCTCAAACCATCATCAGCGCTGTCGAACTCGACGCAATATATATCATCTATCATACATAAAAATCTCACCTATAACTAGAACATAAACCTCCATAATTATGGCGGGCAAGAAGAACTTTGGAGAGAACGGCAAAAAGGTGTCGGGCAACGCACAGAAGGCCGAGGCCGCAGCCGCCAAAGCCGCCGCCGCACAGCAAGCTCAAGACAAAGCAGAGGCCGATGACTGGGGACGTGGTGCAAAGAACAGCTCCAAGAAGTAAGTGTCAACGCTCCGTCGAATATTCTTGTACAGGACTAACAACCCCCCAGGGAGGCCGAAGCTGCCAAGAAGCAAGAGCTCGCACGCAAGAAGGCCGAGAAAGACGCCCTCCTCGCCGAAGAAGAGAAGTCCCTCAAGTCCGCACCAAAGTCCTCCAAGACGGCACCCAAGAAAACTTCTCGTGGTCTCGACTTGTCACAGCTTGATGCAGCTCCCTCCGGACCTGCAAAGGCACTGAACGCGACAGGTATCGACAATGCGCTCGATGCGCTTACCCTGACGAGCGGTAGCGATACAAAGGTCGAAAAGCATCCCGAGAGGAGATACAAGGCGGCATACGCTGCGTTTGAGGAGAGGAGACTGGCGGAGATGGAGCAGGATGGAAGTGGAGCCGGGCTGAGGCAGAACCAGAAGAAGGAGAGGATCAGGAAGGAGTTTGAGAAGAGCCCGGAGAATCCGTTTAACAACGTTAGCGTGGCGTATGATGCGACGAAGGAAGAGATTGCAGCTATAAAGGAGGCTGAGAAGAAGAAGATTGAGGATAGGCTGGGGAGATAAGAGAGCGTTGTTGAGAGGGTTGGGGGGTAGTTTGATCGGGCGGCGAGCGCTGTGGTTGAGCATATAGAAGCAGTTGGATAATCAAAATTGAACGGCATTTGGATTGCCTCATAATACTACTTATGTTATCACTCTGGGTTCCTCATATGCGATATAAAATCCCCCCTGTTGACGCCGTCGTCTTTTTGTCAAGTCCAACATACAAGCCCCCGGTATAAGGTCCTTAATACACCCCCTCAAACCCCAGTCCCAAAGTAGAACCCATCAAAAAAGTCGAGCTGATTCGCCCCATCCCCAAAATCATGCCCATCTCCATCCGCACCCCACCCAAACCCCAACTCCAGCCCACCCCCAGCATTCCCCATATACTCCATTCCGCTCATCCCGCTCATCCCCATATCTCCATACCCTCCGTACCCATCTCCGCTTTCCACCCCCATCCCTCCGTCTCCCAGAAACGGAATTTCTCTCTCCTCACCAGGTATAATAGTAGGATCCATAACATGCTCCCTCGGTGGTCCAACCTCCCCTCCACTGCTCTCGCTCTTGACGCCTCCAGAGTTCCCTCCCGCACTTGGTGGGCTCGCGGTGTACAAATCCCCAGGTGACCCAAACTGCAATCTGGGTCTCGGTGCTGGCGTCGCGGCCGGCGCATCCGGCGCAGGGGGTGGCGCTAACCCGGGAGCGGCAGATAGGCTACTCGTTGACATACACATCTGTACTGTGGCCTTGGCCATGCGGTCAAAGGCATCGCGGCATGCTTCAGCGGGGGGGCACTTCTCAATGAGGTCGCCGAGGACTGAGGTTGCGGCGAGGATGTTAAAGTCGACTTCGTCCATTGTCTGCGTGGTGTTAGGTTACATTCCGTTCAGGAGCGTTGTGAGCTTACCAGTCGGCTTCGGACGGTTGGGGAATGCCATATGGCATAAAGAAATGATATTCCCGCCATAAAGAGCTGGTGTGTAGAAAGGAACGTATAATTAACAAGATGCACGCGATGCAATCGCCAGTACAGCCTCAATACTCTCTGCCCCGCCTCCGCAACCTTCAAAAACACTGCCTCCTCGCCCTCCCCAACAGCCCCCGCCCCCACTTCCGCCACGCCATCAAACTCCTCTGCAAACTGCGCAGGTACGCTCAGACTCTGTCGATACACCATAAGAACAGCCTGCCAGTAATTCAACTCCAAGAACTCATGTGAGAACTGCACGCCCGTCTCGCGCCGCGTCGGCGACGCCGACTTCCACGCCCAGAGCCGCGCATCCATATCCAGACGCCATGCACGGAACGACCCGAACGGCGCGAGGAACGGTGACACTTGCTGTGCTGGTAGGAACGGGTTTCCAGGGTCTGCGGAGGTGGCTCGCACGGCCTGTGCCTGCTGGTGCTGCAGGACTTGCAGAATCTCGGACTGGAGAAGGCGGAAGCGGAAGTAGTGGTGCGCGACGTGCTTGCTAGAGGGCTCGCGCGCGCCCTCGAGCTGGAAACCATGTGGGGTTATGTATTTGTCTTCGAGGAGGGAGGGGAAGGAGGTGGTGATTACTTGGTCAGAGATGCCGAAGGGGCGGCCGACGCAGGTGCTCACTAGGCGGTCAAATGAGTATGTGCACCACCATAGGCGTCTGCGGAAATCGCGGATCCACTCTCGCCTTCCCTTCTCTCGGGAGTATGACTCTGGTTCGCCATTACCTGTCTTCCCTGCCTTCTGCTCGCGAAGTCCACTATCAATATCTTTCCCATCCTCATAGTGCAGACCAAGGTCCAGCGCTATTCGCACAGCAACACCGGTGATATACCACAACCCCGGCGCCACTGGTCTTAACAACGCAAAACCAGCCAGTAGTAGAACAGCCTGTAACTCCTCTAATCCCCCGCCAAACCCCTCCGGTCTATCCGCCGTCCCTGTAGACTGCAAACATTCTTCTAAATGCATAATCGCCGACGCATGATACTCTTCCGGCTGGCACTGCCTATTAGCCGCCTCGAGCCCGCTCGTATTAGGCGCCGGATCAGTTGGAGGTGCGTCTGGCTGCGTATTAGGATCCCCCAGATATATCCCCGCGCCGATCGCAAATACAATGTTCATTATATACGACTCCCTCGGTGTGCGCACATGGTTCCTGTCTCCATACACTAGGTCAAACATCTTCATAAACTCCCCACGATGCAGGATCGGAATCTGCGGGTTCGCATGCTCAAAGTAGAAACGCATCAACCGCAGCGCCAAGCCGCGGTCCGGGAATGGGGCTGGCTTAATAGTTGGTTTAGTCTGAAGCCCAAAAAATGAGTCTCTCATGGACGTGCCGCCTGGCCCCACCTTTGCTGTTGGTGCCCTTGCGCCGCCTCTCTCAGCGCCTGACCCTGATACTGAACTCTTGACAGCTGCAAATACAACCCTCGCGAACGAAATGCCGCTCGTTGAGCCGAGGTATCGCGGGTCAGAAGCGCCCTGCACCGATATCATGCCTACGTTCGACACCAAATTATCCAACTTGTCTTCCTCCTCCTGCTTTTCGCTCCATACTGTTCCCCGTCTCCCCGTTGGACCCTGAGTCGAACTCGAATCGTCGTCTCCCTTCTGCGCATTAGGTTCCGGGCCCGGTCTTGAAGCTAACTCCAGCGTCTCAGGCGGTTCGAATGGCACACCTGCTTCCCCCAATAGACCCTCCAGATATCCCACCCTCGCCTCTAGAAAAAAGACATAACTCCGGGGTATCTCCCGCTTCGTAATCGGATCATATCCCACACAATTGACCCCAGCCTTAGTGCAGCTCGCACAGCTCGGCAGCTGCTGGTCACACTTATTCTTGCGCAGACGGCAGCGATTGCACGCGCTCACATTGCGGAAATTGCTGCTCTGTCCGGTCTTCGCGGCCGGCTGGTCGGGGGATGCCTCGGTGAATGGGGCGATGGTGAGCGGGGATTGGGGGGAGGACGGAGAGATGCGCGCGCGCTTGGCGGCGCGTGGTGAGGGGGGGGAATTCATTTCGCGCTGGGCGAGGGTCTCGTCGTCGTCTTGGATGAGGCAAGGGGGCGCGCGCCCATTGTGCTGTGCGACGTTACGCAGGTGGTTGTGGACGCCGTGGACGGGGTATCGTGTTGCTCTTGCACAGGAGGGCCTCGCTGCATAAACCAATTCTGCGAGTTCAGGGTCTGCAGAGTGAGGGGATTCGTCACAGTGAGAGCAATGCTTAGTAGCAAATTGTGTATTTTGTGAGGGTAGGAGGAAATAAAGTCTAGAATAAGCAATAAAGATACTCGATAATACGTTACCGCCGTGATCTTGCCCAATAGTGGCTGTGTGCTAGATGTGGATAGAAATAAATGCGGAGTTGCTTTTCCCCACAAACTCACAAGCCTTATCTTCGTCTCCCGTCGTCGGTCATGGCTGGGCAGCTGGGCACTTGCATTGTACTGGCCACCTGCGATAAGGGTCTCGGCGGATCACGGGGTTGGGAGTCCGAATGGGCCGCCTTAATTCGCTGACCGTGCCTCGGAGTCTACTAAATCATCCTAAATATCAATCCGCAATATTCTGATTGGCCGAGAGTACCTACCATTATCACGATAATCCCTCACCCATGAGAAAATCGGGGTGACCAGGCACAATATTACTTTCTTATTTAATATCTGTTACTATGTTATATTTCTTATTTAGAGCTATAGAAGGGGCGTTGTTATCACGTCATGAAGCACAGAGTAGGGGATTTGAAATTTTAGAGGATCTCTCTGGATAATTAACTTCTAGGCCTGAGTGCATATCGCTGATGCCGTAGATGCCCGTGATAACCATGATTACACCACATTGCTAGACTATAAATGTACAATAAACCATCACATATTCACCGCTATCTGATATGACCGCTATCGCCAGTACATTCCGCTCATGACCCAACCAAACAAGCATGCCAGCCAAAAACGCCCCCTATGCCTGCCCCATTTCCTCCCATCATGATCCACGTGTAACCCAGGTCAGCGATCGCCAATCCCTCCCGCCTGTCATCCCGCCATCTACCCCACAACGCTCTTCATGCTCAGCCCCTCCAAGAACACGCTCAAGCTATCCTTAGCCACCTCAGCGACACAGTGCTCAAAGCTATCAACCCTGATCCGTGCATTCGTCTCTTCAATCACTTCCTGGAACGCATTCCCGAATCTATTTCGGCCAAAGCCCTTCCCATGCTCCTTCTCGTCTTCTTCATCTTCGTCGTCGTCCTCTTCTTCCTCTTCACTCTCACTCTCACTCTCCGTCTCCAGCTCATCCATATCTCCCTCCTCCTCTCTTGCTTTCCGCTTTGCCTCCCTCTTCTGCTCTCTAATGGTATCCTTTACTCGCCTCGCTGCCTCCCTCTCCTTCGCCTTCGCAGCCTTATCCTCCTTCCTCTTCCTCGCTGCCTCCCTATCTCCCCAGCTCATTCCCTCGCCGCCTCCTCCTCCCGTCCCCACAACCCCGTAAACACCCCTCTCCGCATTCCAGCACGCCACCACCAGCGGCGTTCCTCGGCCACCCATCCCTAGCTTCCCCGTACGCTGCAAGTCCTGCTCCGCGAACGCCTCGCCTAGCCACAGCGCAAGCTTAGTGAGCGCAGAAGGATGCGTAAAAAGCGCCACGTCCGGGCCATCCTTAACGATACATAGTCGGAAGCTGGACAGGTGCTTGATCTGACGTTTCTCAATAATAGATGTCCCCGTGCGCAGGATGGCGCGGTGGAGGTGCTGCGCAGTTGGTAGAGCGGCTTTGAGTTCTTCGATGCTATGATGCATTAGCATGGCTTCGACTGGGGCTAAGAAAGGACTTACTTCTCAAGAGCGTCGTAGGCATCCCAGAATCGGCTCACCCATTCTTCTGCCTCGATCGCACCAGTTTCATCTGTAACTTCTTTGACCTCGCGACCGCGATCCCAGCCGCCGTTCTCGAGCGTGGTAACGCCCTTTTTACCCACCTCTAATATCGATCCCACGACAACTCCCACATCCTGCGCGCTAAGAGTAGCCCTCCATCCCCAACTCCTCACAAACCCCCATCCTTCCTTATCCCCACCCGCCTCATCCGATTCTGTCGGTGGCACCAGCTCGTCCAGCCCATACATCGCCGAGTACTTGAGGAGCTTAGCGCGTAGCCCGCGCTTTAGGTCCATATCCATGTGCGTGTAGCTCTGCTTGCACTGTACGAGGCTCACCCCCATCTTGGCGAGCATCTTGTGCAGGCGCTTACGCCCGACATCCGTCCACACGTGCAGCCTGGCTGATAGGTACGGCGAGTGCAGCATACTGTCGTACAGGCTCCAGTGGCGGATCAAGAGGAACTTCGGTTCGGGGGAGAGTCGGATGCTGGTATCCGTAGGGCTGCGCGCCGTAGTGGGGATGAGACCAGTACTAGTGCTTAAGGAGGCACGGTCGTTCAGATCAGGGGGGTTCAGACGGCGCACTTCTTCGCGGAGGAGCTGGCGTATGCGAGAGCCACGGGTGCCACGCCAGCCTGAACGGTTAGATGAGTTTTTAAGGGAGATCGCAACACCAGTTGCGGAGCGGCCGTAGAGTTCCATTGATGTTACGCCGACTATGGTAAGCCAGAGAACGTCGTTGTCTTCGCGGCCTAGCTCGGAGGCCAGTGAGTACATCATGGAAGCTATGGGTTCAGAGTATGAGGTGCCGAGGCTGTAATATGCATCTAGGACCATCTGGTTCTTCTGTTGTAATTTGATCAGTCGTCGTCTCAGCGTCCTTGATGATACTTGCTTCGCAGGCTGTGCAGGCGAGGGCGACACAGAGCGGGAATCTGTGTTTGCAACACCATTCGGGCCATCAAAGATCATAAGCCCTCGCCTTTGAGGTCGTGACGGAGATTCGGGAATAGAGCTCGACTATTATACGTTAGGTTGTCACTTCAATAATCATTTGTGGGACTTACAGAGTTACTCCGCCTCCTCTGTCGTGGCCTGTCATCGCCATCCTCATCGGAATCGTCATCCTCACGATCTGACCACGACTTCCTCTTCTGGCCAGGCCGAGCCTCAATCATAGGGGTATCCTCGTCCTCTTCGCTCTCACTATCTCCCTCATCATCTCTCTCATCAATAGCAGGCATCTCGTCAAGAGCAAAATATGCCTCTCTTTCCGGGCCCAGCTCCTCCTCAATATCCCCATCATCAAACACAATAATGCCTCCCTTTCCCGGCTTGAAACCCCTCCCAATCTTCCCATTATCCACACCCGGCTGCTGCTTTATTGGTCCCGGGCTGCCATCCTCCAGCACTCCGTCTCTCTGCGCCCCACCAAACACGTTCTCCAAGTGCCATTGCCGCTGGGCGTCCACAACCCAGACCTCGACGCCGCCAAACGCGCCCTCACCCTCGCTCTCGGCGTCAATCCCCAGCATGGCGCCTAAATCGTTCCTTGCCCCGACACCGAGGCAGACCACGACGCCGCCGCTACCTCCCTGGCTCGTAAGCATAGGCCGTACATTCTCTTGTCCGGCGCGCTCGAGATCGTTGAAGCCAGCGATGGGCTGAATTTTGTGGGGGATGTAGTCGTGTTTGAGGAGATGGGTGAGAATTCGGCAGCCGCAGAGGGCGTCGGGCTCGAGGGCCACGAGGATCAGGACTGGTGGGGAGAGAGGGTGGTGGGTTCGCTGGAGGTGGAGGTAGAGGGTGGAGAGGAGCGATCGTGGGAGGTACATCGTATCGTATCGCTGTCAATTGCTGTAGGACCTCTGCCCTTGGGAGCAGAAGCCAAGGGTTGAGAGACTCAGGCGTCTGGGGGTTTGCGAGGCTGTTGATGTATCCTCCAAAACCGGGTGTGCAAAAACGCGGGGCGCTTTCTCGAGAACTTTGGGCGCGTCTAGAAATCAATGGGAGACATTTGCAAGCAAACTGCCTAATTTTTTCGGTGAGTAAAATGTACAGGATGTGTATAATTGTATATTAGTGCCCAGAAGAAGTCGTAGATGTGATTATTTGTGATTTGTATGAACTGCACTTGTCCATGTATCAAAGTCGCGTAACTGGCGTTGGCGACGTGACGACGCGACTTTTGGATCGCGCTAAAGCTGGACCCTAGACACAGTGGGACAAGCCACTTACAGTCGGTCAACACCACAACATCACAATCTCATGCTTCAAATATTTAACTCTGAATAATATGATATAGTCCAATTTTACCTTGTAAAGAGGCCATTGGATTGGATACATAAGGTATGCTCAGAAGTAGGATTGCTTCGAGGTTTGATGGGGATCCAGTTTGGGAAGCATATTAGTATATAGAGATGTCAGGTAGCAAATTATCAACTCCTACAACTTATTGTTTATGACAATAAATATGTACTATAGGATTCCATTATTTTATGCCCGGTCTTTTGCCATCGATGGCGATATAAATTGAGACTAGCAATAAAATAAAATATATAAAGTGGCACACACTACTACCACAACAAATGTTTTATTGATACGGCTTTAATTCTGGGATTAAAGACGCACACGTTGTGGGTTATGTAGGTTGAAGCTACTTTAGAGATGAGGAACAATGCATCCTCCACGCATCTGACCCAGTTATGGATATTTATAAACACTTCTCAAACTTTTATACACCATTTACTTCACCAATCAACCATGAAGTCAACAGCTAATTTACCATTGCTATATTTACCGCTGATATACAGTACGGCGCCAAAAGTTACCGCACGGGTCTGTGCTTTCCCCATACAAAAACTCACTCGTTCAGTGCAATTTGAGCACAGGCGGTACGGAAACTGTTGTCGCCATACTGTACTGTACCGGCTGGTGCATGTCGCGCCAGCCTCGTCAGCGTCACCGTGCGGCTGACCCAAAGCTGATGGTAGGGATAATCTGATCTTGGCGATGATTCAGTTGATTTCTGAGATCCGTAGTTGACTTACGCACCTTCTTCTTCGGTCTGCCGGGTTTCCGCTGGCAGGAATTGTAACGTTACACTTGTGGTGGAAGTTGAAGCTTCGTTATTTGCTTTTGATGGTGTTCCTGAGGATCAAGGGACCATCGGTGTTCCGATGGCGGTCCTGCCAAGACATGCATATGTCAAAAGAACATGCTTAAATTAGACGAGTTTCATCCGAAATTCGAGGTAGTACTGGTCCAAAAATAGACCGTTCACAAAGGGGTGAGTAGATTCTCCATGGAACGAGCCCATGATGTTATTGCAGTCAACTTTTACTGGGAGGAAACTTGATCGGATGGGCTCAGACGATGTTTACTGATCCTTTCATCAAGGACACCTCGTATAGAATTGACTTGACAAGAGTTGACTGTGTTTACTCGTATGTTATTCCCCACCACTGACATGCATACCATTTGCCCCATCTCACGTACGCTCATATGCCCCGTGATGATTCAAGCCCACCTTGGCAAGGATTCGGCACGCATACGTGAATTGATTCGCCGACTCTGTATCATCGAGACATGAAGAATAACGATAGGATGAGACAACGACGGAACAATAAACAGGATGAACACCCATCCTGTCTATAGTCATTGGCATCGAACACATCTGTCGCGCATAAAAGGGAGTTTGAGTCCATCCAGACCATGCATGTCTTGGCCGTAAAGGCTGCAAATGCGCTTAATAGCAACTTAGCGCTCCTACACGGGCAAGACCGCCGCTAGTAGCTGATGAAAGGATCCCTAGTGCGAGGTTTATATAGAATAGGAAAGTGGCTGGGTGCATCCTCGGGCCTTCTAAGACGATGGATGCCCTGACGGCGGGTGAACTAGTGTGGAGAGAGCCACCAACAGTTCATGGAGAGGCTTGGTGTGGGGAGGTCGGTCCGACAGGTTCCTGGATTTGGAATGAGAACTGAATTTGGAGGATGCTAACGTTCGGTAGTCAGAGAGGGCGTGGTTTGGCAGCGGCAATTTTCCGAGAGTGTTTATGAAGCATCATGAGGAGGATGCCTCTCTGTTCTGAGATGAGCCTTCACGATTACTCGCAATAGCACTTGATGACTGTCTGCGTACAACTACTAAGCCAGGGGTATCCAGGGGCCCATGGCACCAACTGAAGCCGTGCCATCCGAGCCTCTACCGCGCCAAGCTTCCTTACCAAGGATTGCCAAAGAGAGGATGCTAGTTGAAAGGGACGATCGACGAATGGAGAAGCCGCAAGTCCGCACGAAGCTCCTATTAAGCTTACGGTGGGGAGGTGCTCTTTGTGGGGACGCCTCATCGGGAGTGGCTTCTAAATTTACCTTATTCCTCGAAGACATGGGGCATGTCAAAGGGATGCTCCTCATGGCCCAACCGTCAGCTACGAGAAGTATAAAGGCATGGCGATCGCCATGGAGATCTGTTTCCTCGGCAGAGCAGGTGCATTCTCATCAGTCTCAGTCAACTCCATTAAGATAATCACATATCTATCATTATGGCTTCTTCCCTCATGAAAGCTGCGGCTGCAGCTGTCCTCTTCGGCTCCCCTGCCCTCGCTGGTCTCGGGAAACCAACGCTATTCAGCGATGGCCTGTCTCCCCATGTTGACTCGGTCTTCTGGGAGCACCTTGCACCAACCCAGAGCACCTATGACAGGTGGGAGTGGGGATGGATCCCAGAGACCTGCCTCAAGCATGCCAACGACAACAATGTCAGCCCATACGACATGGAGATTTACAACGTTCACTACACCGACTGCGGTAGTGCGTTTGTCTTCTGCCGTCACAATGCTGCCAACCTTGGGTGAGTCCCCTCCGCCTCGTCTGTGAACCCCACTGATAGTCCCTAGCATTGTCGACATGATTGACCTCTTTGGCCGCCTGCCAATCCACGAGCGCCAGTACATCACCAACGTGGTTGCTGTCCCCGGTGGTGGCTCTGCCTACGAGACCTCCGCCATTGTCGTCTTCCAGGGTCCCGTCGGCACCCCATCCGTCTTCCAGCACGAGGTCGGCCACGCCGTCGACGCCTACCACAACGACGTTGGCTCCAGCGAGACGTCTCTCTTCAAGGACGCCATCAACGCCGACACCTGCGTTCCAGATGACTATTCCAACTCTAGTATGTACTTCCACCACATATGAAATATATCATTCTAACCAACCCAGGCAACGCCGAGGACTACACCCAAGTCAGCGTGCTCGCTCTCTATGAGATCGTCAACCCCGGCGGCCTCGACCCAATCGGCAATTGGCGCTGCCTCGAGAACCAAAAGAACGCCGTCAACCAACTCCAGGGTGATGCCATGGTCCCAGGTGGCAGCTGCACTTTCCGCTGGGCTGATGCTGCCATCGTCAGCATGGGTCCCGCAACCGGCAACGGCAAGCGTGCCGTTGGTGCTAAGCCTACCCCTAACTTGGTTGCTGGCCAGCCCGGTGTAAAGGTGCTGCCGTTCGAGCACAGCAGCAAGGTCACTCAGTACAAGGACTTGCACTTCAACGAGTCCCAATCTGCCAAGGCCTCCAGGTTCGCCGTGGAGAGGAGGAAGGTTGAGTTCCGCGGTTAGATGGTGGCTGCGGAGGAATTTGGATAAATTTTTAGATATGTCTATACAGTGTATGTAGTACTTACTGTATTCAGCTTGAATGACCAGTTGCTTCTTTCTAATTGCTCGACTTGTGTGGTACGTCTTGCAGATGATGAATACAACGGCCGCATCGACATTTCTGAGGCTATGGTTGTTGAGGATACGCATAAAAGTCAGGGAATGGCAGTAGCGAAACTGGCATCCGCGCACAATGTAGGAATGCGGCTTTTCTCGTTCTTTCCTGCGTTTACCTTTCATTATCCTTTCGCTTGCTGCTTCCTACTGTACTCTTACAACCTCATATTTGTCGAGTTCACCTTGTGCCCCGCCCTGATACCAATTGATCATACGCTGATACCTGATTTAGATTTAATATCTCTCCCTGTTTGTACCCCTACTTTGTGTTATCTAACACGCTTTTGCTTAGATCGGAAGCATCATGGGTGATCAAGAGCCCGGCACCGTTGGGCCTGCGCCTGGAGCTTTGACGAGAGACTCCGGCATAACTCATGGGCTCCAACAACAAATCGACGAACTCAGGATTTGGTTGGGCATTATTGATCAACGTCACTCCTCAATCGTTCAAGCCATGGATAACATTACTACCACCCTACGGAATATCCGCGACGAGCAACGTGCATTTATGCATGGAGTCCAAGAAGTCCACGACGATCTACGTGCATTTTTGCAAGGAGTCCAAGAACCCCGCGACGAGAAACATGCAGCTTCCGACGAGGAAAGTGCAGCTTTGTAAGAACCCCAAGAACCCCAAGAACCACGCGATGAAAAACGTGTATCCTTGCAACAACTCCAAGTAGCCCGCGATGAGAAACGTGTAGTTTTACAAGAACTGCAAGAAGCTCGCGATGAGGAATGTGAAGCTTTAGAAGAACTCCAGGAAGCTCGTGATGAAGAATTTGTATCTTTCCAAGAACTCCATGAAGTGCTCGCGGGCAAGATACCTCTCGTATGTTGCAAGTATTGCTGTCGTCATTTCTAATCTTTGCCAACTTACCGGACTAGAAAAAGGATGCCAATGAGTAACCTCCACCAGTACTTGTCCGGCATGTCGAATGCGAGGGAGAAGCTTGCAGCGAGGGACTGAGATTCACAGCCGAGGATGTAGTATGGAGGGTGACTATGGAGTAATGGAGCAATTGTATGTTGCGATGGTTGCTGGCAGACAGACCGATGATGACGGACAAAACGAAACTCAAGACGGGAAGGCTCGACAGCGCAAGTAGAAGTAGACCATCCTCATAACACAAGAATTCTTTTGACCCCACATATGTGTGCATTCAAGCTCGCATGTGTGTTTTTTTATCTAGAAATGTCGAACATTTATTACTACTTGCCGACTATTTGACCATATCGCTCTGATTTGTCGCTGTTGGATGCTCTCCACGCTTTTTCCTCAGTCGCTCATTCCCGAAACCTTCTGTAAACTTCTGAAGCGTGCCCATCCCCGCCCCCAAGGAGATCCAAGCCCATCTCTCTACCCGACCCCACAAAGCCAGGCTGTCCAACAACGAAATGGCCCAGAAACAAGCCGCAGCGGCGAATGGGAACTTATCCCATCTTAATATGCCCTCAATTACAGTCCGTGCAGCCTGTACCTGCATGTCCGCCCACTTAGCTCAGGGGCAGAGCACTAACCCTAGCAAGTCAAGAGCCAACCACAGTCGCGCTCGCGACGCGCCGACCCATGCGCTGCTCCAACCGAGGTGACGGCGGCCGGTGATGGGCGATGGGTTTGCCCGTCTGACAGCGCCATAGATGCAAACCAGCCCTACATATCTATAATTTGCACCATGTCATCCACACTCACCCCAGCGTTTATCAAAATAGTCCCACCACCGAGTGAGGCGCATTATGATTTTAGTGCTCGGTAACGCTGGACCCTTCGGATTGACCCCTAAACCTGCAAGGTACCTAGCTAGCGCAAGGCCGAATAGGGATAGGGATATGATCTGGGGCTCGAGAAAAATAAGAAAGGACGCCGTCGGGGGAATGTCTGGTAGATACATAAAGATAGCTGTCCCGCCCTCCTCTTGAGTGTCACTCCACCGCCACGCTCGTTTTGTTGACTAACTTCCATAGTCACTACCACACTCGTTTTTTTATATTTGTCGTTGTTTTATAGCACACACTCCTTTACGCTCGCTCGCCATGAAGCTCACCAGCATCGCCGCCTGCTCAGCGGCCCTCCTCTCCACGTCCGCCCTGGCCCGCAGCACCGTCTATGTCACAGTTGTCGAGTGTTCTACCTCTCTCCCCACCTCCACCCGCAGCACCGTCACCGTGACAATCAACACCTGCCCCGCTACCGATGTCGCCCCTACTGCGGTAGTCCCCACCGACGTCTCTTCCACCGATGTCTCCCCCACCGACGCTGCTCCCACTGACGTCTCGCCCACGGATGTGACCCCTACCGAGGCCGCTCCCACCGAGGCAGCCCCTACCGATGTCTCTCCCACCGACGTCTCCCCCACAGATGCCGCTCCCACGAGCACCGCTCCCACCGGCGTCCCTGTCCCAAGCGACACCCCTGACGGAACCTACCCCATCACTGGGAACACTGTCAACTGCCGCTCCGGCCCCGGCACAGACTACGCCATTAAGAAGAGCTACGCTAAGGGCAGCACCGTGACCATCACCTGCCAGACCCCCGGCACCAAGATCAATGGAAACGCCATCTGGGATCTGACCTCTGACGGCTGCTACGTCACTGACTTCTACGTCAAGACCGGCTCGATCACTTACGTCAAGCCCAAGTGCGACACCGCGTCCATCCCCGAGGCGCCAAAGCCCACCGAGCCCACTACCCCCAACGACGGCTCCATCAAGAACGACTACCCGTACGGAGCCAGCACCTGCGGCGACGTCGACCGCTGGTACTACTATGCGTGCCAGTGCACCAGCTTCGTCGCGTGGCGCATCAACGAGCGCCTCGACATCAACTTCCACAACAAGTACAAGGGTGCCGCGTGGGGTAACGCCAACACCTGGGACGAGGCCGCTCGCCAAGTCGGCGTCACGGTTGACAACAAGCCGGTCGCTGGGTGCATTGCCCAGACTAATGTTGGCGGCGGTGGAGCGGGACACGTTGCCTGGGTCGCGGCTGTGGATGGGGATAATGTCACTGTCGAGGAGTACAACTACGTGAACGTGGAGAACTACGGCACACGTACAGTGCCGAAGAGCACCTTCAACTATATCCACTTGTAAGCGGATGTGGTGTAGCCTGCTTTTGACGGCGTTGGCTTCACGACTGTGATGACGACGACGTTGGGTGAAGGAGGGATGAGATGGTAATATCTTTCGCGGCCGTGTTGTTACATCACGCTTTTAACTGTTCATATATACGCATAAGAAACGAAAATGACATTAATTTATACTTTTCGTCCCATACTATGTTGTGCGTGATGGTATTGTGTAGTTGGATTCCGCACAACCGGAGCCTAAGGAAGGGTTGTGCTCACTGTGGCATCTAAGGCTCTGTTGATTGAAATGCCAGTCTTAAAGACTGTTCGTAAATGCTTATATCAGAAATCATGTTTGTTCCGACAAATGTGCGCATCTCAAACTGTAATGTCTTTGAATGGGTTATCTGGACGGCACATACAAATTAGGTGGCTAACAAGCACAGATAGACCCGCAATTCATATCAAACACCAAAACGAGCATAACCTCGACTTAGAATCTAGCGTGAAATAGCTATATTCTCAGAAATCCTAGCTTATAATTTATATAACTGTTTTTACTCCACCTGGCCCCTTTAGCGGCCACCCTTGTCCAACATCTCCCCAGACGCGCCTGCCATCGCCTTCCCCCTTTTTGAGCACACATGAAGACCCAACTACCTCGTAGCGCTCATCTCTCCCAACACTCTCTTCATTCCCCAAAAATCTATTCCCTCGCTGTTATTAGTCCGCTTCTCCTATTCCCTACACCCCGTTATGTTATCACGTGTAAACATTGGGACAGAATAGGGAATACAGAGTTGCTGGATCAGGCTCTGCACAGAACAGATATGCCCGGGTATACATAGGCACGGTTGAGACAAACAGTCCCTGTCGAGAAGAAGGGGGTAGCGAAAGCAGCAAACTGAAAGTGATAACACGGCAGGGCATGCTTCTTCAGTGGTTGTCGTCGATGCGCCCTTTAGTGACAGGCTGACATGGTGGCCCCCTCTTAAGAACTAAATGGGCAAAAAAATGAAAATAAATAAGGCACATACAACAGTGGGTATTCGCTGGTGGTCACCCACCCAACTACTAATCCACCGATCTCAAGTTTATGTATGGCAGAGCGGACGGGATGCCCAGTTCTCTTGAGTCTATGGTCGTATGTGAAAGTTTCTCTGCTTGAAGGGGGAGATATAACATAGGAAAGTAATCAGGGTGTAGTATCTATCCAAAATTTAGCATATTAGGTGAAGCTGCTGTTATAATAGGGGAACTTGTGAGATTGATATAGTAGTCGACCCCCTCCCTCTAAGATAAATAGGCCAAAAAAATACCAAAAAATAAAGGACATACAACAGTAGGTATTCGCTGGTGGTCACCCACCCAACTACTAATCTACCGATCTCAAGTTTATGTATGGCAGAGCGGACGGGATGCCCAGTTCTCTTGAGTCTATGGTCGTATGTGGAAGTTTACCAGCTTAATAGGGGTTATTAGGCTTATGGAAGGACATAACAACGGCGGGAGACAGGCGGTGGTGATAGCCCTGACGGCAGTAGTGACCAAATGGCTGTTGGTGATCTCTTTCCCAACAGCGTTCTCCAACAATGTCGTCCTTATGCCAAAGTATAGTTTCTCACAACCTTGAAATCTTTGTGAGAAACCGTAGAAAGAAATTGGAACAAAAAATTGTATAATTAAGCTTATCCCCGCTCGTGTAGTGCGTCGGAATTCGGTCTCGGAGAGCCTAGTTAAGCTTCGGCGTAAGGCTAGCTCCTATTGGTTCTGCTAGACCGAAGAAGTTGAAGTGTGCTCTGATTGGGTGGTTTAGACTATGGCATCAACGCTTTGTAATCGGAAGGGTCGGGGGACAATTCTGTTGCCTTAAGGGTTCATACGTATATATATATTGTGATAATTAATTATCACTGAATCTATTATCCTATAAACTCATTAACATCAAATCTGTGGCTTTGTCGCATCACTGGTGTTAAACACTGTTTGGAAGTCAAAGTTGACCCTTCGTCCCCTATCTCATATTCTAGCAACAAACCAGGCCTGGATACCCCACCTTCATACTCCCCCTCTCCTACAACAAAACGAGGACGAATTAGACGTTTTCTCTCAACTAAATTCACACACAAACAAGGGTCTAAAATGACGACCTTCGATATCGAGATCGTATCTGATGCAGTCTGCCCCTGGGTTCGTGTGCATATCATCCACCCATCCTCTTATGCTGACAGACAACAGTGCTACATCGGCTACCGCCGTCTGCAAAAGGCAATAACTATGTACCGCAAGACCTACCCCGATGGCTCCAAAGATACCTTTAATATCACATGGAAGCCCTACTTTCTCGACGAGAATCCCCCTGCAACTCCAGTTCCCCGATGGGGTAAGTCGTGCTTCTCCTTATCCTAGCAATCACCCAAGGTTATAATTAACCAACCACCAAGAACGTATGCTTGAGCGCATGGGCCCTGAGCGCGCTCCCGCCATAGCTGCGCGTCTCAAGGCCATCGCGGCCGGGGAAGGGATACTGCTGGCAGATGACGGCGTAGTAGGCGGCACGGCGCTATGCCACGTGCTCCTGCACCTTGCTGGTGAAATCAGCCCTGAGCAGCAAAACAAGGTGGCCGAAGAGCTATTTCGCGCGTACTTTGAAGAAGCAAAGGACATTTTCAACGCACCGAATTTGGTGGAGATTGGGGTTGCAGCAGGTATGGACAGAGATGCTGTTGAGAAGGGCTTGAGTGATGGAAAGGCATTGGAAGAAGTAAAGAAAGAGGAGCAGGAAAATAAGACCAGACGGGGTAGGGGTGTGCCGCGATTTTATCTGGGGAAGACAGTGATCGAGGGCGCAAAGGACATGGAAGACTTTTTCGAGGTGTTTCTTCAGATCAAGGAGGGGAAAGACGAGTAGGTGAGAGCAGACTACGTAAATAAGTCTCGGGGGTAGGTAAATAATGGGTTTGGTAGTTCCATGGAATCAAGATTATATTGTCGTCGCTGTACCACCAGTCAGTTTCTATTTCTCATGGCTGAAAGACGATAGAGCTTACATTCAGCTTCAACATAGGCCCTTCAAACTCGCCATGACATCCCTTAGCGACTTGAGGCTCCCACACCCTCCTTCTGGTCTCTCTTCCTCTTCCTCCTGCAGCATAATCCTCAGCACTTCCTTGCCCATTACCTTGCTTATAATTCCTCCATCCCGTGCGTCGCCCGTACCTACGCCAAGTATCCCTTCAATCCTCGCCAACATGTCTTCACTGACCTGTAGTAGAATCCGGACTTGCATCCCCACCTGCCTTTCCATCCCAAACCCGGCTAGCTGCAGCCCGGGGAAGATTGGTGGGAGGGCGTTCCAGGTGGGAGGGGGTATAGGGAGTAGGGAGATGTAGATGCAGCTGAAGATCGTGCGGAAGATGCGAACTAGGCTTATGTAGCACGTTAGGAGGGAGAATGTCGTCGGGACATCGCAGTGGGCCGAAGAGGGAGAAGCGATAGACTGATTGGAATTCAGCGGCGTGGTATCATCAGTGTTGCAGCCAAAGGCCAAATCAAGGTCTTCATTATCTGAAGGAGACTCTGAGGAAAAACTATTTTGTTGAAGCGATGACCGTGACAAAGGAGCGAGAGAAAAATACTCTAAAATTTCAAGGTATTTCTCTGAGCTCCTCAACACTTTTCCAATTGGGTGATCAGGAGCCACCCCATTCTCGCTCTCCCTCTCGACGGAATCTCGCGAACAGTCGCACTCATTCGCTGGTTTGGAGAGCTTGACTTCATCAAGATCTCGCAGTAAACTGGCGTGCAGGTCGGCAAGGCTTTGCAGACAGTTTCTTCGGTTGTCTATCTTTAGAGAACGCGGCTCGGAATTGATGGAGTTTATATCATTTCGACGAACATCTGTTGGCGTGTGGGTTTTTGGTAATTCAATGTCAAAGTTAACAAAATCCTCGTCTGGACGATGTCCACCAGCACCAAACGTGAAGTCAAAGTCGAATGGATCAGGAACAGCATCGTGCAGATGGCCGCGTTCATTGATATCATCAAAGGAGCCAATGATTTCGGATTCCAGTGGTTGCGCCCGATTATTTGTATCATGGAGAGAGTCTTGGCTGTGAGAACCATGGTCTGTGCCTCGCGAATCCTGTGGCTGGTGCCTGCTATCGAGGAAGATATGCTCCGAACTATCGCCACATTGGGGGTAAGGCTGTGCGGTAGGATTTTCTTCGGCCGTTGCAGGAAGTATGTGACGAGGCATAGGATACTGGCTGTTACTTGAGCCACGCCGTTGGGCCACGGAAGAGGCAGGTGGGTGGCGCTGGTTTTCAACACCTGGCCCCAAAATTGGCCGCGGTTTACCTACTGGCACGCACTGAGCTTTCGCCCTGGCGCACCTTTTGCAAGGCTGCGACATAGCTCCCAAATCTCTTTCGCATCGCAGCTTGAATGCCCGACAACGGTTACAGGCCGAGCGGCGAGAGAATCGCTCAAGTGAACGCCCTCCAGGTCTGGTGCCTGGGGGCTGCAGTGTACTGGAATTTGACGACATTATATCAATCGAGATGGCGCACGGTCATTCTCAGGGCACATAAACCAACTTTATACCAAATTTTGCATGTCGATGTTTGCGAATAGAGAAGTGCCCCAAACAACTGTCAGTCCAAGGTGCTCGTTGGCGATCGACGAACCGTGCGCCTAACACGCGAGGAGCGTGAATATCAGACACCCCCGAGTATCACATTGGAACGCCCTCGCACAATCAAGGATGTGGCTTCATAATGTGAAGACAAACAAATTAGAAGAGTTTTTTTTGGAAAGAAAATTCCGAAATATGCCATCCTATCCCATACCTGGGGCGAGGACGAAGCCACTTTCAAAGATATCAGACGAAACGGATACCGCTCCGGGTCGACAAAAATAGATGGAAGTTGTGCCCAGGAACAGGCAGTCGGCTTGGAGCATATATGGATAGGCACATGTTGCATTGATAAGCGCAGTAGCTCAGAGCTTTTGGAGGCCATTAGTTCTATCTGGGAGGTATCATCAGGCTACTATTTGCTTCGCATATCTCTCCGATGTCCCTGACGAAGATGACTGCATGGAGGAGGATTCAGCGTTTAGTAAAAGTCGCTGGTTTACGAGGGGATGGACTCTCCAAGAGTTGATTGCGCCACCAGTGGTTCACTTCTATAACGCGTCGTGGAGGTTTATTGGGAAGAAGAGTGAACTTCATGACGACCATCCATTTACGGCCAAAATTTCCATAATTACGGGAATATCATGGGATGTACTTAAGTACGTTACAGTGGTAAGGTGTTGCAGCGTTGCTGAGAAGATGAGTTGGGCCGCCAAATGGGAAACCACGAGGCCCGAAGATATCGCATATTCACTTCTCGGCATATGTGGGCTAAACGGCGCTATGACGGCGATGTATGGAGAGGGAAGCCGAGCATTCAGGAGATTACAAGAGGACATTATGAATACTTCAAACGACGAGTCTGTTTTTGCCTGGGGGTTTTCTCAAAAACTAAAGGAACACAACCGATGTTCACTATTTGCATCATCTCCAGCAGATTTTGGAATCCGTCGGACCAAGGAACGCATTTCTGTTGGAGAATTGAAGCCATCTCACTTCTCGTTGACTAATGTTGGCCTTCATATTGAAATGAGAATATGTTCTCTCGACATAGTAGGCGGATCTCTTTGACTCCTGAACTGTTCTCCAATGGCAGACATCTATACAGACCCCCCAAAAAGTATCGCGCTACCTCTTATATCTTCAAAGAGATATCCGAATTGCTTCTCTAGAGCCGAGGGTTGTCCACCAGTATTAGTTCCATCGAATCTATTCTCCAATAGCTTAGGGTCCCGCGTCTATATAAATACCGGCAGGGGGGACTGGGTAAGCACTTACATATGCAATTTTAAGCTAAAGTGTCGCGTCCTTGGAAAAGATACCAACTCGATGATTACAGAATTTTATCCTCCCGCTTGGTCCAGATTGTTGAGTGGCGCTGCTATATCCTGCGAAGCAATGCCCCTACTGGCGCCTCACCAGACGGTCATATTCCTCAACAAAAGAGATAAGCAACCAAACTTTGCAGTGCGGATCGATGCCGATTTTGAAGTAGTGAATCACTTTATATTACAACCTCTGAATATACAGTACTGTGCTGCTTTGGTGCCGCAAGCCAAGACGTTGGCAGAATTACTGCTTGAAAGTAAAGGTGAACAGGTGAACGCACTGGACTGGTGCAAAAAGCTTCACTTCGGCGACGAAGACTTAAATATCAGTACTACCATATTGGGTGCGAGCCATGATCTTAAACAGATGAGCCCATTGGGTGCTAGCCATGATTTTCAACAGATGAGCCGCTGGCGTATTACAGTTGAGATCGAGAAACTGGGCCTGGTGGATACGAAAAAGGTGATCCGTAATGTTCCCGAGATTCCTCGCAAAGAACAATTCGAAATGCCCCAACGCTCAGAGATTGAGGCGTAGATGACCGAACTTAAAGGTCCACCAAAGAGAACACGCCTGTCAGTATTTAGGTGCCTTATAGTAGCTTTGCCGTTGTGGGGAATTCTCTCTTGGTTTTGATGATAAGAGCAAACAGGCCTATCGACGGGCTCGCAAGGGAGCCCTGCTTCTTGACTTATGGACGAGGGATCAAAAAAGAGGTCCTTGATTTCAGTATCTATTAGCCTGTGTTGTATACTTGGTCTCTGAAAATATAGTTTTGAATTACAGCTTCTGAGACGGTCTCAAGGTTCCCTGGCGCATCGTCTCGAGCACAGACACTACCTTTGTGCTATATTCTCTTAGTAACTAACCTCCTCTATCCACCCCAGCATCACTGTAACCTCCCACCCTTACAACTTTCCCCTTCCTGCCAACGCCGCCTCCCCATCAACAAGCACACACCACCCCTCACTACCAGCACCTCCATCTCCCCCAACCGCAACCGCAAAGTTATCCTTGGCATATGCAATGACATCTCCATCAAACGTACCGGGCTGTAGCCACACCGCTGGCACGCCCAGGCCCTTCGCCTCTTCCAAGACCTTCTGTGTGATCTTCGGGGGCGTGATTATAGAGACTGCGGTGGTCTTGGGGAAGGGGAGCGCGGAGAGAGACTTCACGGCGGGGTGGTCGGCTGAGAGGGCGGTAATGGTTGCGGCAGTGGGGTTGATGGGCGTTACGGGGAGGGACTCCGCGAGGTACCATGCGAATACTAGGAACGATTGTCAGTCTGGGGTGGACTTCAAGGGCTCGGGGCGGGGAATAGCTGGGTGTTGGACAAAAGGGAAGGCGATAGACGCACTCTTGTTTCCAAACTTGGCTGGGTCATTGGAAGCCCCCACGACAGCGAAGCTCGGCGTTGCGAAGAACGCGCGCGCTGCTGCTTCTCCAGTTTTGGCGGCCATTTCGGATGAGATGGCGAGAGCGGGCTGATGACGTTTGTAAGGCAGGGAGCTTGATTGCCGAGGTAGGGGCCGTGGGGTTGTATTTGTTCGAAAGCTAAACGTGAGCTGTACTTAATGAGGGGATATTGCTGTAGGATTTATCGCCGTTGACGACTGGTGCAAGAGGATATGTCAGAGATGGGCAGACGTCAAATAGAAAGAGTGGGAGGTTGAGCTCGGAATAAGGCGTCATGGATAGTGGGGTTTGGCGGGGTCGGTTGGCGGTGCAAATGCGGGGAGCGGCTTGCATGTCCGCAACCTGCCGAGACACCCTATCTCAACATCACAGTTTGAGTGTACTCTAGTAACAATTAAAAAAACATGGTGTGTCAGAAACACTAGAATCGGCAGGAGATAGTAAAATGTGATACCATGTCGCGGGACAAACTCTCATGATTTCAGGGATCCATTGAGAAATCATTTTAAAACGGAATATTTTTTCTTTGTCGTATTATCATAAATAATCTATGCTTTAATTCGTCTCCTGTCGCGTCTTATAACGATCAACAGACCCCTTCGCAACGAAGGTCTCCTTATGCACGCCACTAGTCTTGACCTTCTCTGCAGCCTCGGACCCCCAAGCTCCACCACCGGGTGTGTTAATCACTATCCTGTCACCCTTGGCCATCTTAACAGTCGCCTTGCCTCCAAGGTTGACTCTGCTCTCACCATCCTCGCTTTGTCTAACCCAATCATTCCTGCCCAGAGCACCTGGCCCACCTCCCTCCAGCCCGTATGGTCTATGGCTGCGGCGCTCAGACAAAATGGAGCACTGGACTGGCACTAAGAACTCAATATCGCGAACCACACCATCGCCACCGCGGTGCAGACCAGTTCCACCGGAGCCCTCTCTCAGCGAGAACTCACGCAGGATACATGGGTAGCGCTTCTCAAAGATCTCTGGGTCCGTGATACGCGTGTTGGTCATGTGGGTGTGTAGACCGCTCTGTCCGTCCCAGGTAGGACCAGCACCAACACCACCCGCAATCGTCTCGTAGTAACCGAAGCCATCAACGTGGTTTCCATCTTCTCCCTTTCCACCAGTGCCAAATGTTAAGTTGTTGCAGCAACCTTGCGAGGCGGCACATGCGCGGAATGCCTTCAGAATGACGTCCGTGATACGCTGGGAGGTGAGCACGTTTCCACCGACAACACCTGCGGTCTTCGATGGCGATAGGAGCGAGTGGGGGGGGATGCGGATGTCGATAGGGTTTAGGCAGCCTTGGTTGAGTGGGATGTCGGACTTGATGAGCGCACGTAGACAGTAGATGATCGCAGAGTGTGTAATAGCTGTTGGGGCGTTGGTGTTGCCAAAGACCTCGCTGCCAGTCCCGGAGAAATCAAAGATGGCCTCACCCTTGGCAGCGTCGATTGTAACCTTCAACGCAATTGGAGTCCCGTCATCCATACAATCCACTGATTCCAAAACGGGGCCGAGGGTCTCCGAGGTCGTCTTGAGGAGCTCGCGGACGGCGATTTCAGCTGTGCTTTGGATCGCGTACATGTAGTTGTGCACACACTTCAACCCGTACTCTTTGATGAGGCCATTGATCAGGGAGATTCCCCTCTGATTGGCTGCAACTTGGGCGCGTAGGTCAGACAAGTTGTCCTGGAGGCATCTAGTTCCCGAACAACCTTCAAACTTGGCAGGTTCCTTGAGAAGCAACTCAATCATTCTCTCCTCGTTGAAGCGCCCGCCACTCACAAGCTTCTCTGCCTCAATGGCAGCACCCTCCTGCCACAGCTGGTTACTCGTAGGAGGCATAGATCCAGGGAGGGAGCCACCGATGTCTGCGTGATGTCCTCTGGAAGCAACGTAGAATACAATTTCGCCATTCTCAAATACAGGTGTAATGACAGTAATATCTGGCAAATGAGTTCCTCCGCATGTTGGGTGATTTGAGACGAGAACGTCGCCTTCGACGAGCTTTCCAGCCCAGTACTTGTGTTGATATCGGACGGCAAATTGCATCGAACCAAGATGCACTGGCACGTGGGGTGCGTTAGCTACCAGGCCACCGTCAGGAGAGAACAATGCGCAAGAAAAGTCGAGGCGCTCCTTGATGTTGGTGGAAACAGATGTCTTTTGGAGGGTTCGTCCCATTTGCTCGGCAATCGACATGAATCTGTTGCCGAAAATGGATAACTGGATAGGGTTGATGCTCGTATCCTTGGATTGGAAAGAAACATCGACTGCTGGCTTCTCCTTGAGATCGATCAATACGCATCGCTCGAGGATATTTGCCACAGCCTCAGGAACGAGGACAATGGTTTGGGTCTTGTCAATAATCATTGCAGGGCCCTTTATTTGAGAGCCGACCTCAAGGTCTTCAAGCTTGTAGATGGGCGTATCGACAGATCCTTTGGATGCACCAAAGTAAACCTTGGAGATACCCTGGCTCTTCTGTGCCGAAACCTCCTTTGGCACAACTTCCTTCATCTATGTAATCTTTAGCTACTTCTTGAACACGGATATACTTGTACTCACCTGCATATATGGGCTCTTTTCCTTTCCATTAGACGAAGAACCGGTACTTCTGACACGGATATCGTCGACAAGAATAGCCTTATCCTTTGTTAAGAAGCCGAATTCAACCAAATGTCTCTTCTCAAACTCGGACGCAAAGTTCCAGTCCTCGCCCTTGAGAATCATGAAAGAGGTGCTTGTACCAGCATGACGCATGTTAAGATATAGCTCATGGTGGATATCCTTGCCCGAAAATCCTTGAGATTCTAGGTCGGCTGTGGACTGCTGAACTAGCGCCTCTAGTTTCGACTTGAACATGTCTTGAGTTGTGTCGTTGAAAGCATCGGCAGCAGGCTGTTGAACCTCGTTGACCACATCGGCCAATGCCATTCCGTAAGCAGAGAGAATGGAAGAGTACTTGTGAATGATGATTCTGGAAATACCAAGAACGGAAGCGACAGAGCATGCGTGCTGACCACCAGCACCACCAAAGCAAGCAAGGTTGTGAACTGCAGTATTGTGGCCACGAGCTTCCGTGAGTGCACGAATAGGGCGCGACATGGACTCATCGGCAACATTCAAGAAACCGAGAGCAACCTCCTCGGGGGTAAATTCGATACGTCCCTTGGATCTCTGCTCTTCATTTATAACCGCAGTAAGCTCAGCGAACTTCTTTCCCGTGATCGCCACATCAAGAGGCTCATTTTCGTTGGGGCCGAAGATTTTTGGGAAGTACTCGGGCAAGAGTCTGCCCAGAAAGAGGTTGGCATCAGTGACAGTGAGAGGACCGCCCTTTCTGTAACATGCTGGTCCAGGGTGTGCTGATGCGGATTCAGGGCCAACAACGAACAGGCCATTTTTCCAGAAGAGCATGGATCCTCCGCCTGCTGCGACAGTGTTGATATCTAATTGCGGGGATTGAATGGAAACACCGGCTGTTGTGGTTTCAAAGACGTGGTCGTAAGTCCCCGAATATCTCGACACATCAGTCGAAGTTCCTCCCATATCGAAGCCGATAACAGGCACCTTCTCTTCAGCATCGTATGAAGTTTGGGCGTAACCAACAACACCACCAGCTGGTCCAGACAAGATCGCCTTGAGTCCACTAAATTTGCGGAAGTCAACAAGGCCACCATCCGACTGCATGAACTCGACTCGGGTAGTCTTCGAGGCAAGGCCGCCTTGGAAGTTTGCGGATATCGAGTCAATGTAGTTTTTGATAACTGGTGTGAGATATGCGTCGGCCGTGGCGCTCATTCCACGGGGAACAACCTTGATCATAGGCTGTAGGGCTGATGATAAGGCAACCGAGAAGCCCATCTTGATGGCAGCGTTGCCAATCAAGTTCTCGTGCTGGGGATAGGTATAGGAATGAAGTAGGACAACCGAGATTGATCTGTATCCCTCTTCCTTCAACTGGAGTAGCTGTGCGTTTACAGCCTCCATATTCGGCTTGGTTATGATCCGCACATGCTCGCCAGTAATTCCACGAACAACATCTTCCGACTCTTCGATGGGTTCGGGGTGTTGGTTCTCGGCATATCCTTCCAGTGTGACGCGTTCGTCAATCTCGATAACCTTTTCTGACAGCACGTCTGGTTTTGAGACTGAGAGGTCGAAGATGTTTGGCCGTGATTGGTTTCCGATGACTAGTAAATCTTTGAAACCGCGTGTGATGAGGAGTGCTGACCGAGCGCCCTTTCTCTCTAATAATGCGTTGGTAGCAACCGTCGTTCCCATTCTCAGGGATTCAATTGGGGTTAAGTCGAGTAGCTCGCCGCGGGGCAGGGTCCTGCCAGTCGCGATTTCGAGGACTCGCCTGATGCCTTCGGTTGGGGCATCTTGGTAATTTCCGGGGTCGACAGATAATAACTTCAAGATAATGTCGCTGCGGCCAGGTACAGAGGCGTGGACGTCGGTGAAAGTTCCACCGCGGTCGATGGATATCCTCAGCCTTCCTGCCGCCAGCTTGTGTTCTCCCACTGCCATGTTGAGGGGTATATGATACGAAATCTAAGAAAGCAATCGGGCACAATAATCAAAGAGAGTATAAGAAAACAAGATTTAATGGCATGGTCTGAAATATGGAGTGCGGGGGGAGAGGCTAAGTTATAACCTAGTCACCTGGAGTCTGCGTCAGCGAGGGAGCTCCGGCAACACAATTTCCAGCACCGAAGGATCGGATCCTGATACCGGGTCGCCACTAGAGACCCACGAAATGGGCAAATCCTATACTTACAATTGCTTTCGATTACAAACGAGTTCTTCTTTGGCAGTTTGATTGCGGGGAGAACGTGGACATAGCGGATCGGAGGGGTCAAATGCATGACGAGGTGGACATTTATGATCGGGATCAGAAGCCGATCGCGCTAGGGCGGCACACTCCCCCCGCCGGCCACACTCCAACGAAGGGCGGACGGGGCAGATAACCACCACAGCGGAGCGAAAAACTGGACTAAAACTGCCTCTGGCGTTCCTGACCCGCATCCCCCCCCCGCAAATGATGGATAACCCAACTGAAACTTGGGGTCTTTTCTCGTGCGATTCAGCGGAAAGAGTCCGGCGGCATTGGGGCCGGCAGCGGAGACAGAGATGGGGAAGTGGCGGACTTTTTTAACTTCTCGGCGTAGTTATGTATATATGCTTTAACAGGACTTTGATTGTATTGAAAAACTACGTGTATATTCTTTCTCTCGCTCAAAAATGTTCGAATCCGGCAATAATGCAGCTCTCACAACCCGCCTCCTCGCTCGCACCAACAAAATAACCCTGACATCAGGCCTCGCCCCTAAATATTTGCAAGCAAACTTAATAATTCTACCTTCCCGCTTCGCATCCGACTTTTTACTCCTGTGTCAACGCAATCCTGTTCCATGTCCACTGCTCGCATCCTCAAGCAAGCCAGGGTCCGCCACAGCCTTGAAGTCTCACCTGCCCGGAATTTCTGATGCCGCAATCGCATCGGCGCTTGATATTTGTACAGACGTCCCGTTATATATGGTGTATGACGATGGAAACCTGGTCAAGTCGCACTGCTCAGATATTGCCAACGAGTGGACGGATGACCATGTCGCATTTCTCATCGGCTGCAGCTACAGCTTTGAGGCTGCTTTGACAGCAGCTGGTCTGCCCCCGAGGCATACAGCATTGGGCCGCAATGTTCCCATGTATTCCACAAATATACCACTATGCGCCGCGGGCGTGTTTACCGGAGGAACTTACGTAGTCAGCATGCGGCCGTACAGGAAGGCGGACATCGAGAAGGTTCGGGAGCTGACGAGGCCGTATGTGAGCACCCATGGCGAGCCAGTTGCATGGGGATGGGATTCAGTAGAAAGGCTGGGGATTAAAGATATCAATGCACCCGATTTTGGTGATAAGCCGCTGGATCTAGATGCGGCGGACGACGAGATTGTCCCAGTATTCTGGGGGTGTGGTGTTACGCCCCAGCTTGCGGTTATGAAGGCGCAGTTGCCGGGTCGGGTGATGGGACATGCCCCAGGGCATATGTTGGTGATAGATGTGATGGAAGATGATATCGTAGAGAAGATTTAGCTGTTCCACTGGGTCCAATCAAAATCCATATTCACATCAAAAAATTCAAATCCCTCTTCCCAAATTCTTTCGTCTCCCGGACCGGCCTCCTGAAACAAATTGGTGTCTACAGCAGAAAAGATGGCAGCGCTGGTGTTTTCGCCATCTATCTGTGATAAGAATGCCGCGAATGGATCTGGTAATGGTGCCAGAGCTTCTGGGGCTTGGTTTTGGACGATGGACTCGTCGGGGTTTTCCAATCTCGTCATGGGGTATAAGCTAAGCAAAAGTCGATGTAACGATTTTATATGCGAGTTGCCCTTTTCGGCAATTCCATTCAGGACCTCCAAGGCCATATTCATGGCAGCGCGGTCTCGGGCGTTGTACGGAAACGCAATATTGACCATGACGAGGATAATTGCTGCTGAGAAGGCGTGCTCGCCATCCATGTAGCCGTATGTCGCTATATACGTTAGACTGCGTTTTCTAAATATGCAATTGAGTGCCTTACCTATAAGGTTCTGATTGGCAGCTGTAGACATGATAGAAATACTATTCCGTGCCGCTGAAATACAAGTATCAATGACTGCAATTGTAGTTGGAGACAATCCAGTCTTCCAATCGCTGGTGTGGTTTGATTCCTTGTTTTGTAGTCGGCTTCGGACAACGTGGAATACGAGAGGCCGAGCAGTCATATTAATGCACTGTGAATAATGTAAATATATCGAAACTGCCTCGCGAGAGATTTCCTTGTCGAGCTTAGTAAAGTCAAAATGAAGCACTTGTGGGAGGTTTGTGTGCCAATTCGAAAGGTCGGTAAGGATGGCTTGTACGGAGCTGACCAGGCTGTAGTTTTCTGTGCGCGTCCTTCGATACAGATCTGCCATGGTTAGTTAAGTGGCTCCTGAGAGCCAAGAATAACTTACTTTTCATTATCCTTCCCAGTATCCGCGAAAGCTCTGTATAGTGTAACAGGACGGTAGCTGGACACATTTCGGGTTCGTCGGGCTACTTTGTCAGTAGGTTTAGAGAGACAGCAACATGAAACTTACCAGTCTTGAAGGAGGCGAAACTCCAATATCCTGGTCCGCAATTGTCAAGGGGTTGCCAGATTTGACGCAAAGAATCCTATCCATGCTGTACACAGACCACCACAGTCGCCGCCGGTGCTCTCGAGCCCTGTCGTCTAGGTTTTGATCGGGAACTTCTTGATGTAATCCCATTGATATTGCCATGCGCAATGCCAAACCAACCTGTTTATGTTAGTTAGGACTACAGGAGGGGTGGGGTTCGCTTACGTAGAGAAATGCTGTGTCTCGACGGTTCAAATTCTGAAAGAAATATCCAACCAAGGATAAAACTTTGATAAATGTCACAGACCCTTGCTCGTGGAGACCTGGAAGTAGCTGCATTGCTTGTTGAAAATACTCAAACCCAGGAGGTCCATCATTGCTTGTCCATTGATTCACAGAGTACATTTGACCAAAGGCCAATGTGAGGAGGACCTCGCAATAGACAAGGCAATCATCCTTATCAGAGACATCCACTGGCCTGTCATAAATTTCATGGAGGCTCTCTTCAAATGCTTCCATATCTGTGAAGGCGAAGATGGTCCCAAGGTAGGCATACTGTGCTGCATAGAGACGCTTTGCGAATGCAAAAGGAGGCAGCGAGATCTTGGGTTGGCCGTCTTGAAACGAATTACGACGAATGGAGAAATTCGTACGGCTTTGCGTGGGCGCATCAAACTCAATTCCGTTATTAAGTTCTGATTGAAAGGTTTTTATAAAGTCTTGGAACCTCAGCCCAAGACTTGTAGATGACGAATCTCCCAGATACTCTGTTTAAATAATAAGTCCCATTCTCATATATATGTTATAATACTTACGGCGTTCCCCTCCTCCCGGGCTCAGCATCAGATGTGCCGTCCCTTCAATCAAAGGGTTATTATCGATGTCATCCTTGTCAGTGTCAAGACTGGTGGTAAGTTGAAGAGGAGCAGAGGATTCCGGCGTAGCATTTTCAGCATCGAGTTTTTCAGATGTGGCAGCGACAGAACTTGGAGTTACGGAGCTTTCTTCGGCCTTGGCCTCATACGCCTTGATTCGAGCCTCTAGGTCGAGGAGATATCTACTTGAACTCAGCATCACTAAAGATTAGATGGAAACATGTATACACACCCCTCCGAGACCAAGACCTTCTTCTGCGAGTTTGGATAGATACAGTCCTGTCTCGAGATGGCGCAAGTTCTGCATGGAACTCCACCTAGACATTTCGTCTTTCGTTTTCTACATCTATTGCAACTGAAATTACTTAGTGAATGCCAGGCAGAAGTTCTGGGAAGACCTCACGCGATAGGTGCGCGCCTTATGTGCGCCCCAGACTCTGATATAGATGACATTCCGATCGATGGCTCCTTGAGATATCGACGGGCATTGTAGGCCAAGAGTGGCGGTTCAGCCTGGGGATGAGCAACGCGAAATTTGATGATGATTCCCAGAGGGATCATGCATCTTCAACCGAATTGCCGTGATAGTCTCCTCTGTCGGCGCCGACTAGGAACAGCCTTGCCACGGCGGAAAAGGGTCCGCGAGGGTGATAAGGTACACCATGACGTTGGGGGTGGTTGTCCCCACTAATGTAAAGTTTTAGGCCAATCAGAAATATTACATTATTTTTTAGCCAATCTTTTGTCCCTGATCGACACAGTCTAATCGATAGGAGCCTAGCGTTGGAGTGGCGATAAGGCTCGGTATGAGATCCCGATCTCTTAGTACAGTGGGCCTGAAATCTCTCTAGAAAAGAGTTAATTCCACTATGAAGATAGGGAGGCGCATGGAGAGATATGGATTTTGCGGGGAATTGTGGGGGAAGTCATGGCGATCCTTTTCTCTATCATTTCCTCCGCAAACCTTTATATATGACAAGGTCTAGCCAGAGGTTGGCGTGGCAAATATTCCCAACTCTGAGTCGACCTGTCTTATAACTTTTGAATACCATTGAGCCCTACTCTCGCTCGTTCATTCATTATACCATCCAGTATGGGCTCCATCGATGACAAGGACTTGCCTCTCGAAACGAAGCTTTCCGATAGCCAGATCGAAGCCCGTGATGACCACTATATCGAGCCTGCCAAGCAGGTCAAGCTGCTGGCAAAGCTAGACATATGTCTTATTCCAGTCATTATGCTTGTCTACCTATGCTGCTTTTTGGATCGTTCAAACATTGGTATGTTACCTTCAACTCCTTGACATTGCCCCTTTCTGACCCAAGACAGGCAATGTCGGAGTGGCTGGTATGCCAGAAGAGATTGGCGCAAGTCCCTCGCAGTTCTCCATCGCCGTATCCATATTCTACGCCACCTACGTTACATTTGAGACGCCATCTGCCCTCCTCTTGAAGAAATTGACCCCTCGTTATGTTATTACTGGGCTGTGTATGGTTTGGTCGATCGCCACTATTTTCTCGGGCTTCATTCACAACGTCGGTGCCCTGTACGCCACGCGATTGATTCTCGGTGCTTGCGAAGCAGGTCTATTCCCCAGTTTGAACTTGTACTTGACGATGGTCTACCAGAGAGATGAACAAGCAAAGCGTGTCTCGTACTTGTTTGTCTGTGCCGCTCTTGCTGGCGCCTTTGGTGGTCTCCTTGCATATGTCATCTTATTCATGGATGGCATTGGAGGCTTTGCAGGGTGGAGGTTAGTCAAGAGTCCTTTAGTGATGGGTCGTCACTAACATATATTGCAGATGGATCTACATTATTGAGGGTCTCTTCAGTGTGGTCTGCGGCATAGTTGTCTTCTTCGGTCTCCCAAATGATCCAGCAAATGCCTATTTCCTGAACAAGGAACAGAAGGAGCTTATGGCCATTCGAGCTGAGAGGAACAAGGCCTACAGCGGTAGCCAAAAATTTAGCTGGGAGGAGGTTAAGATAGCTTGCAAAGACCCAAAGGTTTATGTTAGGTGGGTGCACAACCGATATTCATGAAGAACACGTACTAACAAATATCATAGCGGAGCCATTCAATTCTGCCAAGATATCCTTCTGTACGGCTTCAGCACCTTCTTACCAGCCATTCTTAAGGAGATGGGACATTCGACACTCCAGACCCAATACCTCACGATTCCCGTTTACATCTTCGGTGGTCTCTGCTTTATGACTTTCGCCTTCTTCTCCGACAGGATGACCCTTCGTAGTCCAGTAAGTTAATTCCTCGTTTTATCTAACCTTTTCTAACATGTGGCAGTTCATCTTCTTCGCCAACATCTTTGGAATCATCGGCTACCTTATTCTTCTCTTCGTAACCAACAACAGCGTCAAGTTCTTTGCCACTTTCTTATGCGCTGTTGCCGCCTACACAGGCCCAGGTCTCAACGTCGCATGGCTCAACGTAAACATTGCTCCTCATTACCGTCGTGCAACCGCCATCGGCATGCAGCAGTCGATTGGTAACATTGCCGGAGTAGTTGCTGGACAGATCTACAGAAAATCGCCCTACAAGCTGGGCCACGGATTCTCGTTGGGTATTCTCTGCTTGTCGCAGGTGTTGATTGTAGGCAAGGCTGTTTATATCAAGAGGTGCACGGCCAAGAAGGCTAAGATTGCAAGTGGAGAGATTGAGGATACGAGGAAGGTGAAGACTGGTGACTGGGAGTTGGATTTCAAATACCATATTTAGAAGCGTGTATGTGGGCGTGTATGTGGGCGTGTATGTGGGCGTGTATGTGGGCGTGTATGTGGGCGTGTATGTGGGCGTGTATGTGGGCGTGTATGTGGGCGTGTATGTGGGCGTGTATGTGGGCGTGTATGTGGGCGTGTATGTGGGCGTGTATGTGGGCGTGTATGTGGGCGTGTATGTGGGCGTGTATGTGGGCGTGTATGTGGGCGTGTATGTGGGCGTGTATGTGGGCGTGTATGTGGGCGTGTATGTGGGCGTGTATGTGGGCGTGTATGTGGGCGTGTATGTGGGCGTGTATGTGGGCGTGTATGTGGGCGTGTATGTGGGCGTGTATGTGGGCGTGTATGTGGGCGTGTATGTGGGCGTGTATGTGGGCGTGTATGTGGGCGTGTATGTGGGCGTGTATGTGGGCGTGTATGTGGGCGTGTATGTGGGCGTGTATGTGGGCGTGTATGTGGGCGTGTATGTGGGCGTGTATGTGGGTGTATGTGGGCGTGTATGTGGGCGTGTATGTGGGTGTATGTGGGCGTGTATGTGGGCGTGTATGTGGGCGGATGTGGGCGTATGTGGGCGTATGTGGGCGTATGTGGGGGTGTATATGATTCCGATTTATTGATATTGTCAGCGACTGGAGTGTGGGGGTTTGGATTTCTTTAGAGGTAGTTTAAGAGTGTCCGGCGAGGTATTTGTTGTAACAATTTCACAATCATGATTTTTATTCGAATAATATACTATTATAATGACTGTAATATTTCAGAATATACAGGCTTGAGCAAGAGATCCTGTCTGGATATATATATATTGGTGAAATGATTCTTAAAATGATATAAATATTGCCTTAGTGTTTGGAAACAAAATGACCCTATACAATAACTTAGACCGCAAATACCTTTAATCCCTCATATTATATCGTCGTAGCTTGTATCGTGCCCGAATACAAAATCTGTCTTGCTGACAATTCATATGGTCGATTTCAGAGACTCGGATCGGAACCCCGGTTTAGCTCCGGACGCTTGCCTTTGTCCCTTGTCCCCGAAACCCATATGTAAGCAACTTAATTAACCCTGCACATCGACGAATTACTATTGGAAATAAGGTCTTTGATGGCGGGACCATCTAGCCAAGCATCCTATCAGTGAGAAGAAGGATTAAAAATACTCCATCATATGCCACATGGCCGCTTTTGCCCCCCCTTAAGCCATGCAATGAGTGCCTGTTGGAATAGCCGCATTGGGATGGTATTCACCAACGGACCCAAACCTGCTGTGTTGGTTAACTCCATTTATCGTGCGATTTGCTTATCAATAACATCATGATTATAATCGAAACCGCTCTTTCGCCATCGCCCGTCGCTGGACCGACGTCTCGGCGGAAATATGAAATAATGATGCCATATCCAACAGATCAGAATTATCATAAATAAACAACAACTCTCATCCAATTCCAATTCCACATCAACATTCACACATCAACCAGTACAAGCACAAGCAAAAATCAACCGACCTTCACCATCTCCATCAACAAAAACACCATGCCGCTCTTGCTCTCCCCCGAAGAAACCGCCTTTCCCCAAGGCTCCCTCGTCCTCGTCACGGGCACCAACGGCTACATCGCCTCCCACATCACCGACCAACTCCTCGGAGCCGGGTACCACGTGCGCGGCACCGTCCGCGACGCCTCAAAGGTAGAATGGACAATCAAATTCTTCGCCGAGCGCTACGGGGCAGGAAAGTACTCCGCCGTAGTAGTGCCAGATATGGCTCTTGAAGGAGCCTTCGACGACGCCGTAAGGGGTAACTAACACCCCCCACCCCACCCCCCCTAGTTCAGCGGCTAACCTAACCTCCCCAGACGTCCACGGCATCATCCACACTGCATCCGTAGTATCATTCAGCCCCGACCCCGCCGCCGTCATCCCCCAAACCATCCTCGGCGTGACCACCCTCCTCCGCTCCGCCGCGCGCACACCAACCGTAAAATCATTCGTCCTGACCTCTAGCTCCCTAGCCGCCGCCAGCCACGCCAGCCCCGAGAACCCCCCCGTCACCGTCACAGCCAGCACCTGGAACGACGCCGCCATCGCCGAGGCCTGGTCCGTGACCTCGCCGCCATTCCCCGATAACGCTGCGACAGCTGTGTATAGCGCCAGCAAGGCTGAGTCGGAGAAGGCGCTCTGGGCGTTTGTGGAGAAGGAGAAGCCGGCGTTTCGCGTCAATTCGGTTTTGCCGGATGCGAATTTCGGGACTGTGCTGAGTACACAGGGGAATTCGAGCACAGGTGGTTGGCTCAGGGATGTGTTTGCGGGCAATGTTGGGTTTGTTAAGGGGCTGCCGCCTGGTATGTTTTTGTCTTTCCTCTGAGAGAAATGGGATGGGACTAACGGCTATAGCGTGGTATATAAACGTCGCTGATACGGCGCGCTTGCATGTTGCGGCGCTGCTGAACACGAAGGTGGAGAATGAGCGTATCTTTGGCTTTGCGGCGCCGTATACGTGGAATGGGATCCTTGCGATTCTGAGGAGTTTGTACCCGGGCAAGACGTTCCCCGAGGATTTCCCAGTCTCGGAGGTGACTAAGGTAAAGGTGCCGAGTGAGAGAGCGGAGTCGTTGTTGAAGGAGGTGTTTGGGAAGGGATGGGTGAGTCTCGAGGATTCCGTGAAGGAGACTGTTGCGGGATTGGAGTGAGGTGAATATTGGGGTTTGAGAGTGTAGGAGCCGTAACTTAGGAAAAGGCCGTGTAGTAGAGAAACTTAGAAAGACATTGTATAGAATAATCTCTATAATGAAGGGAAATGGTACCGAGGTTGAATAAAACATTCCGCAGCAATATCTCAGTGGCCGCATTACCGTTTTTTTATATTAAGTACGACCTCTGGTGGATAAAAAACAGGGGAGGGGTTGAATTTTATACGAATATATCAATAAAACGTCTCTATCGACGATATAGGTGAAGCGTCCATGGGAGATGGTTCATGATGCCGAAGACGGCACTCTGCCAGTGTAACACGCCACTTCCGAAGAGTATTTGGGTTTGGCTACAAATGACAACCTGTACGGTTTTTCCGGGTAAGGAACCCTTATATGGGCCATGCGTCTCTGCTAGGCGGCGATATTAATGCCCAAATTGAGTCTCCAAGGATACAAATTTGCTAGAAAGTGGGGTTACGAGTATATATCCGGCCCATCTCTCGAAGAGTTACTACTGTACATAGTAAAGTCTTTCTTGGCAGAGAGTCTTCGAGGGCCATTTTTACTACAAAGCATCACATCGCCTATCTGCCCCCATCTCCATGCTAGATGAATGAGAGCGGGACTGTACAGCGTAGTTCAGACGGTCTTACTATATTCATTCTTCTCACTACGATTCTCACTACGATTCTCACCATCATTCTCTCCACTTCTCACCACCACTCTCACCACACCACCCTTCTCACCACCATATTATCAACTATCCTGATCCCACTCATCATTTCCCGGTAAATCTATAGCCCAAGAACACGACACTTTCCTTCGGAGACGATGTCAATTGCTGCATCTGCATCCACCATGCACAATGGTACGTATTAGGTAAACCACCCTCGTTCTGGTTCTGATTATGTCGCGCCTCCTCCTCCCTCTCCTCCTCCTCCAGCCACCCCCCTCTTCCACATTCACAAGTACCAGACCCCCAAGCACAGGCCATACAATTACCGACCTTATATATCTCAGGATCGCAAATGCAGTCCGAAAAAGGCAAAATCGCTAACAGGAAACCGTAATAACGCTCTCCCCTCGGCGGTATGTGGTAATAGCGGGCGAGGAGCTTAGATTTCCCACTCTCCTACAAGCTGGAGCTAGGCTCGTACGAAAGGTCACTAAGACTCAGCCTTCAGCCGCGGGATTCAAGAGCCTGCGGGTATTAAACGAGCATTATATAGGGTTATCATGAAACTTGTTGGGTAGAAGGAGGCACAATAGTACTAGTGCCGATCCCAGTAAACAGGGTTGGGGATGGAGTTCAAGCGCGGCTGCAGGGCTTGATTGTGTGGATAAGGTTGGCCATGTGGTGATTTTTGTGGTGGGGTTGTGCTGCTGTTGCTGTTGTTACTTATTTTTGTTGTTGGTATATTATTGTCACCACCCTTCTCACTACCCTTCTTACTCTCACCACCCTCTTCTCACCCCCTATNCACTAGCCACCACCCAGCCCATGAACTCTGTGAGATGTTGCAGTGAGAAGTTTATACTGCTTCCCTCCTCTTCCGCGCAAAGTATCCTTTTCATAGCCCCTTTTCCCTATGCGGCCAACCTCCCGCTCTGCCCATTGAAAGTAGTAGTAGAGTACCCCCCCTTCATTCGTAATACCTATCATTCATAACCCCCCCCAAACCTCCCTTATGCACGAAACAGAATCCCATTATCCCCTTCTCATCCCCCCCTCCTTTTCATTCATCCCCATCACCTACCTACCAGTCCAACAATCCAATAATCAAAACAATCTAACAATCCCCCACGAAATAGCCAGCCGATACATCTAGAAAGTAAAAAAATATATATAAAAGAAGCGTCACACTTCCTAAATAATCTGTAGGTAGAAGACGGGATACGATTTCGGCCTAGGGTGGTAGGATTGGTGATGTAGTTATAGCGTGGCTACAGGATGTGAATATGTGAATAGGGTTGGTTATGTGGTGATTTTTGTGGTGGGGATGTGTTGTTGTTGTCGTTAGCCATTCTCGTTGTTACTATACTACTATCACCGCCACCCCCTCCTCTTCTCACCATCACCCACCCACCCGCCCTTCTACCTCCCCTTTCCCACACCCCCCTTCCGCCTCCCAAACACGATATAGCATCCCCACCCACATCTTGTATNACCTCTGCACAAGGAAGTTGGGCGATTATATAACCCCCATTCTCCCACACACCACACATTTCCCCCGTCACCCGTCACCCGTCACTCTTTCCTTCCGTCTTCAAACACGCACCTTCAAAAACACACATACATATGTAATCTAGGATCTCTCGTGGCTCTGCTTTCCATCCTGTTCTGGGACAAGGGGAGGGGGGTTTTTTTTTGGGGGGGGGGGGGTTCNAGGGGTAGGAGATAAATATGCTAGATGCGGGATTGGTGATGCAAAGAAGAAGAAAAAAAACGGATTTGGAGATTCGCTATGTTCTTTCATTTGTTGGAAATTATAAAAATGTCTTTATATACCACTTCATCTACCCTCTCTCCTTCCCCTCTTCCCTCCTCGTCTTCCACCCTCTCCCCCCTCCCCTTCCCCAACACCCTCACCATTAATCCCCCCTCCCCTTTTCCACTTTTCCCCAAAATCCAAAAACACAACGCCCAAAACACCCTCATCCTCATCCTCATCATTCATCCCAAAAAGGAGCGTGGTGGGTATATATCGCACAAAAACTCTCATCTCATAGCATCATAAAGGAGCGTGGGTATCAAAAAACTCTCATCATCATCACACCCCCCCCTATCCAAACATCACAAAAGCAAAAACAAACATCACCAACCCCAACACACCGCCGATACCACCACCAACTCTCGCCGCGTCGTTGGGCTGCGCGGTTATCGTCGGGCTGGGTGCTCCTCCCCCTCCAGCGCTGCTGCTGACGCCTCCAGTGGGCCCAGCAGCACCTCCACCTCCTCCACCACCACCACCACCGCCGCCGCCGCTGCTACTGACACCTCCCGTCGGCCCAGCACCACCGTTCGTAGAACTAGGCGCCCCACTAGACGCACTCGATCCCTGACTAGGCACCAGCGTCGTCCCGGGTTCCTCGGCCGTGCTCGTCGGCACACGACTACTCCTCGTCGTAACCGTCTCATTCCTCCACCCCGTCGGCGTCGTCACCACCTCCCCAGGCGCCGTATTCGTCTCCCCCTGGCTCTCCGTCGTGACTCCACCTCCCCCACCCACCTCCTCCCCACCCCCAGGGGTAACGACGCTCTCCGAGCCATGAGCGTCGCAGAAGGCAATCCACTGCTTAAACTGCGGTTCTGCGTATTTCTGGAGGCTCTGCTGGGTAGCATCACCGTTGGCGGCAACGCACTGTCTGCACGCGGTCACGAAGCCGAGGAAGGGCGAGCCGGCGGCGCAGAGCGCGGGGGTCTTGCCGGTTTCTTGGGCGACGCCGACGATGTTCATGCATGTGGCGTAGCAGATGCCTGGGATGGTTTCGGGGGCGCGTTTACGTAGGGCAGCGGCGGGAGGGGTGTAGGCTGCTGTGATGGTGGCTTGGGATGCCCAGTTGCCTGTTGTGATGGTCGCGACGGGGTGTCCGTTGACGACTTCCACGACGATGTCTTCGGAGAAGATGTCGTAGCTCAGTCCGAATGCGAGGGGGGAGAGGGGGAAGTATCCCGCGGGGAGGGGGTAGTATCCCGTCTCGCCCTCTTTCCAGACTACGGGGGTGAATTTGGGAGCGTCGTAGCAGTCGGTTGGGTCGCAGACGTAGGAGGCTGCGGGGGGGTCGGAGTAGAGATCGCAACCCAGTGGGTGGCGGGGGACGCAGATTTGGCCGGGTGGGCAGCCCCAGGTGTAGTTGTCGGGTTGGGGTTTGAGGGATTTGATGGTTGGGGCAGGGACGGCGCAGGTGCTGACGCGGGTGCCGATGTAGGAGACTGAGGCGGTTATGGTGGTAACGACGCCGGGGAGGGTGATGGGGGTTCCGGAGATGGTGGTTACCACGCCGGGAAGGGTGGTGGTGATTGTGGTTGGGGCGGAGACGGTGTGGGTTACCACGTCGGTTTGGTGGACCGTGTCAGTTTGGTGAATGGTATCAGTCTCCCGGACGGTGGCGGTGTCGTGGACAGTGTTGGTCGCGGTTTGGTAGGCGGTTGCGGTTGTGATAATGGTAGTCACCACACCTGGCTCAGTGATGGTTGTCACAGCACCTTCGATTGTGGTGGTATATGTCACAGGCGGCAGTGTGACAATCTGGGTATAAGTTGTGATGGACGTCTGCGTGACCTCGTATGTATCCGTGGCAGTGACGGCGTAGGAGTCGGTCTGGGTGACAATGTCTGTCTCGACGGCCGTTTCGACGGATGTGATAATGTCGGTCTAATAAGTTAGCTTTGTTCTAACAATGAATGGGATTTCCCTGGGATTCCATTGAACATACCTCGATGTAAGTAGCCGTAATAGTAGCGCTAGAAAGCAAGTCAGCTTCATTCCATGCATTTGATGCCCAAAAATGATAATCGAGCGCCTCGTCTCGCCATTGTCAACAACCAAAAGAAAATGATAAAACTCACGTCTCCTCATCCACAACCGTCGTAGGCACACTGTATTCAAATTAGCCTCAATCCACCCGCATCAACTCAAAGACAGATAATACTCACACAACAGTCCTAGTCTTCGTCTTAACCACCCACTCGGTCTCGGTCTTAGTCTTCGTCTTGGTCACCGTCTCCGTCTTCCCGTGTTCATACTTGGTCGTCGTCTCCCAGTCCGTTTCCGTGAGCGTCTTCCCTGGTCCAGTCTGGGTGACTGTAGCACCCGCTCCTGTTTCTGTGACAGTAACACCTGGAAGAGTGACCGTTCCTCCCGGCGCAGTCTCAGTCTCCGTCTCGGTGACAGTAGCACCCGCTCCCGTCTCCGTAACAGTAACACCTGGTAGAGTCACCGTTCCTCCCGGCGCAGTCTCAGTCTCCGTCTCGGTGACAGTAGCACCCGCTCCCGTCTCCGTAACAGTAACGCCCGGAAGAGTAACCGTTCCTCCAGCGCCTGTCTCTGTGACCGTAACGCCCGGCTGCGTCTCCGTAACCGTCTCAGTGGCTCCAGCTCCCGTCTCCGTGACAGTAACGCCCGGAAGAGTCACCGTGCCTCCTGCGCCCGTCTCTGTAACTGTAACGGCAGGCAGGGTAACCGTGCCTCCAGCTCCCGTCTCCGTAACTGTAACGGCAGGCAGGGTGACAGTAGCACCCGCTCCAGTTTCCGTGACAGTAACGCCCGGTAGGGTAACCGTGCCTCCAGCTCCAGTCTCCGTAACCGTCACTGCGGGAAGCGTAACCGTCCCCCCCGCCCCCGTCTCCGTAACCGTAACCCCCGGCCCGGTCTCCGTAACGGTCTCATAACAAGTCGTCGTCGAGGGCGGCAGCGTCACCGTCCCGCCCGGCGCCGTCTCGGTAACAGTCTCATAGCACGTCTCCGTCGCCGTGGCAGTCGCGCATTTCGCCGGGCAGTGGCCCAAGGCGATGTCGACGTCGATGGGGCCTACGTCGACGCCGACCTCGAGGGTGCGGCCTTCGAGGTCGGGGCGCGGGGCGGTGGTGGGGATGGTTGCTGCGGCGGAGGTGAGGAGGGGGAGGGAGAGGAGGAGGAGGTGCTGGGTGAGGTGGGTGAGGTGCATGGTTGCGGTGGTGGGAGGTGTATTTTTTTTAAAGCTTGCTGCGTTTAGGGGACAGCGAGTGAGCAGTGGTGGTGGTGGCTGTTACGCCGTGGTGATCAATGGAGGTAGCACAGTCGGTCAAGCGGCCATACCAGTTCCTCAGCGAGTGTGGAGTCAGTCAACGACAGTGTCAACGATATCAATGCTTCCTTTCCTGCTTCATGCAATAGCGAGAGAGAAGCTAGAGCGAGAGTGTGTGAGGGAGAGGGATAAAGAAGGTGAGTTGGGGAGGGAGAACAAAGGGAGGAGAGGGAAGTGAGAATGGATGGCTGAGGTGGGAGGGGAGGGTATATGGGGATTGGGATGGGATGGGGATGGCTGGGCTGGGATAAGCTGGAGTAGAGGCTGAGGATTGGGATGAGGCGAGGTGAGGTGAGGTGGGTGAATATTAAGATGATGGGAGACTGGGGGGGTAGCTATGGTGGGGTTGTGTGTGTTGCCTGGCCGGCAAGGGCGTGTGTGGTGGCTGGCGGGGGGAAGTACCTTTTATTTTTCCCTTTCTTTCGGGAATTAGACCTGGGTTGGAGTGTATAATAGAATACAGTATAGTACATGGAGATGACCGAAAGGGTGGAGGGACATCGGGTCGTGCCAGGTGTTGGGGAGTATCTGAGTGGAGAGGGTTGCAGATGGAGATGTAGACGGGTGCAGGGTTGGGTGGAGGGTGCATGTAGTGTAGTGTAGTATGGTATGTACATTCTCTACCTCATCCATAAATCTTTGCGGCCCAGACGGTGGGAAGATCCGAACAGAGAAAGATGGGCGATGGACGGGAGTCAGTTGTCAAGGCGACAAGGTGGTAAGCCCGCAAGCTGGTATGAATAGCTGGGATGGGCGATGGCTGGTTGACATGGTTCTCTCTCTCTCTCCATCAACCCAGTCGACGACGGTATCTCCATCAGGCCTAATGATGCGTCGTCACGAGTGGGGTCACATGTATGTAATCATGTAATGCACTCGAAAAAAGAGATAGAGTCGAGTAAACATGCGTGATCAGATGGAGGGATGTTTGCATATACCCATGAAGGGAAGGTAGGGGAGGGGGGTGAGGGCGAGAGAGAGAGAGAGGAGATGAACGGAGAAAGAGAGACACAGCAGGGGTAGAGGTAGGGGTGTAGGGGTGTAGGGGTTCAGAAAAGTAAGCTCGGAGAGTCAATAATAGAAGTATCCCCGTATATGTAAGACTTTTTGACTTCTTTTGTCGATGTTTGTTAGGTAGGATCGGGATGTGGTGTGGTGTGGTGGTAGGCGGTTGGCCGGAGAAAGAAGAAAGAGAGACAGAGAGAGCGAGTTCAGGGACCACCACCACCACCATGCACCACTACAGTCTACCACCACACACAAACCCACCAATGCATCCCTAGTCCCTGGTGGTAGTTGTCGTTCTCTTGGGAAAACGGTTCTTTGCCCTGGTTGGGCGGTCGGTAGGTGGGAGGGGTGGTTGACAACGTGGGTGGAGAGAGACAAGACATGGGTGGAGAGTCAAGACAGAAAGGTGGCTGGGGCTGACTGACGGTGGGTGAAGGAAGGAATGGGAATAGAAATAAGGCTGAGGGCTGAAGAGGAAAAAGAAAAAGAGCGAAGAATGTACTGAGTGGGTGTGTTGATTGCGCGATGCTGACTGACGGAATGAATGTGCTTGGCACTTGGGTATAGTACACTGCCACCACAACGGCAAAACGCCAAAACGCCAAAACAGCACACCCAAAAAGCACGCCCGGATCGTGCCCTGGCATATCCCGTAGTGAGGAGCATCCCTAGCTTCAGCTTGGCAGACGGGAAAGATAGAGGAGGGGTGACGACGACGATGAATGGATATAGCCGGATGAGGCTTCAAGATTCGCAGTGTAGTCAGTCTGGTGGTATGTTGGGGGCGGGATGTATAGTAAACTAAAAATCGATAGACTCGGGGATGAATAGAGTAGTAGAGTAGGAGTATATTGTGTGTACGTGAATTGTAGTGTACACTATGGTGGGAAGGGAAGTATCCCCGCCGTAAGCTGTGCATGTATAGTATGGTATAGTATGTGACTACTGTGGCGTGCATATACTTACTATGCTGTACTGTAAGCTTGTAAACACGCAAGCGAGGTGGAGGTGTGGCTTGAGAGGGGGAAAAGAGAGATGGGGAAGAGTTTGACCGAGGAGAAAGAGAATGGATGATGGCAAGAGGTAGTGAGAGTGTGTGAGTGAGAGGGAGAGGGTGTGGTGGTGGCCATGGACATTGTCATGCTCGTGGCGGTGTGTCGTGGTGCCATAGGGCTGAGGATGATGGAGGAGTCGAGAGTGGAGCCGAAGGATTTCTTATCGAAATGACAAGAGCCGTGCTGTGCTCGAGGCGTAATAGTAGTGGATAGTAGTGGAGTCGAGATTCGCGACCGGTGAGATGGGAAAAATGCTATAAACAGATCAACATGAAGGATTGCAGTGCAGTGCAGTTCAGTCCAGTGACAGTGAGATGAACATAAACAGATCAACAAATGAGTGATAACCTAATCAGCCATAATCAGCCATTCTGTATCTATTCATAGGGCTGGCGCTGACGATTGTACGTACAATACGAATCAACAGTTGAGTGTTTGATTCTGTACCGACACGTGTGGAGTCGTCGAGTTGAGGGTGGAGAGCACGCACAGAGCACAATAACAGAGAGTGGGGGCTATAAAAAGAACAGGGACGATGAGAGGGGAAAGGGTCTTGTCTTGTCTGGTCTGGTCTGGTCTGGTCTGTCTGTCACTTGTCACTCACTGACACTGACATGCCAAGATACATCGACCACCTAGTTCATAGATGGACTAGCGTTCTAGCCTAGCATACGAAGTTCGGTTAGTCTACTATGACTGAGAGACACTGACTGACTGGATGTAGAATGTCAGCAAGGCTCTACCATTTCTCCGTCTCTCCGCCCTGGTTGGTGCCTTAATCGTTCGTCGTCCCTGGCTGCTTCCTCGCTCTTTCTTCGGTCTTTCTCTACCTTGCTGCTCTCTTGGTGCTGTTGTTTATTTGTCCCTTGTCTTTCCTTTTTCGGCATTTATTGATCATGGCCATTCAGGTTGAGTTCCATCGTTACCTTCATCCCCAGCCACTGCAACCACACGTGCAGCAAGGATGGACGGGAGTATGGGTATTTCGACGTCTTCTCTGCCCTACCTTGGGGACAAACGGGATAGACGGCTGTTACTGTCACTGTCACTGTCACTGTCACCGTCACTGTCGGTAAAAACATGGCAACCTGATTGAAAAGGCGAGATGTCTATTTTCGCACCTCACCTCATCTCACCCAACCACACACATACACATACATTCCTACAATCCTATATGTCACATACCTCCCACTCTTCTCCACGACACAACAAGATACAACTATTTGCCTTACAACTCAGCTATGCGAGTTGCTTTCATTCCTCTTGCTCGCTTGTCACTGCACTCACTTGCCTACCAACTGCCGCATTCCCACGACTCGAGTACTCCTCACCGGTTCAAAGCTTGGTATGTACATACATGCTGTACTTACAATACATACCATACATACAATACATACCATACATACCATACATACACTACTTGACCTTCCCTTCCAGCCTTCTTTCCTCCTCCACCCTTGCTCTTTTACCCGTCCTGCCCCCCGCCACGTCGACCGTCTCCACCCCGCTGCCTCCACTCCTCCACTCCTCCACCCACCCGACGACTCTGGCCCTCTTACCTTTCCCCACCACCATCACATCAGCGAGGCTGAGGAATAGTTCCTCTTTGACAACCTATCTACTCTATATGCTTGCTAGCTACACCTTCCCATCCAATCACCCTACTCTGCCAATTCTTCAACCCACCCACCATCCACTATCCTCTACTTCCCATCCACCTCGCGTACCTCTCACCTCACTCTGATATATCGTGTACTATACAATACACTATACAATACATATTTCTTCCAAGGTGGTGGGGTCCTGACTGACTCCCGCCACTACAGTGTCTGACTGCGGCCATGCCGAACGCACAAGTCCCAAAATGCAAACAAGGCTCCGAGGAATGAATGTCTTTGTACTCCCTCCCTCCATATTCCAGAACTCCCCAGCACTCTCTTTATCCCGATCTCTGACACCCAGTCCCCCACTCCAATACTCCTCCAATGGCCCTCTCTGCCCTGACATCCTATATCTGATCTCCTCCCAAAATAATAGTGGCGCGCGTGAGATGTCTCCGCTCCATCTTATCCCATCCCATCCATCCACGATCGATGCTCGTGCGTCGCGCGCCGCTGTGCACAATCTGAAGCTGTGAACCCGATCCACGACTGCAGGTCGTTGTCGAGCGCGCTGTCTTCGCATTTCTTTATTTCTGTAATTCAAAAACCTGTCAGCCATCTGATGACCACGATGATGGCCTCACGCTGGCCGCTAGCGCTGGCCGTATCGTCGCTGTGCCTTCCCCTCGCTTGGGCACAGTCGTCGGGATGGGTCGAGAACGAGGTTAATGCGACCATGTGCACATGGAACCTGCCACGAGGTATGACCGAAAGAAAACCCAATCCGTAAACCACTTTAACAATTTTTAGTCGGCGTCATTCGCGATACGGCGTATATCGATGGTGGAGAATTATACTGGCAGCCTTCGCTGAGTGACGGCGAGGGTTCATACCCAATTCGAGATGGTAAGTGAGAAATCCCCCCAATGGAAGCGCCAAACTAACCACTCTCAGAAATGGAACAAGGACTTGTATATACATTAAACTTCAGCACACCCTTCAAGACGTCGGACAACTTCTCCGAGGTCCTCTCAAACATCACCGCCGTCGTTGGCGCTTCAAATAATATCGCGCCAGTATACCTCGACGGCGCTCTGTTCGCCAACGATGGCGAGTTCCTCTCGTATGGCGGTCTGCTTAGAGGCTCTGTAGCCTTTTCACCTCCAGATAGCGATGAATCGCTTGGTTATGAGCGCTACGCGTACGGCGGCGAGGACAGGAAGTTCTCACCCGGTTTCGTCCAGAAAACCATCTCCAAAGGAACATCTCGGTACGTGGCTTATGGCGGCGGCGTCAGCGTTCCGTCGGAGAACAAGGGCTACTACTTCAGTGGCATGCAAGCGAAGGGTCGTGGGCCGCTGTACATAGCCCATGCCAATGACACGACCGATCCGACGGTGTATTCGCGGAAGTTGATCTCAGTCGATATGTCGGTCCAGCTACTAGAAACGTGGAAGAATGAATCGATAATAGATGATGTCCCCAGCCGCGCGAATCCAGAGGTGGTCTGGGTGCCGGTGGGGAAGAATGGGATCCTGGTCGTCATTGGAGGTGCTGTCAACCCGGTGTATGCGAATTCGACCTTCGCTCTCACTGACGCGCAGAAGGCTGAGAGCGTGAGTTTTCTCTTCCCTTACTCACATTCACATTCCCCAATCTAATTCTTGTCCAGCAAACCAAAAGCCCTGGCTTCGTCACCACAGTCGCAGTCTACGACATCGCGTCCGCAACCTGGTACCAGCAGCCCACGACGGGGGGGCCAGAAAATACAGCATGGGCTCAGGGATGTGCCGTGGTTGCCTCTTCCCCTGATGGGTCAACTCATAATATCTACTACTACGGCGGCTTTGACGGGGTCTCCCTGCAATCACCCTTCAACGATGAAGTCTGGGTCTTATCCTTGCCGAGTTTCGTGTGGGTGAAAGTGGCCACTGGTAGGACGGACCATGGCCGCGCCGGCCATCGCTGCGTCAAGCCGTATCCAGACCAGATGGTTGTCCTCGGCGGGTATCCCTCGAATGGCGGGACAGCAGTATCCTGTGTTAGCGGAGGGATAGTCCAACTCTTCAACCTCACCTCCCTAGAATGGTTCGACTCATACGACCCGCGCGTATGGAGTAACTACACCATCCCCCCCATCATCACCGCCGCCATCTCCGGCGTCACAGTGAAATGGGCCAACGCCACGCTATCAACCATCTTCAGCACCAAATACGACACCACGAAAATCACTTCCTGGTATCCATACGCATACACCAACACCACCACACCCACCCCCGACCCCCCAGCCCCAACAACGACATCCACCCCAGCCTCCGGATCGGGGACCCCCAAATGGCTCGCCCCTGTATTAGGGGTCGTCCTAACCCTCGTCGTCCTCTCCGCCCTCGCAATAGCCTTCCTCCTCTGGCGACGCAGAAAGTACCTCCAGCGCCGCGCCAGCGTAGCCGATACCTCGGAGGTCAACCGAAACCGCATCCTGAGCTGGGTATGGGGACATGATGGCAAGGGCGGCACCGTCACGTCTGACGAGACGAGGAGTACGGCTTTTGATGAGGATGCCGTGGGGCCGCTTGGGGGGGCGGGGAGTGGGACGGGGAGCGGGAGGCATTTGTCGACGGGTGCGGCGACGGAGGTGCCGAGCGTGCATGTTGTCGAGGCGGGGGGCGCTATGGTGCATGAGATGGATGATACGAGTCGGAGGTATGAGCTGAGCGCGGTGGGGTTCTCGGATGTTGTACCCCCGGCAGGCGGAGGGTTGCAGCCGAGTCCGTCGGTGAGGTCTACGGCTTCGGGGGGGAGCGAGTTGAGTGGGGAGAGTGCGGGTGCGGGTGTACCGAGGGGTGATTCCCCCGGTGGACTGGGGAAGGGGGAACTTGATGGGGGGGCGGGAGCGGGGGAGAGGAGGAGGAGCGGGCCGGTTACGCCTAGGGGGGAGAGGTTTGGGAGTTT